>OY292402.1:5995323-6595323 GCA_958496205.1 Idaea biselata
ACAGCGCTTTTATACTTAATTTATTATGAATTTAAATCTCTCCATTTTGACATTATTTTTTATTTTTATGTAAAACTAGCTGACCCGGCAAACGTTGTTTTGCCTTATAAATTATAGATAGTATCCGATTCTCAGACCTACTGAATATGTATACAAAATCTCATAAAAATCGGTCAAGCCGTTTCGGAGGAGTACGGTAACTAACACTGTGACATGAAATTTTATATATTAGATTATTTAATGCCGAAAAGGCAAAATCTATATTACACACACATTACATTTTATTATTATTTCTTATATTACAGCTATCTGTCACTTATTGTATTATTATTTAAGACCATGTTTATACCTATATTCTCAATAAATGATTGATTGATTCATATATTCCATCTTATAGCGTGGCGATGCGTTCGCCACGGCCTGTATCTCCACGGCAACAAGCAGGTTTACCCTCGCCCATAGATCTCACTCACTCGTGTCCGTGCGGCGTCCTCGAGTAGAGCTCGGCGGCGGCCAGCAGTAGCGAGCGGCGCGCGCGCACCAGCAGCCGCGCGTCGCCGCCGTGCGACAGCTCGCGCGCCACCTCGTCGCTGCGGTCCAGCAGGAACCTGCAGCATAACGCACCTGGATGTTATAGGAGAGATACTACACCATATGGCCACAGTTTAGTTCCATTTTGAGTGTATTGTTTGCAATTAAAATTAATTTTTTGACAATTCTTAAGTGCATGCATGGCTGCGTAAAGTGTATAAACGCGTGCGCGCGCGCTGTGATGTGTCTGTGAAGGGCATCACGGATGTGTAAGTAATGCGTTTGGTGTGACCTAGCCTTAACGACGTAGGCATGTTTCGCTTTACCGTAAAAATGGCTGAACCGATTACGGTAAAACTTGGTATGAACTAAGTCCTGTAATAAAATAAAACGTTTTATCCCGCAATTCCTACGGTACTTATAGAAACCTATAAAGGTAAAACCATGGGGGAGTTTCCTAAAAAAAAACTTCGCTGGTAACATAATACACAGAAAATTATCACTCATATGTATTACAAAACTTTTTTGTACATTCATCACTCACCTCGGATAATCCAAATTAATAGAATGCATCTTCATCACAGACAAACAAAGCGTGACATTAGGTGTAAACTCGAAGCTAAACTCTGCTCTAACAGCCTCGTTCTTCGCCGCGTTGGTAGTGAGACTCCAGTCGAGGCAGGAGACGCCGCTGCCCGCAGAGTCCGAGTTGCTGCTCATCATCATGTTGTCTTGGTAGGACTTCGACTTGCGGCTCGAGCTTTGGGTGTGGCAGTCGTCGCATACGCGGACCTTTACGCCGCTCGGGTATGTTGGTACCTGGATATTCGAAACAATGGATTTATCTGGTGTCTTTTTAACCCCCGACGGAAAAAGAGGGGTGTTATAAGTTTGACGTGTCTGTCTGTGGGTGGGTGTGTGTGTGTGTGTGTGTGTGTATCTGTCTGTGGCATCGTAGCTCACGAACGGATGAACCGATTTCAATGTAGTTTTTTTTGGTTGATAGGTGACTTTTGCGCGAGTGTTCTTAGCAATGTTTGATCAAAATCGGTTCAGCCGTTCATAATATATGTTGGTTGAGGCTCGGAAATAAAAACCGAATGTTTTCAAATGTACCCGAGTGGGGTATCAAATGAAAGGACGTAACTTTTGTGACAACAATATGCATGATTAATCAAAATCGGCTTATTTATATCTGACAAGAGACCGTCGGGACACCCGCGTAAGTCCCGATCCCGTGGGAAAATCGGGATCAAAAGTAGCCTATGTTACTTCTCGATAATGTAGCTTTATATTGGTGAAAGATTTTTTGGAATCGGTTCAGTCGTTTCAGAGATTACCCGGAAAGAAAATATATACAAATATGTTACCACCGTTACTTCTTTATACTTCATATTAGTATAGATATAGTTTAGACAGGCAGGCGAGGCATCTGATCAGATGGTAAGGGACAAGGTCTAAGATGAAGCACGCCCTACTTCTTCTTCTACGCCTTAATTCTTGTTACCTAAAACTATTGCCAAATGTATTTTCAATAGACATTGATGACTATCTACTGCGCCGACCCCGAATAAAAAAAAACAATTTGAACATCACTCAGATGAGATTGAGTAAAAGTCCTCGAGTGGCGACTACGATGCAATGCAAAACGGAGTGTTGGAAGACCACCTGCTCAGAGGATCGACGGTTGGTTAACGGTTGCTAATCACCAGTCGTTAGATGGAGGTGGCTCGCGATCGCTATTTGTGGCACCCTATGTTCAGCAGTGGATAGATAAAGGCTGAGATTATGATGATGAATCTGGATTTAGATAGCATGTGCAAAGCCGGGCAGATCGCTGGTGCGCCTTTAAAATAATGGCAGTTAAATCGTTATATTACCTGCATCCTATGCCTAGAACAGGCATGACAAACTAGTCGTCCACATCTACGACAATGATGCCTTCTAATAATCATAGAGAATATCGAAGTATGACACAGCATGCATCTGTCGGTCGAGTAGTCTTCCACCCACTGCTCCTTGGTCGGCACTTGGTCCGGCATCACGAAGGGTTTCGTCGCTGCCTCAATGTTTATAGAATCTATTGACAGGAGTAGCGAGTCGTCAGATGGCTTCGGCGGGGTCGGACATACGTTCCGAGGGTTAGACATATCTAAAGCTTTTTCCGCGTAAAACCTCAACAAAGCATCGACAGCGTTCCGAGAAACAACACAGCTCTCTATTGACTTGATGTTGTAGTATAACTTGTCTCCGCTCGGATCGTTCTTCAAATTAGGAGAGATTTTGTTCAAAATATCAGTCAAAGTATCTAATTTCGAGTTCATTAAGAACTGCTCTATCATCAGAAGTGGGTTTTCGATGAGTTCCCAAAACAAATGCCGTAAGTTGGTTTCAATTTCCATCATTATTTGAAGACCAATCTTTATGTTTTCAAAAGATTTCCAGTCGAATGAGTTTTCGGACGTGTAATCTATGCATATTTGAAGCAATTCGACGTCTCGGACTTTGGACGTTTCGTTTTGAATAAGCTCCATGGCTTGGTGTGAAGGCAAACGAAGAAGTAATTCTTTGACCAGGTTTGGTGTAGCTTGGTTCGTATATTCGAATAGTTGTTTTAATAAGCTCATTACTATCAGATTTTTCATATTTTCCGACACCTCGTGAACATCAGCCCACTCTAAACATAACTTGAACTGAAAAGACAAATAAGTTAACATACAATATTTTATCATACAATATTCATGTTTTCAATGAGTAAAGCATACCTGTTGGCTAACCATCAATATTTCAATGATTTGTTCTGGATTTTCAATAGATTTTTCGTAGATATCGTACCAATGATTGGTTCCCATTATCGAAGATATCTGAAAGAAAGAAGGCTTTTAAGAAACGATGGCTTGATTTTTAATTTGCAAGCTGAGAATTGTCGTTTACCTGGTCGTAAAGAGGTATTTTCGTCATCCAGTTGGTACATTTTTCATACAAGCCATCTTCCAAAGGCTGTTGATTCGAAATAAACCGTAAATAGTCAAGCACTTCTAAAGCACCATCTGCTGTCCAACTATTAAGATTGTTCAAAATAAGATCAACTTTCAATTCAGGGCACTTCAGATACTGGCAGTATTTCCAGTTATATTTAATCTTAGGATTCGTTGCAAGTTTAAAAAGAATCAAATCTCTCAAGTTGCTCAGGTTCGCGCTACATAACAGCTGCCGTTCCGATAATGAGTCAATTATCTTCAGACATTTCAAAATTTTACCAGATTCTATCAACTCTGGCATAAACGTAAATAGTTTGTCCAACTCAATAGTAGTGTGTAAGGATGCCAAATACTTGTTCTTCCCAAAAAGGTCTTTGGTGTTTTCGAATCTCTCAAGATCCATGTAATTGTTAAGGCATTTTGTACGAGCGTCCATGCTTTGTTGTAAACTGTTTTCCTCGGGAGATGTATGAATTTTCTTGATGATATGTGCCAAGACCCAGTTATGTAACACGATATACGTTAAGCATTGAGGATCAGGAGCTCGCGGCAACGGGGCTAAATCCGCAACAGGATCGATAAACAAATTCTCTTCAGGATTTTTAAAATCGTAAACAACATGCAGAAGATTGTTGAAATTAAATTCACTCGCTTCCTTTTCAGAGCCAGACAGAGTGATCGACGGACAAAAGTTAAGAATAAGCTTCGGTATAAGGTTTACATTCAGCTTTCTACATATTGGCTCCAAATTTGTGACTGGGATCTCCTTGTTATTGATCATATTTCCAAAAATATCGTGCAACTGTCTCTCCAGTACAGCAAAGTAAGGCAAATCAGCTGTTTCTGCCGCTTTATCTTCTTGCTCTAACTGCGATACAGTTTTACAGTAAATATAACACATTCTCAAATAAGGTATTCTGGTCTTTTTGCTTCCTTGACGACAGACATCGCTTACTCCACACACATCTTTATCAGATACTGCTACGGTGTTCATATAAATCTGATGATATTTCTGAAGTAAGTTCTGATCAAGTTCCTTTTCCGGATTCGGGTTGACTATGTGAACGAGATCCTCGCACGCCTGCCTTAATTCTTTGGAAAGTTGATTTAATTTACAGAACTCTTTATGTTTTATCGGCACGCGACAGTCGGTAATAAGTCCACACACGTTGTCGACGAAATCAAACGACTTCTCCGTGTTCCCAAATATTTCAAAAGTAACGCTAGCTATGTCTTCAACAAAGCGAATGTAATTCGTACGTTTTACTGAACTAATATCAGTAGTAGCTCTAACTTCAGCGAGTTTTCTTTCAACGACATTTATTAAGCCGTAAGTGATCTCTCTATTCAGACCACTGCTTAAAAGAATATCTACTGCATTAACAAATGGTGCGTTTTGGTGACTGTAAAGCTGTAAATGGGGATGTCGGGCACCCAATTCCATGATATCGAATGAATTAGGCGCTCTGTTGCAAGCTAAGAAACCTTCAACAAGGCCCATGACCTCAGTAGACACAACGGACAAAGCAGACAGTTCCTTAGTAGGGTATCTTGTATCGTCTCGATATAAGATAATATTCTTTATCTTCGCTACTAAGTTACGAAGTTGTTCAGTGAATGTTACTTCAGTTGCTATCTCGGAATCGGCCAAATCAAACATCTGGAAGAAAATAATAGACAAATGTATATTAAACTTGTTTATAATACAATAAGTAGAGGAGTATTGTTATCGTGACATGTATAAATAGTTTATCTATGATTTTGACAGATTATAAATATGGGGTGCCTTTCTGTGTTTACGATTTTAATATTTTTGCCTAAAATACACGCAAATATTATAAATATTCCTTCAGAAGTCAAAGAAACTTGTAATAATCCTACAGCGGATGAAACAGGGCTTAAAATCGATTTGCAATTTGACGATAGCGACTATGAGATGATAAAAGAAGACGACATAAAGAAATATCGTATAGTGGACCCAGAGAGATTTCAGCAGTTTGATAAGCAAGTTTTGTTTGAAAATAACTACAATTTCTAATACACTAATCTAGCCTTGAACCGTGGTTTTGCCAGCGCGTATTGACAAGATACAGGGTATAAAGCATTAATCATTCTATACCTACTACACTCTGAGACCACACTATAAATAAGATACTCTGTGAAACTTCCCATCCATATCGGTCAAGCAATTTGTGAAGAAGGGACAAACAAAAAATAAACTTTCGGGTTTGTTATATAAAATATAAATGAATATTATTTATTACTTTAAGGATAGTTAAAGAAAAATACGAAAAAGGAATGTTCAATCACGAATATGAAGTAGAAAAACAATCTCAAAATAAAAGGATAACGCCTAAACGCAAAGGAAAAATAAAGATATTGATTGTCATGCCTTCCTCAGAATCCCCGGTAAATTATTTATTCAGTTCATGCTCAATCCGTTTTAAATTAGATAAAGATAATACTATGACAGAAGGGTGGATAAGCATTCCTTATTAGGGTTCCGTACCTAAAGGGGACAAACGGGACCCTATTACTAAGATTCCACTGTCAGTCTGTCACCAGGCTGTATCTCATAAACTGTGATAGCGAGACAGTTGAAATTTTCACAAATGATATAGGTATAATAAAAACATTTTGCCGCTATAATAAAAACATTTTGCTGCTATAATAAAAAGATATAAAGTGGGGCTCATATGAACCCCACGGTTGTTGTATATACAACAAACGTGGTTTTGTTTGTGATAATGGTACGGAACCCTTCGTGCCCGAGTCAGATGGCCTGGTTTATCCGAGATTCGTGTTTTATAATGCATGACCAAGTACCACCAATACCCGAATTAGTAGTAATTTAAATACTACGACGATTTTAGTATTTTTTGTAAATCAAATTACATTTATAATTAAGCAATAACACGTCATTGTAATACTCGTATGTAAAGAGAGGAAGAATAACAATCCATTAATTAATTTTGTAAATGTATCTCGCCTGTGCTATCGATGAAATTGAAGTTAACGACCCCGGTGTGTACATAAATCATTATATCGGTTTAATAAGTAAACACAGATGTTACTATGTAACCTCTGACTGTTTACAATGACTATTTATTATTAAAAGTAGGCGGAAATTATTACAGGAAAGTGAATAATCCAAATAAACAAGGGGCGTCTTCTATATCTTGCAGAAAATAATTATGAAATCTTAGTTTTAGACATAATGTCTGTGTGTTTTTGAACATCTTTGCAGATAAACTTTTTAAATTCATTCGATTTATTAACATTTTACCGTTTTTTTGCCCCTCGCGACCAACACTATTTGTAAAATGGTTGGTACGTCGAGGTAAGTGTGAAGACTTATCTCACCTTGACCATGTTTCAACCATATTCACGAGAGACACGGGCAGAACGGAACCCGTCTTCCATAATGAATGACCGACTAGATGCGACGGCCTACGTATCGGAACAAGGAATTCCGATCGATGATAATTTTTCTTTTTGTTTATTTAAGGTAAAATACTCTATCGTGAAAAGAAGTTTAGCAATAAACTACGATGTCTTTGGTATTGAACATTTTAATCTACCGAAAACGAATGCAACCGAAATAAAATTTAGTAAAGGTACCTAATCTTTTTTAAGGAATTTGTAGCATTATTAACAAGGTAAAAAAATATATATTGTTTTAATTCTTATGTTTTTTTTTTATTTTCTAGACCCCTTCAAACCAAAAATACCGAATTTTTTAAAAGAAATCAATTCGTTAAAAATAAACTACAATTGCACTGAAGAAGATCTCAGAGGCATCGGAATCACAGCGATAAAATGTACGATAAACCAGTTCGGAAACTCTAATACATCATACAAAGATTTACTTATGAATCTTGTCCAAATCGCTGCGGTTTGGCTGTTCGTTTATCTTGTATTTGCTGTGCCTTTATGGTGCATAAAAGGTAAAAACTTATGTATTTATTTTAAACTTAATTGAATATATTTTCGTTTTTATGCACAGTAAAATCCCTGTTCTTGTCCCCTTTTTAATATTTCTCAGGTTGGTGTTCCTGTTGCCTTTGCTGTAAATTCTTTAAACCCCAACAAACTATACATGAGGCAAAGAACTACCTCCTCCTAAACCCTCCTGGGACGCTTGTCACCAAAAAAGGTGGTATCATACATTACGAGCCGACAGAAAGGGAGAAAGATTGCTACGAAGAATTTGGACATTTTATACGGACTTTATGAATATGAAATAAGTACCTTCCGTTAAAATAACGTACATCGAAATAAATTAATATGTAATTCAATGCTTTCAAGTTGGTATTATTGAGTATTAATTAAGAAAGAATATTTATAAGAATATTAGGTGCGCCTCGCGGTTTCACCCGCATAATTCCCGATTCCATGGGAATATCAGAATAAAAATGTCTTATGTGTTAATCCAGATCTTCAGCTATCTGCATACCAAATTTTATCGCCATCGATTAAGTAGTTTTTGCGTGAAAGACTAACAAACATACTCGTTTACTTACTGACGGGTTTATGGAGGAAGGAAAATGACTCACCTCTAATATTTGGTTGGCCTTAGAAAAGTCATTGTGGTAAAGCGCCAACGCAACTAGACACGTCGGTTTTGCCAACATTACCGATACAAAGTCTATGGAACTTCCAGGAGACATGTACACTGAAAAATAATTGCAAAATATTTAGGAACTATTGTAAAATGGCATTTTAAAAAAACAGTAAAACCTGATCAACTGGGATCTAAAGGGACCTAGGTTTTAGATCACCTACAGACGTTAATCAGTTTGCAATAGGTTTGCAATAACAATAGTCTCATTTATGGAGGTTATCCCACTTAGAGAGGTATAAAAGTACTATTTTTTCACGTATAGAGGTGGAATTTTTAGTTTGAATATTTCATATTTTATTTTGTTGAAATATTTTAAAGAAACAATTCTTCTGCAAAAACACAACGCACGATAGACGCAGGGCTGGATTCGAACCCGCATCTTACTCAATCCGGGAGCACGACTTGACCAATTAGTCTACCGGCGTCGGTGACTCATACGCTGTATTTTTCGCAAGTATTGCTTCATTTATTACAACTTAGGCATGTTTTTATTTTGTTGTGTTTTCCATGTCACGTAAGGCCATGCCCAACCTTAAGTGAAACAATATGCACATTAAAGTCCCAGCGACAGAGGCTAAATCGAAAAATCTAAAATAAAAATCTCAGCTTGGAACGCAGAGGTTTGGTAATTCCCAGTTACACGGGTCATTCAGGGCAAATACTTCGTTTTGAGTCTCAAATTTCAAAAATAGATGTAAAAATAAATTATTAAGATAAATATTTAAGAACTGGTATAAAGACATCAAGCAAATAAGTGTTTTATAAAAGCAATTTTTGGACAATAATTTACTCACTATCATCATTAGCAGAAATTGTGGAAGCAAGCATAGCATGATCCGTTTCGTGTTTATTATTTGTATGTCTTCGTCTAGTTTTTGGTTTCTTTTTCAGTTGTTTCAGGTCGATTTCACGAGATTCATCTTCACTACTGTCGTCTACTTCCACGTAATCTAAGCACAGTTTTAATAATAGAGGACTAGTGTCTGGGGATAATGTAGACACTAATTGTAATTTCCAAATAGAATAGTTGACAACTTTCAGCAGATGTTTAAACTGCTCCTTTACGTTTTGCTCTAACTCTTCCACTTTCAAATCTTCTTCTAACTTCTCCAAACACAATTTCAAAGTATTCAAAATGATCTGTGTCGTATACGAATTGCACATGAACCCCGAAGTATTGCTCGAAGTGTTTTTGGTAGTTTTATTTTGTTTCTTACAATAAAAGTAGGAGCATTCAGAAACTGCGCCACATTGCTGGAAGTCCTGATTGTGTTCTTGGCAGGACATATATTCGTACCTTAGAAATAAGCATGAGAATATATTCTCTATGACTTCCAGGCAATACTGTAAAGGTTGTATTGATAAAACGAGCCTCTTGACTTCATCCAAAGACGAAATAGTTTCATCTGCATTCTCAGCGCCTTCCGCAGAATTGAGTATTGTATCCATTACCTTTGCAATAGCACAGTAACTGTTATACGTCAATACATCCCAACTGAAGTAATCCCCTGACTTTTTCTTTTCACCTTTGTTACTCAAAGCCAAGAGCTCATTGACGTAATCATTGTTTGTATTCAACAACCTTGATACTTTATACCTATCGACCTTTGAAAGCCGACATACTTGGGACATCACAGCCAAAGCGCTTTGTGATAGAACCTGACTAAATATGGAAGTAGTCAATAATTTACAATTGCTTTCTAAACAGAATTTGATTATAGTCAGTTCTCGTTTGACTTCAGTTAGGTAGAATTGTAACTGCACATCGGAAGTACTGTACGAGTCTAATATCGAGAAGATATTCGTCAATTGGTGTATTAGAGATGGCAAATCATATGTTTCTGGGCTATTAGTGAGATCAATCAGCACCATTATAAGAATCTGCTTAGTAAAATTATTTATTTTGAATGTTAGATTCTTCATATCGTGAAGTTGATGTTTGTACACCTGTGCTGCCTTTAGTAACCAGTGTGTTTTCTCTTGATAGCACATTTCTAACATATTCTCTGGAGTTAGCTTGAATTCCTTATGGGGCTCATTTTTATGCATAAGTTCGGATGTTGTGTTGAGTATTTCTGGCCTCTCTTGAGGCACTAAACATAACAGTATCTGTTTTCTAAACTGTCTGTAATGTTCCTCTGTGATTGGCTTCAATACAGTATTAACAAACTGAGGAACAAAGCTATCCTTCAATTTGATTAGAGACATCAATGTTATCAGTTTTTCTGTACAATTATTTTCTATTAATTCATTCTTTACTACCTCTAAATAAATTGATTGTATTTTATTCACGTAACTAATGTTGGTTATATGTTCTAGTGTATAATTAAATATTGTAGCTGCAGTAACTGGGTTGCTTTTCAAATTTAATTTCAAGATATCGAGGGTTTGTTCACTTATTTCTTTGATTGGTTTAGATTCATCTATATCACATTGAAATTGCAGTAGTTCCTAAAAACACAGATTTTTTTAGAGGTTTTTTTAAAAAAGCATATTTCATCATTACTGTGGGACAATAAACTTGCCTTCTTTAAATATATTTTTGAAATAAATACCTACTAATGTGAAAATTTTGGTATGTAGGTATGAAAGTCTGTAATTGTTTATGCAAAGTACTGTAACGTACATTGTACCAATTAGGATGAAACTTGGTTTGTAGGAAGTTGGAATCATAAATGGGCTTCTATTTATTCCAATATCCTCCCAGTGTTTGGACCTATCTGGGTGAAATCTTTAATACTTATTTATTTATAAAATTAAATGTCTTGACGGGCTTGTATATCAACACAGCGCCCAACCCGCTAGTCCTAGAGGCAAACAATTTTGAGAGTGTGTTCTTTGTGGTGTGTATGAATCCACTAAGAAAGGGATTTTGGAAAATTCTGCGGAATCGGTACGTACGCGGGACTCTGCACTTACATCATTTACTTCTTCCGTAACACCATCAAGGAGGCGTAAAATATATTTCAACTCTTCTTCCTTCATTTTGTTTTTTTTTTATCTGTAACTGATTTTAGATAGTGGTTAAGAGGATAGTCTCCATTCTCTTTCTCCATACAAACATAGTTTAAATTTTCCTCCCTGAATAAAGACATTAGAGCAAATATGTTTATGCCATAAAACTTATATCTGTCATGACTATGCATCTACCTTTTTATTTTTTTCATTTTATTATTTTTTTATTTTTTAATATTATTTTAAATAGAAAATAAAAAGGTAGATGCATTGTCATGACAGATATAGGTTTTATGGCATAAACATATTTGCTCTAATGTCTTTATCCAGGGAGGAAAATTTAAACTATGTTTGTATGGAGAAAGAGAATGGAGACTTTTAAAAATTACCATGTTTATAGTACTTATCATATTAAAAACAAACAAACAGGCATTTTTTATATTTCTTTTGTGGTATGACACCTTAAAAACCCAGGATTTTTATAAATAACCTACTTAGTTCCATTAAATCTTATGCCAGCACTCAGCAGTTACACTAATTGATTAACTTCTTTAACAGATAAGTAAATTATGCCAGGTTATCATTTATTCAACCTACAGGGCATAAGTCAATGCTAAAATACAATGTAAGTACTTACTGAAAGCAAATCTTGTATTGTTGAACGGAACACACAGACAGGGAAAGAATTTTTGTTTAATTGTTTACCTGCTACCATTACGTCTGATAGTTAAAATTCTAATTAGTATCAAACTAGAACCATTAGGTAGGGAATTTAACAAGGTTTATGTTTTTTAAATGTATGTTTTTCATCATGACAAATGGCCAAAAAACACATATTAAAACTGACACACATGCCTTTGACTACGTGGATGAGTATATCTATTTGGGAAGAAATGTCTCATTCACAGATCAAACAAGCCAAGAAGTCCAGAGAAGAATTAAAAAAGCTTGGAACAAATTTTGGTCCTTAAAAGAGATATTTAAGTCAAAAATACCGATCCATTTAAAGAAAAAAGCAATGGATACTATTATCATGCCAGCCCTACTCTACGGATGCCAAACATGGACATTTACAAGGGATATAGTGCAGAAAATCAATGTTTTTCAAAGAGCCGCTGAGAGGAGTATGCTAGGTATAAGACTTAAAGACAGAAAAAGAAATAAGGACATCAGAAGCCAAACAAAAGTCATAGATGCTGTCGACCTAGCATGCAGACTGAAATGGCGATGGGCAGGTCATGTAGCCCGATTAAAAGACAACCGTTGGAGCGAAAGAATTCTGCACTGGTATCCCCGTGAAACAAAACGCACAGCCGGCCGCCCGCGACGACGCTGGAGCGATGATATCAAACAAACATCTGGAAATACATGGACACGCCTGGCACAAGAGAGGGATCACTGGAAGAGGTTGGAGGAGGCCTACACCCAAAATTGGGCTCCCACTTAAAACTAAAATAAATAAATATGGAATTAAGTACATATATAGAATATGAATAAATAAAATAAAATAAAATTTTATAATATTAAGTTTAATATGTATATTTGTAGGAAATTGAAATGGGAATTAAATGGCTTTATTATTATTATTATTATGTTTTTTAACAGTTTTCAACTAACTCTTAACCTTTTTAACCAAACGCTAGCTGAGTCACACCACTAAATCAAAAGAACGTTAAATTAAAATACCTACTGCCAACAGGGGTAAAGCCGGGGTAAATCCCAGGGTTGTGAAGAATGGTAAACTTCTGTGCTGCTAAACATAATGTAGCATAGGTTCTTATAACCAACTCATAACTTATTCATAGGTACCTTGTTTTTTTTTAATTCGAGGGTTGGGCACATAACCTTTTTCTATTACTATTTAATTAGAATTTGTAACAACAATTTCTAATAAAAAAGTACTTCGAGACGATTACAATGTTACTTGTAATAGGTATGCAAGTTCGTATAGAACTCCGATTACAGTACCTATTATACATAGGAAGTTTTAATCAGGAAGGTAACAATAAAGGTACTTATGGGTAGTATTTGGTCTAAGAACTTCCTACTTGATTAAAACTCCAATTGGTGTATCAGTCACATCACATAGAAGGAAGCGAAGGCGCCTATACTTGACAAATTTTAATGTCTGGTAGTTTTAAAATAGAGCTGTAAAATAAAGAGAAGGTATAGTAACAAAAGATTAAAAAATCTCTCTTACCCTTATCAGAATATTTCAACTGCCGATTCTTTGGGTATCCTTTAGTTATCTCTTTGGGTCATATTCACGTTACTTGAAGCACAGTGAGTAATCTTTATTTTAATGAAAATCGCAGAAATACAAAACAAAACAAATGGACAAATGAAATTGACATATTTGATCAATGACTGACATTGACGGTTCGTGTTTTTTTCTTCTTTTCTGGCCCTGGAATCGCGAGCGAAATGAAGATTCGTGAGGCTCACCTAAAAGAAAAGCAGGCCTATGACTTTTATCCCATACAGCCTTGTCTGGAGTTTTATTCAAGCCCAGATAAGGTAGTACCTTCTTCTTTCATTTTCTTTTCTTACTATTATCTTCTTTTGTCTTCTTATTCATATTTACCAAAGCTATTTTTTAGAGCATAACTATGTGTTGAGTTTTTAAAAATCTTATCGAGAGTCGGGGGCCAAAACAAGAAGAAAAAAGTTGACAACAAATCACAAATCAGTCAAAGTCACTTACAAAAAAATCTGTCATTTGGTCAAAAGTCATAATCCCAACCCAAGACCCAAAACAAAATGAGTTTGTATTTTGGGGAAAATTGACGATATTTCTCGGTTTAATAAAATTACCCAAAGTAAATTTTAACAAGTAACTCCTCACCAATTAATTGGTATTACAGATGATAAATTAATAATAGCCATGAGACGAACGAGATGCTACTTCAGGAACCTTGTCGCAAGTGTGAGCCGCTTACAAATAAAGCAAAATTCCTGCATATCACTAGAGAACCCTTCAATAATAACTAACAGGAGGTACAATGCAGTTGTGCCGTACTACGCCACTACTGTGGCCTGTTTCTACTCCACAGACAGTAAAAAACATTTCATAACCTTAGAGAAGAAAGCGGAAGCTATCAAAGATGCTTTTGATCACAAGAGGGAACAATTCAAGGACACAGAACACAAAATAAGGCTCAAAGGGGAAGAACTAGTTAGTAACATAAAGCACCAGAAAGAAATCACCGGAGAGAGGCTACGGGCTCGAAAAGAACATTTAATTAAGGATATACTTGAAACTAAAGCAAAAGTAAAGGAAAGAATTGAAGGAGCTGTTGAGGTATGTATCTAAAACTTAAATATTCAATTGTCATGTTTGTGACTTTGGCCATCTATAAACCCGGCTCCTTGTTAGGTGGATTTATTCTGTTATGAAAAGTGTAGTCACAAGCTTTATTGCGTGTTGAGCTGCTTGTCAATTCAGTACAATTTTTAATTATGGCGTATGTATATCATGCTAATACAATTCTGCCAATGACACGGGTTCAGCCAATAATAGTGTTTGGTAAATAAATTGGTATACAGGGTTACAGAAAAAGTCGTGCTAGATCCGTTGAGGGCGTGGAGTACCCATCATTTCTGACTTATTTCACTATGAAACACCCTACCCTAAACTTAACCCTTTTTGAGATATTCGACTTTTAATTTTTTCATTGAAAATTGCCGATATTTAAGCTACTAAATTTATTTTTGTTTATTTTGTGTGTCTTATTATTATTATTATTGCATTTTGACATGCGTAATAAGATGCTTAAAGACGTCAATCATTAAAATAGTACATTAGTTAATTGAATAGACCGTAGCAGACAAGTGAAAGTTAAGAAATAAAAAAATAAATTAGAAAGTTTATTTTTCTCTAAGGGATATCTAAAAAAAAACTATATGGCAATTGTTCGGCAGATGTTTTTTAAAATATTTACGTTTCATCAGCTATCTAACGACGTATAACAATCTAGGGATTGTATTACATTTCGTGGAAAAAAGGGACGCTCCAGTAGTAGTAGTAGTTCTAACGGTACCGCGCCTATTGTCCTTCAAGTTAAGACGCACCGTGCGAGCGAGACAAGTGACGATTTATGTAGGTGCGAATGAAAGAAAAAATGTGTAGAGACCGGTTAGGGCTGTGAATACAACAAGGGGTATTGTTTTGGTTGTCAGTCAGTCTGCTTTTGTGCTTCGTACATAGTAGATGTGACATTGTATTGCTCTTTTTCTCGACTTGGCTGTGATTCTGGACTGTTTCTTCTGATTTGTGACTACTGTGCTTGTTAACCGGACTCTGATTTGTACCTGCGATACGGAAGTGTTGAAGATGACGTCCTACACACCTGAAGAATATGCTGATATGCTTATTTGTTACGGATACTGCAATTGTGTGTCTGCGCAAGCTCGCAACGAATACATAACTCACTACTTCCACTAATATTGTTGCCCGTGATCTGGGACTTTCGCAATGGAGAGTGTGGTTTACCGTGCACACTGCTGGCCTATACCCATACCATTATACGCCGGTACACGTTATTGAAGAAGGAGACCCCGCGAGGAGAATGGACTTTTGCAGATTTATGCTAAATGCTGATGTGGAAGACCCAGATTTTCTAAGAAATATCTTGTGGACGGATGAGTCCAAATTTGATAAAGATGGCATAACTAACTATCACAACGCCCATTACTGGGCCCCAAAAGAACTAAGGAATCCCAATAAGAAAAGAGTGAAGGGGTCCCAACGTAGATTCAGCGTGAATGTGTGGATGGGCATTATCTCCAATCATTTGATTGGACCTTACTTTCTCCCGGATAATTTAAATGGGGAAAGCTACGAAAATTTCCTGAGAGCAGACTTGAGTGATTTGCTGGATGATCTGCCACTCAACCTGATCAGGGACATGTGGTTCCAACACGATGGCTGCCCTGCCCATTTCAGAAGAAGTGTCAGAGACTGGCTGGACACAAATTATCCAAACAAATGGATAGGACGAGGTGGGCCGTTGCCATGGCCAGCAAGAAGTCCGGACATTACCCCCATGGATTTTCATGTGTGGGGGTGCATGAAAAGTCTAGTATACAGCGAGCCGAATCCAGTTTCGTCTGTGGAAGACTTAAGACAAAGGATTGTGGATGCAGCTAACAAAATGAGGACCACATTGACCACTGGAGTAGTGAAGACTGGTCTCCGTAGAAGAATGCGACAATGTATCAGAAATAGAGGCGGCCATGTTGAACATGAACTGTAAACAAGAAAAAGTTGTGTGAAAAGCTTTAATAAATAACATTTCATGCTTACCTATTGTTTTATTTTATTTTTTAGGGCTAAGTATAAATTTTCTTCTCCACTGTCGCCTATGAAACTAATTTTTTTTATAATGTATTTGAATAAAACACTTGATTATTATACCTCGTTAGATAGCTGATGAAACGTAGATATTTTAAAAAACATCTGCCGAACAATTGCCATATAGTTTTTTTTAGATATCCCTTAGAGAAAAATAAACTTTCTAATTTATTTTTTTATTTCTTAACTTTCACTTGTCTGCTACGGTCTATTCAATTAACTAATGTACTATTTTAATGATTGACGTCTTTAAGCATCTTATTACGCATGTCAAAATGCAATAATAATAATAATAAGACACACAAAATAAACAAAAATAAATTTAGTAGCTTAAATATCGGCAATTTTCAATGAAAAAATTAAAAGTCGAATATCTCAAAAAGGGTTAAGTTTAGGGTAGGGTGTTTCATAGTGAAATAAGTCAGAAATGATGGGTACTCCACGCCCTCAACGGATCTAGCACGACTTTTTCTGTAACCCTGTATATACAGGATGTCCCAGAAATGAGTGTCAAGCGAAAGTCCAAAGGTAGATGACCTTAAGGGGTACCCGAATCACCCCCATGTATGTTCCGCGATTTTTCGTAGTTTATTGAGTGAGAGAATTTTCGACCAAAGAATTTTTAAATAAAATTTTTGATATGATCCTCTAATGATAGACCAATAAAATTAATAGGGTAGATATCTAATGAAGTAAGGAAGTTTTTGAAGTTGGTTTGGAAAAAAATAATATGCGAGTTTTTCTTTTAATTGCTCTTTAAATTGTTTATAGCGTTTTGTCAACGCTCACTTTATGATATTCTTTTTTAATTTGTAACAGTTTGGTTAGTGTTACGCCTTTTTTTTGTAACAGGTAACATGACCCTATTATTCAGCTCCACATTTGAAAAGAAATCAGCCAATTACCTCAATTGTTGCAGTAAGTATGACCAAAAAGGTATCAGTGGTCGCATTTTAGTAGAAAAATGAGAAAAAAGGCCATAACTTCTAAACTACGAAAAATCACGGAACATACATGGGGGTGATTCGGGTACCCCTTAAGGTCCTCTACCTCTGGACTTCCACTTGACACTCGTTTCTGGGACACCCTGTATACTGTATTTGACTAGTGACATGAGTAGAACAAACTTTCTTCAAATTGTTGTTAGACAGAAATGTCTATAATAAGCTATATTGCATCATGCATGCCCCTCCAACACACTGGCGTCTTCAATATACATACATGTAACTCCTCCCCACTTTGCAGTTTAATTGTATGTACACATCATTATGATAACACATGTCAACTTTTGTTTAAGAATAAATTATTGAAGATAATTACACTACATTATTTTGGTTCAGAAAGTCTAAATTGGTATTATAGTTAGTAAAATAGCTCACCTCACCAGTATTGGTATCCCTGAAAATTTGATGTGTGAATAATGGTTATAATAAGGGTTATTATAATTTATTACTGATAAATGATTTTAAATTAGCCTAGTTATTTTCTCCACTTAAATTAATAATTAAATAATCAAAATAATGGTTAAATATCACAGTTATGTAATTTAACACTTTGACAGCACAACGTTTTAAAAACTGCTAGCTACAACAAGCCGATCACGAAGTCAATCCGTGAATGTTTTTTTCTTAGAGTCGCTGATCACAGAATGAATACGTGGTCTGGTTCCATACTGTTTCTTTTAAAAGAACAAAGTGATTTCGTGATCTGCGGTATCGGAACGTATAGATGAATGTTTTGGCTACACACACATATGAAATTTATTAACGTGAGGTGCGTGGGGCGAGAGGGAGAAGCGATCGCCCGCGACACGGCCCGGCCGTGTCGCCCCCTGTTTCAAAAAATTTCATACCCAGAAGGATAATCTACTATATAAAAATAAGTCGGGTTTTCCTTCCTGACGCTATAACTCCAGAACGCACGAACCGATTTCCACGGTTTTGCATTCGTTGGAAAGGTCTCGGGCTCCGTGAGGTTTATAGCAAAGAAAATTCAGGAAAAATTTAATTATCTATAATTTATAAGGCAAAACAACGTTTGCCGGGTCAGCTAGTAAAACATAAAAATTAGGTACAAAAAACAAAGAAAACATGTTGGACTTTTTTATTTTTGCTAAAAAGACTATTTTTCTGACTGATATTATAATAAAAAAAACGAATATAATATGTTTTTTTTTATTTATATAATCAAAATATCATACCTACATAAAATTATAAACGCAAAAAAATATCCCTTTCTATAACAGGTATTATTTTATAGATCTTTCAATAATGCCCAAAAACGCCGCGCCGGCGTCCCCAAGTTAGCGCGCTATTAAATGCATGGCGTACTTTAGTAAAAAGGTGCCACGTATTCAGTTCGTCATCCGCTGTCAAAGTGTTAACTAACAATAGATATTTTTGAACACATCATCAAATCTTGTTATATTTTTTTTTTCAGAGAGAAAATGTATTTACAGTCCCTAATGTTCTGTGTGTAGCAAGAATAGTTATGTCACCATATCTAGGCTATGTAATTATGGAAAATGACTACAATTTGGCATTAGGATTATTGGCTTTCGCTGGATTCACAGATTTGGTATGTTCTTACAGTATATTCAACTTATTTGATAGAACTAGTTAGCTGTGTAATTCTTATAATGGTATTGGGTTTTGGAATAAAAGGTTTGCCATGTACTATTTCAATGTTCCTGGGATTAAATTGATTGAGAAGTATAAGATTAAAAGGCCTACTTATGAAAGTAAAAGGTTACTCTTTTCTCCATACAAACTTATCAAGAAATAGATATCCTTGCCTCTTAATCTACCTTATATTATAAAGAGGTAACATTGGTAACATTTATGTGTATGTAAGTATGTATTTTCCGAATAATCTCTGAAACCACTGAACCGATAATTCTTTCACCAATAGAAAGCTACATTATCGAGGAGTAATTTATGCTACTTTTGATCCCAATATTCCCACAGGATCGGGACTTAAGTAGGTGAAACCGCTGGACTCTGCTTGTCATTAATATAAAGAAAGATACATTTTCATTAATGTTTTATGTTATTATTATATTTTTTGAGCACCTTACTAAAGTATATTGCATTGTATAAAATATTCTTATTTCACAGCTAGATGGTTGGATCGCCAGAACGTGGACTAGCCAATCCACAATGATTGGTTCCTTTCTCGACCCGATGGCTGATAAAGTGCTGATGGCGACATTGTTTGTCTCACTCACATGGCAGAGCCTTATTCCTCTATGGTTGACATTGCTTATTGTCGGACGAGATGTCATACTTGTGATTGCTGGATTTGTTATAAGATACATGAGTTTACCGCCTCCTGTAAGTATCCTGTAAGTAATAGTAGGATAATGTAACCAAACCGATAACATTATCCTACTATAATAGTTAGTTATAGAGATGGGCCGACTAGGGGTTCTGCCGACTAGCAGACTATTCGGTTCCAAAATTGCCGACTAGTCGGCAATGCAGATCATTATGTTTCCGAGATATTTGGGTTAATCATGATCACTCGGCGATTGTTGCTATTTTTGGATAAGTTTGCACTTCGAAAGCGGTAGCGAAACTTCGAAAAAAATGGTTGAAATATAAATAAAAGTTGGAAAATAAATGGAGCTGAGGCATAGTTATGAAATTTTAGATGTTTAGATGATGTATGTAAGCTATGACGTGTTTTGTTTACGATTTTCTGACTACCCACCTTCTAAACTGTGCTGCTAATTGAATAAATATTGGTTTTATTGTATAATTGTTCGTTGCCGACTAGTCGGTTGAACTGCCGACTAGTCGGCTTTCCCGACTAGTCGGCCCATCTCTAGTTAGTTAGTTTCCAAACCGATAACATTATCCTACTATAATAGTTAGTTAGTTTCCAAATCGATAACATTATCCTACTATAATAGTTAGTTAGTTTCCAAACCGATAACATTATCCTACTATAATAGTTAGTTAGTTTCCAAATCGATAACATTATCCTACTATAATAGTTAGTTAGTTTCCAAACCGATAACATTATCCTACTATAATAGTTAGTTAGTTTCCAAACCAATCACATTATCCTACTATAATAGTTAGTTAGTTTCCAAACCTATAACATTATCCTACTATAATAGTTAGTTAGTTTCCAAACCAATAACATTATCCTACTATAATAGTTAGTTAGTTTCCAAATCGATAACATTATCCTACTATAATAGTTAGTTAGTTTCCAAACCGATAACAATATTCTACTATGATAGTTAGTTAGTTTCCAAACCGATAACATTATCCTACTTTAATAGTTAGTTAGTTTCCAAACCGATAACATTATCCTACTATAATGGTTAGTTAATTTCCAAACCGATAACAATATCCTACTATAATAGTTAGTTAGTTTCCAAACCAATAACATTATCCTACTATAATAGTTAGTTAGTTCCAAACCGATAACATTATCCTACTATAATAGTTAGTTAGTTTTCAAACCGATAACATTATCCTACTATAATAGTTAGTTAGTTCCAAACCGATAACATTATCCTACTATAATAGTTAGTTAGTTTCGCTGGGCCTTTTACGCACTTAGCCTCACAATTGGGCCATTGTACGTGACTTCTTAGAGGGGTTAAGCAGTAAGACGCAACGGGAGCCTACTCCGGATTGCCGAATATCCCATGCCTTCGGACCGTGGTGAGTCCTAGGACATGTCGATTTCCTCACGGTGTTTTCCTTCACCGGATAAGCGATGTTATTAACGCACATAACTTTTGATTTAAATTTTGATGAATTTTGGTACCTATAGAAAAAGATGGGACCTTGGAGAAGAACATAAGCTACTTTTAAGCCCGATATTCCCGCGGGATCGGGACTTACGCGGGTGAAACCGCGGGGCGCAGCTAGTTTATTATAAAGGTGAAAGTTTGTAAGTAAGTTTGACGTAAAAACTACTAAACTGATTGTTATGAAACTTAATATTATGCAGATAGCTGGAGTTTTTATCCTAATGTTTCCGTATGTCCTGAGCCTCAAGTTGGAATCAAGACAAGCAGGTAATCCATTGGTTGTGGTTAAATCCCACCTTAACATGGAATTTGGAAAAAAAACCTCTCAGTACTAATCGCCGAATACAGAAACGACACTTTCTGAGAGCCACTTAAATAATTGAGCAACACTTAAATCTAGCTTCAAATTTAGTGTTCGAATTTTCGAGTAATGGAGCTGCCTAATTATTTAAGTAGCTCTCAACTTTTGAGTAGCGTTTCAGTATTCGGCCGTAAGTTGCATAATGTTGATTACTTTAAAAAGTTGACATGACCACTTTTAATTTACAGCGAACCGTTAGCAGATATTTTGACGCTACACACGCAACTGCCCAGCTGGCACCGACGTTCATAAGCAAAATAAACACAGCTGTACAACTCGTATTCGTAAGTACCTACTTTACTCATTTGCATAGCTATTACATATCATTAAACGAATTTTATTTATTTACTCTTCTCATAATATATCTATCATAGAATACCGTATAGAATAAGGCCACAGGTTGTCTGGAAAAGATGGCTTTTAGCGATAAGGCCGCCCTTATAAAAAACTAGTTAGGTAATTTGTATTGATTTCAGTGGTGTATTATACAATAAAGAATTCATGTATCATCTATCTAAATCCCTTATTTATCAAATCACACTGATAAATTATTGATAAATTTATGCAGCTTTTAACGTTTATAACTAAGTAGCTGCGCCCTGCGGTTTCACCCGTGTAAGTCCCGATCCCGCGGGAATATCGGGATAAAAAGATTCATCGCAATCAGTTCCGTAGTTTTTGCGTGGAAGAGTAACAAAGTCACATACATACAAACTTTGACGTTTATAATATAAGTAGGATAGGATAGTTAGTTTGATTAAACCCGTGTACCCACTAGGGGACAAATGTCGAGCGATACGTGTTCGTACGATACATGGTTCGACCGTGGACCACCATGTCTGGCGAACGTCGCGCTGTGTCGCCCCGATGCCGATGGCTCCGCTTGATGCGATGACACGTATTGCCCGACATTTGTCCCCTAGTACCCACTAGGGGGCAAAAGTATAATGCCACAAAGAGGCATTATCTACTTTTGACGACCTCTGTGGCGCGTCGTGCGTAAGCACGACTGCAATGCAGAAGGTTGCGGGTTCGATTCCCGCCGGGTGCAAGTATTTCTGCTAAATAAATATGTGTATCTGGTCTGGGTGTCCCTCTATCTATACTAATATTATAAAGAGGTAACGTTGGTAGCATGTATGTATGTATGTATATTGGGGGTAATCTCCGAAACTACTAGACCGATTTCAAAAATTCTTTTACCATTAGAAAGCTACATTCACCCTGAGTAACATAGGCTACTTTTGATCCCGATATTCCCACGGGATCGGGATGTATAATATTTATGTATTTATTACAAAAGAAAAATAAATATAAGTATTATATCCGTTGTCTAGTCACACCGTAACACAAGCTTAGTCGCTTACCTACCAAGGGGCTAGATGGCGCTGTGTGTTGTTCACAAATTTTATCTATTATCTATTTATCTACTTACCTATTTTTACAGGTAGGTTCAACATTGGCATCCCCAGTTTTCGGCTACGTAGACCATCCAGCCCTGCAAGTGTTGGTCGGCATCACGGCGGCCTCGACAGTCGTTTCCGCGCTCAGTTATATAGTTAGTAAGAACACGTACAAGTTTTTGAAAAAGAAGTCTTGAGATTAAGCGATTGTGTTATTTATTAACTTATTAAAATGTAGTCTTCCGTCTTATGTTTGTAAAACAAATGTATTTGTACCTGTATATGTATATAAAAATACATCAAAATTAATATTTTCTGTTACTTCATTTCGTTTTTCCTTAGGGATTTTACCTGGGCCACTAACCCCCCCATACCTTAATTTGTGCCATCGCAAATTACGAGACATGGATTATTCAATTGATTTATGCGAACTAAAGCAATGGTGTTAGTATTTTCGTCTTACTCTTGATAAGATAAAAAGGTATTCTGTATAGTGTTTTGTGTGAACACTCCCAGATGTGAAACTTTAACATTCAATATCTTTTAACTTATCAAGAGTAGGACGAAAATACTAACACCATGGCTTTAAGTTTATGTAATCAATCTAATAATCCATATTTCATAACTTGCGATTGAAATAAGTTCATGTAACAAATTGTTTGAAGTGCCGAATATGATATCTGTGGAACATAGCTGGTCGATTTTGAACGGTCTTCTTACCTACTGCAAAACGTAGGCATCTACGATGATCTAATAATGTTGATGGAATTTTTATTTTGTATGAAATATATTTGGAAATAAATAGCTAAAATATTAAACTTCTCTAACCGCCGCACTCAGAGATATTTAATGGTTACCTAAACATTAACTTAACTATAACAGGTATACTTAGTATAGTTTAAGTAACCATTAAATGTCTCTAAGTGCGGCGGTGATTGTAGTAATGATTAAACAACCAGACTAGGAGATAAGTAATGTTGCTACTTCTAGACCATAAATAACATGCAGGAACATGTAACATGTAGGAATCGAACCTGCAACCTTATGCATCGCAAGTATTCGTCTACTGCGCTTCAGAGACAATCAAATTACATCCCCCTATTCATAAACGTTTATAAAACCTTATTTAGTTGGAAAAAAAAACCGGATCTAAACCAACGCATACACCATATCTGTAACCATCAAGGCTAGTCTGTCATTTATATGAGTGCAAAAGGCACATGAAGTAGATGCTTAAGGGGACCTACTCTTTTCTCCATACAAAGTTTGCAAACGTAGTCGACTGTTTCCTCCCCCTGTAGTAGAAAAACTATGTTTAACACGCTAAGCGCCACGTGTATACCCTGGTATACCCTACTCGTTTTGTCACAGGCCAGTGTAAAACTGGTTATACATGGTTAGAGCCCAACTTCAAAGGCCAAAGGGGTGCCTTTGGCGTTTGAAAGGGGGGGAAGTGTCAAATTTTCATGATTTTATGGTACCACGAGAAGCCAATTCCGTAATTTAAAAAAAATGAAAGGCCCAGTACTTTTTCTTCGGAGGTACCTTGGCGCTAAGCGTATTAAGCCATAAGTCCTATATCAGCTATGACCATGCCCTCTACGTTTTGATTTTTTTCAGTTTCTAACTTTTCTGAATTTTATTTCTATTCTAACTAAAAAATAAAAAAACGTAGGGGCATGGTCATGGCATATATAGGTTTTATGGCGTAAACATATTTGCTCTAAAAGACATTAGAGGAAGGAAACAGTCTACTACGTTTGTACTACGTTTGCTACACTGGACTGAATGTGTAAAGTAATAAATGTTTATGAATAGTAGGCTAACCAATGTTGTTTTATACATTGTTTGCTATAGTCTCTAGCTAGTATTTAATATTTTAAAAGAGTAAATAATAAGTCCGAGTACAAATCGAAATATAGTTTATTTCTATTCCATTTAATTGCAGGTAATTCCAAAGAAAAAATAAAAAAAATACAAAATATAACTAAATTACACTTAAACTACATAGGAGTACTGAATTGATGTTTAAATAGTAATTTTATTACGATTGCGGAAATGAATATTTCAAGCTTTATGATTTAATGAACATTATTTTTTTACGTCTACCTATAATGATTAGGACAGTAATTGTAAAAAACTTTATAAAAATAATGGACATGTGGTGGAATGTAACACTTTGTGTTAGAATTTTAGTACAGAATACTGATTTACTTCATAATGTTACTTATTAGTTTTTATTCACTGACATCCTTATCCCACACATTCACGAAACAAACAGATGGTACAAAAATTAAAATGTATGATTGAGTTTGGACTGAAAATGGATGGTGAAATTGTTTTGAAAGGCACAATTAAAAGTTACATCAGCCTGTCAAGGACCTTATGCAATGTATTGCTGCTGTAGCAGCAAAAATCCTTGTCTTAGCTGTGTAACAATAACAAACAGGTTTTATCATACAGTAGATAACAAAATAAGAAAGTATAGCCATGCATACACAACACATGACATTACATTGTAGGCCACCTTGTCTTTTAAAGGGTAAGGACTATAATCATTATTTCGAATTAAGGCTATTTACAAAAATGTATGATTTCTCAAGCGCTTTTAAAATGAGTAATTTTAAGTAAATTGCTTAAATTTTCTGAGACAGCATTACCTACAACGAAGATGTGTGGTGTGGACCAACTACATTAGATGAAGTTCTAATCTTACAAAAATACCTTAGTGATACATACTGGGAGTAAAATGCAATATTAAATTAAATACTACATGGTAGCCTTCTGCAGCTTTGCTAATTTAAACGTTGCTAACTTTAATAGAATATTTCTCTTTTTGACTTAAAGTGTTTATCATAATGATGAACTTTACTACTAACGACTCAATTCAAACAATTCGTCCAAACCACTGGACTAGGCCAATTGCAGACAAACCTACTGCTGAGATGTGCAGCGCGGCAAAGGTGTTTATTATTGCACCATTCGCCCTGGACAAACAGTCTGTGAACATGCATTGCACTGTGGGCCTGTTTTGATTTCAACGGGTATAGAGAGGTCCTAGCTGAGTGGCAAACCAATCACAACACCAGAATACAAACTCCTGTTTGTGTGATTGGTCTTATGCCTTATTAACCAAGGCCTAATGGAGTATGCTCCATTTAAGACCCAGATATCATCAAGAACTGATACACTGCACTCTACAGGAGTACCTAATAGAATATTAAAGTAAGTTATGTTTCAATTGGCAAAGTTGTTTTGCACAGAGTTGAATTGAATTTAATAGAAAGAAACTTATTAGAATAATCTTTTAAATACATATGGCAGCTAGGTTTTATAAAACCCTTCCAAAATATGCTTAGTTCACATGAGATTCGTACCTAGTGTCTATTTTACTAGCAATAAGTCAAGTACCCTTGTTGCAACAGAATTCACTTATGATCTGCTAATTGGGTAACAGATATGTATGACAAAATGTTTACAGACAATTTGAATTTGAACTAGCAACTGAGATTGTTGTAATGGTGTTGGGTTAAAAGTATCAAAATGTAAACAGTTACATTTAACTTATCAATAAGTAGATTACTGCTAGGAGTTAAGTGATTAGTTCTACCATTAGGTACTAAACTCTTGTAAACTAGGCAGTAATATAAAAGCAAGAATACAAATCCTAAACAGTAGATCTAACTGGCTATTAATAAATCTCAATTTATAGCAGACTTTCTCAATATCTTTGGATGTAGAATATAGCCTAAACTGACATAATATTTAATTATTATGATACGAGTTACAATGATAGAAAATAATATTTACAATGATACATACATGTGTTTGGGCACCAATTTTATAACATGTAATTGAAAACTGAAATACCAAAATAATATCAAAATTCTCATAAAAAGCCATGTCATAAAAAATAAAACTTTTCTTAAACTACTCTTTAACTAACATATAAAAAAAATGTACAAAAGTAAAAACTGACACACAATTGCACAAACAAGTAATGATATATCTATAAATTTATGAGAAAGTGATTATAATGGTAACAGTTCCAGCTCATATTTAAGTATTACAGCAAATAAAATGCTCTTTATCACATTACAAAAATACGTAATGAATGTAACATGAAGTTGGGATCTCGTACACATATAAAATGCATGTTAGTAAATGAATCTCTATTAGGTACATATTAAATTTTGATTAACCGACCTTGTTGATGAGTTCATCACAGATGGCTGTGAGTTCCTCGTTGTCCTTAATTTTCTGTGCGAGAGATTCCTGCAATGATGAAGCGTGAACTTCACTCTTCTTCAACATAGCATTCAATTTAAGAATTTCATGTTGATGTGTCTTTTTTACAGAATCCAGTTCTGTATTGGCCTTGTTGAGTTGTTGCATCGCATGCTGTCTCAGAGTTTCGTACCGTGCTTCCAGTTTCTGGATAGCATCAGTGTTATCTTCCACAGTCCTCTTTAGTGTTTCCTCGTTACTTTTGTAACCTTGGATAATAACTTTACATCTTTCGTACTTAGTGTGAACATCATTGAATGCATGTTCCATTGAAGCCAGGTGTGCTGCAGCCTCGTCTCGTTCTCTTACCAGTGTGACTCTCTCCTCAGTCCACCTCTTGCCTTCCGCTTCCCGTTCTCCTATAAGAGATGAAATCGTACGCTCATATTCTTCCATAACAACACTCATCTGTTTATTGTTTCTCACTTTTTCGGCGACTCTCTGTGATAAATTTTTCTCTTTATCAGCATACTCTGAATTTTGTTCAGTTAGCTTTTTAATCTTAGATTCGCATTCCTCTAACCGTTCTCGTAACTCTTGATTGAGGTCTCGGAGGTTTTGGGCCTCTTCTTCTTGAGCCGTCAGTAGCTCTCTGACAGCTCGTAGCTGTTCCACTGTGTGTGGGTCCATGTCTGATGTTCTTGTTATTACTGGTGGAGGTGGAGGCAGGTTCCCACCAAGGGTTAAGATTCTGTCAATGGTGGCTATAGCCGGTGAAACAGTACTTTGTTTCACTGGATTTACTTTGACAGTTGAAGATGGCTGACTTCTATTTACTGCTGGGTTGACTACTTGAGTTGGTTTCTCAGTTAAACCACTGTTGCCAGGTTGCACAGACAATTGTTGCATTGAGTTCACAATATTCTGCTCTATACCAGACATGGTACTGTGCAACAATTTTACTACTGTAAAATCAGTGTTTAACTTGTAGTTGCCTATTCACATGATCTCTCCTGGAATTAAAATACACCAATCAGTATAATAGCAGCGTTAATGTAATGCATGAATCATATTAAGCATGAATTTGTTTAATTCTACGTTCGTAGGAATTGAAGGTTTTATGTGCCTAAATATGGAAATACAAAGGTCGACAGATCCTTTGCAGCAAGGACTAAACGGGCGAGATACTATTTGTTGTGTATGTAGTATGGAAGGCGTTCTCTAATACAATTAGTTTCGTTCACTTAGTAAATTAAATAACGAGCATCCCACGCAAAAGAAAGAATGTAAGCTCATTGATGATAAACTGCGTTGGTGGTTTTACATACCTCAAGGTTTCCGAGAGCAATAGTATTTGTTGAACAGCGACGAATATTTACACCACAAAACACATTTGATTATATACAACAATAAAGCTTTATAAGGGGAAAAGATTCGCCAGAATTTTTATTGGAATCTCATGAAATCACGGTGATGACATCAGTCAGAATTTTCCAAAAATGCGTTTGTTCAATTACTTTGACAGCAGGATAGACATACATGAAACCCTGAATAAGAAAGAGTTAGAAAATATTATGATGCTAAAAATGTTACAAAAATGTTCCAAAGTTCGAATTGCGGTTTGATAGATTCCCACAGAGTATCTATTAAAACGGAAGTTACTCCCACAGAGTATAAAACTTCAACTGGATAAAAGAGATAAAACAACAAGCTCCCTCACACTGTTGCATTAAAATCGCACAATACAATCGCATGCGATTTTGCACCTGTGTGATTGAAAGTACCTATCATCATGTCACAATCTGTCACATAGCTGCAATACCGCACCCACTCAGTCAGATGCAATACTGCAGGCGTACCCACACAAGTGGGCACGGCAAGGCACGGTTAAAATGCAGCAGTGTGGGGAGCCTTTATCCACGGCCCTTTTGTGCATTGCACCGAACACTTGACTCGGTGCAGTGCATAGGTGCAATGTATGTACAATACTGTCGGCGGATCTAGGCCCGTCTGAAGTAGGCTTTCCGAAAATTGTTGTCCCTATATTCCCGCCATGAGCCAATGTAAATCAGCTCTAACTTTACAGATAGTACAACATGACACATCTTTTACAACATTAACATTTTCACCCGCATAAGTGCCGATCCCGCGGGAATCCATATTCCAACAATTTTCGGAAAGCCTAACTTCAGACGGGCCTAGATCCGCCGACAGTATTGTATGATAGATGAGGTGTGGCCATGGACTTGGGAATAATAAACTATTCCTAAGTCCATGGGTGGATGGGTGTGGCCATCCACCTATGGATAGTGTTTCAATATCGTATTTTCAGTTAGCCCAGGGTTGAAATTAAATGAGGGTGTTTATTTCAGGGTAAACAATATTTGTGCTTGAAATAATCTACACTTCGATTAGCTTCAACTCTGCACTACTATGAATTGATGTACAAGCAATCACAAAGATGCTTTTTCAAGGTTAAAAAAACCGCCCGCGTCATAGGATTTTCATTTTAGAAATAACTGCTTGATAAGTTATTATAGTAATATGTAGGTAGGTACATACCTCTAGGTATATACCTATAATTCTTATGTAGTGAATACCTAGTAACAGGTACCGGCAAACATCTTGAAATAAAATGGCGGATGCGCAGAAGTCGATTTTTCATAGAAGTTGCATGTAAAATGTACTGCGCGAACTTACCCCTTCCACGTCAAAATTTTCCAAGTTATTTGCCGGGACCTGTACCTACTACTACTTATACTATTTATGTATCCTGTGGTACTACACACTAAAATATTTTTATTGAAAAGGTAATATTTATAAAAGTTATAGTTCATAAACTCTAACATTTAATTAATTAAAACATCTTAAATTAACAATTATAGTAAAATAAATAAAATTATACACCAACTATGTATTTATCGGTTTTATACATTTCGTAAGCAAATTCCTCTTCATGCGTGGGATCGAACTCCAAACCTGAAATTGAAGAAAACTTTAAATAAAAATGTGCTTATAACAATATTGAGGAGCACGTTTTATCCGAATCCGCGAGTCCTTTACGTACTATAATATCAGTTTTTAGGGTTCGGTAACTCAAAAGTTAAGAAAAACATAACCAACTCCTTTCAGTCGAGTTAAAAAGGAACCCCCCTAGAAGATCACTTTCTTGTCTGTGTGTCACCATCGCGATCAGGGTCAAAACGGGACGGGACCCTATTACTAGGACATCGCTGTCAGACACTTTCATTTGCGGTAACTATAGGCTTGACCAAATTACACTATTTTTTAGCTTGACCAAATGTCCACTACATCGTCTGTCTGTCACCAGGCTGCATCTCATGTAAGTACCTTAGTAGCTAGACGGTTAAAATTTTCACAGATACTCAGATGATGTATTACCGTTGCAGCTATAACAACAAATATTTAAGGGGCTCCCAACAAACGTGATTTTTCACGTAAAAACGCAACGATACTGCGATGTATTTAGCGTATATAGCGCCATCTAGTAAAACTCGACTTAACATTCGTTTTGCGTTCCCGGATTGGTTGGTCTAGTGTTCATTTTAGGGTTCCGTACCCAATTGTTATTGACGTAGGTAAGTAGGTTTTTTTTTTTTTTTTTTATCGAGGAGAAATCCGACCTTATGGGCTGTCCCACCGCTCCGGGGGAAGCAGTGGGGATGTGTCGAGCTCCTTACTGACCTAAGATGGTAGGCGGCCAGAAGTTTACCCACTAAAACTCCTCGGTGTCCCTCTCTTCACCATTTCCGGGGTGGCAGGCACTGTTTCCACATACAACTACCAACCCTCGGGGTGATAGGTCTGGCTGAGAGACCTCTTCTCAGGTGTAAATACTTAGGTACCTACTTACCGACGTATTCAATTTCCAAGTTAAATCTACCATCCAACTTGTCACCGCACGATATTCCGAAATGGGTGACTTTGTCGAACCTCATCCGGGCCTGCCTGTCCTGCAGGCGACCCTTTGAACCTAATACGAACTTCGAGAATGGTATCTGGAACAATCACACTTAGGTAAGTATATTATACTCTAATCTTTAAATTATGTTTGACTCTACTCTATCTATACTTCTTTACTAATATTCTAAAGAGGTAAGTTGGTAACAATTTTATGTATGTACCTATACATGTATGTATTTTCCGGGTAGTCTCTGAAACTTCTGAACATTAAAAAAAAACTTTTACTAATAGAAAGCTACATTATCGAGAAGTAATATAGGCTACCTTTGGTCCCGATATTCCCACGGGATCGGGACTGTCGCGAGTGAAACGAGGAACACTGCTTGTAAAAAATACAATCACTAGGGTACACACAAATAAAATAATTTGTATCTAGGTATTGTAACTCATTGTTTGTATCATATCGTTCATGGCGCAAAGGTTCCCATAACACAACTGGCGTTGTATCTACTCGAGTGAGAGTTTGTCTGCTGAATATATGAGGAAGAAAAGTGGAGTGAAATGGCCGGATTACTTCCACGTTACCAAGGCTCTAGAAAACGCGGGCTGAACCCCGACCTGACGTGTATCTTCTTCTTCTGTTCTGAGTAGGGCATGAATCCCGGGATCCCGGGATATCGTAATCCCGGGATCTCGGACGCAAAAGTTCGATATTATAATCCCGGGATTGAGTGATCCGATATCGAGATTTGAGCAATTTACTATTTGGGTATAAATTAAGGTTTTTAACTATATTTTTCCTCATGGAATGATTGAATGGAACTATTAAAATTAAACCCAAATTAGTCTACCCCTGAGGCAGAGATCTGTAAAGATTTAGAAGCGTAGGCAATTGGTAAAATGTTTAAAACAATGAAAGTAACGTGATTCATTGCAATTTTTAAGACAAGTATTTTTTATACAAGCTCACATGCAAAAATTTTCTGCTAACATCATTTTAGTGGTGCGCCTAGAATTTGGCGCGAAAGTTTAGACACTTTCGGGTTTAGGCTATTTGTCCGATATATTTCCAAAATGATGGGGTGGACGGCCCTTGGGGTAACTTATTTACGTAATGAAACCACTAGAGTCTTAAATATATTAAATATTTTATATTTAACACATTTTTATTGTAATAAATTCGCCTTTTTAACGATATCTAAAATCCCAGTATCAATCCCGGGATCCCGGGATTGAGCTCTTAATATCGATATCGCCCCGGGATTGAAAACCTTCCGATATTGCATGCCCTAGTTCTGAGCGATGTTCTCGATTTCATCCTCTCGGGAGCCCGGGTCCGCTTAAACCCCAATTTAATTTGTCATCATTGGCCTCCTGCCTGACACCAACCCTCCTAGATTACGCGCCACCGCGCGGGAAGAACTCAAGGTTGGCTAGTCTCGCCTTTAACGACACCCACAGGAGATGGGGTGACCCTATTCTATGCCGGGGCGACACGATTACCTGACGTAATGCTATCACTACATTTATATGCAAACTACTACTAGCGAGGTAGCGACTCACCTTGGCAATTTGCCAATAAGGTCCACCCCTAGTATACAAGACGTAATGATAGATGTCATTCCACGTGATATCGTAGTAGCCCTCAGTGGATATGTTAAGAAGGTAAGACCGTCCATCGCCTCTCACTTTCACAACTAGAGTGTTGTATATGTTCCAGTCATATGTCGCTGGTCGTTTGAAAGATTTCTGTAGACAAAAAACGTGGATTTAGCGTATTGACTACCATCTCACCAATTGATGCCTATGTAGTCTAAGATGTAGCATTTGTGCCTGTTCTTTCGTTCGTGACGTGTTGCTACCTTCACTAGGGATCAACAAAACCTTTAACTAAAAGTGGTCTAAAGTCGGATTAGACCATTGTTTTGTTTCTGCCTGTCAACTTTAAAGGTTAATGTCACGGTTAAAGACAAAACATGATTCATTAAGTTCTTTACACCGAATTTATTAATAAGTTGGGTAAAAACAACATGAACAACTCACCCTCAATCTCTGCGACCTTATAGCGCAGTACCCAGCCTTCTTAACGCGTCCGTCCTTCGGCACTCTCGTGTCCAGATAGCCGTGGAATATCCCCCGGCCAGCGGGGCTCATGTCCAACTTACAGTTGCTATAGCCTTCGTTGTGGTCGCTGTCACTAGTCACTATAAACTTCTCTAACACCTCTGGCTTGTCGAAGCACCATAGGACATCTGTTTCGCCTGTAAATTAAATAATGGTTTAATAAACTCATTTTTCGGTTATAATCGCGTGGTGTTTATTTTCAAATTTTACACTTTTACAGGTCTTTTCATCAGGATTGGTCTCGTCAATCTTGAAAGTGCATTATTTGACTTTGATCTTGAATAGTGTTTATTACTTTTAGCATTGAAACAATGCGATTAAAACCGAAAAATGAGTTTAATTTAAATCCAACATTGCGCGAAAACAGAAAAAAAATCTAAATTGGATTATTCCAAAATTCAATGCTACCAGCAGGTCTCGAACCCACGCCCTCCCGATCCCTAGCGGAAAATTAGCTGCGGCTCGCGGTTTTTTCCTCTCAGACTTGTACTATTTATGTATTCAGTGCCTCAGGCAAATGTTTAGTCAATAGAGAGAAGCACGAATAGCATGAGATTAATAGAAGCTTTCAAACTAGTGTGTAAACAATGTAGTTCAGCGAGGGTAACAAAACGATAACAATGATATTTTTGGGGTAACATAAACCGAAAAGGAATTGTGTTCTAGGATGCCTAGGCGAAGCCCATTTTGTGCCTACTTGGTCAAAAATATCTGACTTAGATACAGGACTAATATTGATTAATCTATGTTTGTGGATACATTGTTCCTTTAAGAGTATAAAATAAAACAGGATTATGTAAAATATACATTTTATCTTTAATGTTACAAAATATAAGGCACATTCAGACTAAATAAAAGCAGAAGATGAATGATGGCATCATATATTTATGTATATTATTTTTAGGGACAATAAGTTCTTATAATGCCATAATTTTTTAAAACTATAAACAATACAAAGATCAATACAAAAAAGTCTTGAAACCATTCACCACTTAAAATGTCTAAAAACACATAATTTACAGTTCAAGTTGCCAAACCTAAGTCTAATCCAACAAATACAATGTTAATTTTAACGAAAGACCTAACTACTTAAATCAAAGACCTAAAAATTACTTTGAGAGGACAGGCCTTTAGAAAAGACTGTATGGTTACTTAGTACAGAGGTGCAAACTGTACTTTTCACATCATCACAGTTAAATTTCTTGTATACTAGAAATACTAAGTGCTAAAATTAATTAAATTGTTACTTTGTTCATTCGTTTTGTATGTTTTATGTATGCAGAAACTAAGATCCAATGAGGTTAGCTGGTGCACAATGATGAAAGAGAAAGAATCCTGGAGACAAGGTATTAAAGTATGCTCTGATTAGATTTCCACACTGCTTAGTAAGGGCCTGTCCTTCCCAAGTAACATAAAGGTCTTTGAACTACATTTTATTGTCATAATAGTAAGTAAACAATAATATAAATACTAAAAGATGTCAAACGCAACAAATTTGAGATTCATTTTGATCAATCACAGAAATAATATACCTACTAAAGGAAAAGAAGCTTCGAAATATAGTTAAAAATATCTGAAAACATTCTTGTAAAAGCACCATAATGGTATGCATAATTTTTAATGCAGAAAGGACCTATTAAGCCATGCCTTCAACGAACTTTATTGATTAATTGATCACATATTCGAGTGAGCTCTTCATTATCTCTTGTTTTCTGACCAACAGATTCGTTTAAAGATGCAATAGTAATCTCATGCATCTTTATTACTGCATTCAGTTTGGTTATTTCAATACTATGACTTTTCTCAGAATTGTCTAACGTTTCATTGGCTTTAGCCAAATTTTCTGTAGTAATCTGCTTCAGATTATTGTATAGATCTTCATATTTTTTCATTCCATCTTCGTATTCAGCAATTTTTAAGTCGTACAACTTCTCTCTGTCTTTCACTGCCAAAATTATACTCTTACATTTCTCATATTTTGTTAATAGATCGTTGAATGAACTTTCCATGCTAGACAGATGATTCAGCGCTTGGTCTCTTTCTGCTGATAGTTTTTCAATAGTTTCCTGATTCATTATGTTCTCCCTCTGTTGTTCACTAATCAAAGATGATATTGTTTTCTCATATTCTTCCATAACAATACTCATTTGCTTATTGCTTAGACATTTATCAGTGATTTGCTGGAGCAATTTATTCTCTCTTTCTAATAAGTTCTCTTTATCTTCCTGTAGTTTTTTGACTTTGTTCTCTAATTCTGTAGATCTAGAAAGTTTATATTCTGAATCCTGAAGTTGGGTCCTTAAATCTATATTTTCTTGGCGAAGGGACAGCATCTGTTGGTCCTGTTTTTGTAGAATTACTCGCAAGGATTGAAGGCGGTCTACTTGAGTTGTACTATAGTTGTGGAACCGTGGGCTTCTTGGAGCTGCTGTTGGGGGAGTAGTCCCGGAGATACTGATCAATCTATCTGTTGCTACTGTTGATGGAGGTAATATTGCTGATACACTACGAACCAATGCTGGTGTTGATCGAGTATGGTGAGTAATCATTTTAGATTCCGAGTTGATAACAGGTGGTACTACTTGCATAGGTTTATCTCTCCCATTCATGATATTCATCGATCCTGTAGACATTGAATGCTTCGGAGTTGCCACATCTGTGAATACTGATGCGGTGCTGCCTGTCTCGTAACCTCCATCGACATCACCTCCAGATTCAGTTGAGCTAGATTGTTCTAGTTTTCTAGCATACAAAGGATCGAATTTTACAAAGAGGCTTTCTTTGCCACGGTCTATATTTCCGCCATGGGTGCGCTTCGATTCCGCACACCTGACCAGGTAGTCGATACTGGTCGCGTCGAATGCATTGTCGTCATAGCCTGACCCGGGCACTTCATGCATGGTCACGTCGCATATGCTGTCGAACTCAGCGCCGGTGAGCAGGTCGTCAGTCTCATCGGGGTGCCCATTTCTCGGAGACATCGCCATTAAATCCCCGACTGAAGACACCGGAGTAATAAAAGAATCGTCAGATGCCATCGACCTTGCTGATACCAAGCTGTCAGCAAGTGTATCCTCTGTAACACTGGGACTCTTACTCAAAAAGCTATGAAATTTATCATAGAAGGATCTCAAATTGCTTTTTTCGCTAGAACGGCTCGGTGTCGAAGGGTCAACACCTTTGTAGGAAAACATTCGAATTTGACTTTTCTGGGTACTTCTGGAGCTCAGAATAAAACTTTGCACAAAGAAAGAAGTAAAACTAGTAGGCTGGTCTATTTTTGTTCACAATTTCAACGAAAACAACTAACTAAAAATAAAAGAGATTCCTTCAGTTTGCATCAACGATTTTATCAACGAATATTTTTGAAAATTTGTAACCACAGAGAATAAAAAAACCTTTCATTCTTGAATAATCGACTAAAATCATTCGATTCGTATCAACATCACTATTTGACGTAGACTATTTTAGTCCCACCTGACCGACCGAACTCCACAACACTAAAAAGGTTGACTTGGATTGGTTTTTATTTCACTCACAGATTAAGTACAATAATTTTCTGTAATACAACATTATACAAAGCTTTCTATTACAGCTTAATTTTTCTATTTGCAATGATACTCACCTGGCCTAGCAATTAGAAGAGGGTCCACTTGCATGTATTCCTTCACTTCTTGGGCAAACAGTTTGCATTCCACTTTCAACTCTTTATAACCATGTTTTAACAGTTCTAAATAACCTACGTCGTGACTTGTATCATAGCCACCTTTTCTATGTCTCTCCCAAAATAAATAACGTTGAAATACAGAAATTGGGCATATCTTATTACAGCTCAGTTTTTTGTCAACAATTTTACATAACACTGTATATTGCCTTTGGTTTTTCAATATATTTATAAAACAATGTGGTCGTAACAGAGCCATTCTTATATTAGATTTGCACTATTCATACATTATTAATATTGTTGAAGTTCTTCACAGTAAAATAAAAAACACTTTTATAACCTCAACAAAACTAAATTCCAATCTGACTTGACAACTAAAAATGAATAGGGCTGGGACTTGATTATCGCCTAAAATCTTTGGATTTGACATGTCTTTGTGACGTCAATGTCAAAAATCATCTGATTTTTGTTGTTTGTGTGGCGGCGAGTTGCGTGTCGTTTGTATTTCACTTTCACTTCATTTTATTTCCAGAAACCAACGCCACGCTAGTATTTCTTCTTGGTCGACGTAACATTAACTCAACCTAATTGATCGAAGAAAGTGGTTTTTCTCGAATAAGTGAAAATGCAAAATATATAGTGGTAAAACATGGGCATGGAAAAAAATAATGTGGTTGTGGTAAGTACCCACCTTGAACAAGTAGGTATGCAAAGTTCCAAAGCTTAACAAAAGCCTTTTTGTAATAGAGAAAAGTGTACAGTAGGTACAAACGCAGTAACTAGTTCTTTTAATGATATCATTCATAGTCATTCAAACAATGAAGTTGTATAGAACCTACCTATGGTTGCTAGCCCAAGATTTATATTATTTTAAACTACCCGGTATCGTCCCATTTCTGGGCTAGGTACTAGGCACTAATAGGCCTACCTCAGATTCATCATTCCTGCCTATTGTTTATAGCTTGATTTGACCAAACTAGTAATCACTTCATATTATAAATCAAAGTTTCTTCCCGCTGTCTGTTTGTCTGTACCTAGATATGCTTAGATCTTTAAAACTACGCAACATATTTTGAGCCGTTTTTTTAATGGATAGAGTGTTTCAAGAGGGAGGTTTATATGTATAATACACACTCATGAGAAGCCAGGCTGCTAGTCAATAATAATTCTCTGCATAAGTCATCATCTTTGGATTGAACGGCTTAGAGTCTCTCGAAAAAAACATCCATTATAGATAGAATTGTTATTCATTGCTTATTCTAGTTTAGTTGAATCAAGCCTAAGTAGTATAATGGTATAAATAGAAGAAAAGTTTTTTGTTTGTAATGAATATGTTTGAAGCTACAGAACCTTAAGATTTGTGTTAAAGCCTTGACAGTAACAAGGGCTTAAGTAACATCATGGGAGATCTACTAGTGTTAAAACAACTCTATTGTAAAACCATACAAATTGAAACATTTATCAACTACCCCCACTAATTTCTCAGAAATATTTATTTATGTTTCCTGATCATTATCGCAAAGATAATATCTTTGCGATAATGATCAGGAAATTATAAAAGGCATGTTACTGTTAAGATATTATTTATTATCTCTGTTTACTTTGCTATCAATAAGTAAGACATACTTATTTATTTACATATATTTTCTTAGTCAAGTATTGTAAATACCTATGAATGTTTGTGTGTTAGTATGTATGTGTGCGTTTAGGGTTCCATATCTCAAAAGGAAAAAAGGAACCCTTTTAAGATTACTTGCTTGTCTGTCTGTCTGTCATACCTGATTTTTTAATGAATAAGTAGACTTATCAAGTTTATATTTAAATTCTTAAGTTAATAATTCCTCTGAGATCTTAAATCAAGAAATCAAGAATTTTGAGTCAACATGATAAAAAGAAATGGGCTAATAAGATTTTCGAAAAATTTATTGTATTTTTTATTTTACTTAAGATTTCCATTACTTATAGTATAAAAGCTGGCTTAATTCTAAATTTCATGGTTCTAGGTCAGTGTAGTTTTTTGACCCAAAACCTATAAAGGTACTTCTACTTACCCCAGAGTTTTAAAACTTGCTATAAAGCAAGGTATTACAGCACAAGTAAAGAAAAAATACTGCTGACTGTATATCTATACTCTTTTATACAAAATTCTTTTTTTTTTTTAATCCCCTGGGTCCTTACATTTGTATGATCTCTAGTCTTAAATGTAGGTAAACATGCAAAGCACAGTTAGTGGTACCTTTTTAATCTTGCGAAATGGTAAAGACTATTCCATGTTAACAATTTCAACATACTAATTTATACAACTATCTACAATTTGGTGCCTAGTTTTTATGTAGGTACTTAACTTAGGTAGGTGTTTAGTTCGCAATGTTAATTCAGCCTTGTTTACCTTATCTTTGTTACATTTGCCTGCGTTTGAGTAGAACAAATAATATACTTGCTGGGCGTTGTTGGTCTTGAAAGAAAAATACATTTCAATGTTTTATTTTTACCGCATACTGCAGTTTAATCTTTGTTAATCCGGGACCTAAATAAAAGTAGCGAGAGAAAGACGAAAGTCTGTCTCCAAGCTCCTATATCTATTACCGCAACTCAACAAAATTGTTTCAGTGGCATAAAAATGTAAGAGAGATAAGAAGAGATAAGATGAAATCCTCATTACTCACATTTCTAACAAAAAATACAGTTAAAAAGAAGTTTAATTCTAGTATAATATGACTAACCCGCGTAAGTACCGATCCCGCGAGATTTCCCAAAAACCCTTTCTTAGTGGATGCCCATCACAAAGAACACACTCTCCAAATTTCACGTTTCCAGGACCAGTGGTTTCGAATTTTATATACTTACTAGCTGACCCGGCAAACGTTGTTTTGCCTTATAAATTATAGATAGTAGCCGATTCTCAGACCTACTGAATACGCATATAAAATTTGGTAAAAATCGGTCGCGCCGTGTCGGAGGAGTACGGTAACTAACATTGTGACATGGAAATTTTATATATAAGAAAGATATATAGGTAGAGAGATGTAGAATATGCGTTGTGTACGTAGTACCTACCCATAGTACAAGCCTAATGTAACTGTTGTCTTGCTTTTTTTAAGGATGGGAGGCCATCTGAATACCTCTATCCTCCCGAGATCATAAAACGCCTAGACTTCAGCAAGAGTCCGGCGACATTCAAGCCTAAGATCAGCGCGGCTCAGCCCGGCGAAGACTGGATGGTAGTGCGCCCGCTGCAGCGCTCCGATTTTGACAAGGGATTTCTGCAGCTTCTAGGCCAGTTAACTAATGTCGGAAATGTTTCTAAGAAGCAGTTTGATGGTGAGACATATAACATTTCTTTAATTTAGTATTTATTTATTTTATTTAATTTTCGGTGTTAAGCCACCCCCACCGAGGAGCGTTTTAGCGCACCGCGCCGCAATACTACCGAATGTGTTTTTGCGGTAATTCCGCAGCAGTGTGTAAATTCGTTGCGGGTCTCATAGAAAATGTACTAAAATTGATTTCGCAAAACCAATTTTACTATTTTTTTAATATTAATATTAATTAATTAAACAAACAAAATCGTAGAGGCATGGTCATGGCAGATATAGGTTTTATGCACTGACATCTATAATACAATTTACTTATTATACAGTTCAGTGGTTTTATGGCATAAACATATTTGCTGTAATGTCTTTATCCAGGGAGAAAACAGTCGACTTCGTTTGTATGAAGATAAAGAAGGTAGACCCTCCTCTTAAGTATGTAATTGAATTCACCTTCTTATATCCAGTAGGTACCTACTTAATTATCTATTAAAAACGCTAACAGCATAAAATGCGGTTAATATTGAATTAATTTGTGTCCCAATGATTGAACTGGTTGTGTTCACAAGAATGTGAACACAACCAGTTCAATGGCATTTAAGTGGTTGACCTTCGCGGAACCAGCGCACTGCGATAATGACCTTTCTGTGGTTGTTCCTGCTTAACCTCTTACTGATATCAATAGTACCTATATAGTATTTGCTACAAGTAGGTAAACTACATAGGTATTTATAAGTACGTACACTTACGTTTCTGTGCTTAAAAGAAATGGATAGGATACCTACTCGTTCCCATACAAACGTTGGACGTCTGTGATATCTTTATTTAGAGATTTGAAAAATATGCCCTTAGCTAATTTTTAGTTTCAGTTTGAAATAGTATTATACATAGATTGATAGATAACAAAGTTTCTGATGATAAGTACTTCCTACTTTTCTTGAAATAGATACTTAAGTACAAATTACGTCTAGGCACTTACTATCAGACTATGTAATTAAGGTCAACTACACTTACAAGGTTACCTACCTATGTTGCCGCAAAAAACAGTAAACGTGAAAGTATACGTTTTTCTACCTAGCGGCAGGCTTATCACCACTCACCGGTTTAAATCGCTTTGCCAAGTGGATTCGTCCTGCCGATATAGATGTTTGGTCGGCTTGGCGATACCATTTAGGCCAACACTCCATCAAAAACGAATCTATTATGCTTATTTTTATCTATTATCTATACTAAATTACTTTTCGGTATAACGGGAAAGCGCCCGCGCCGTCAGGGATCCGAAAAGTTGGACCGGTTGATAATAAGAAGCCGCGGCTGAACTTAGCACTGAAAAAAAAGCAGCAATAATGCTACAAGCTTATCTGCTTCAAAACTAACAACCTTGGACTCTTCAAGTCTAGAGAGTGTAGGCAAGCATGATATATCGTCGACCTCATCATCGCTTCCCATCAAATGAGGTCATGCATGAATTCCTCATCTGAGCGCTGTTTCCGGTTGCAGCCTTCTCGGTAGCCAGGGTTCGCTAAAACTCCAATTATTTGGGGTCGGCACAATACGGATTGACTACAATTACTGCTAATAGATTTGGCACCTACTGACTGACAGAAGCCTCCAGGTTCGCTTGTCTCCTCCAGATCCGTCGCCCTTTACAATACCCTCGAGAAGAGATGGGGCAGACCTGCCGGGACTACACGGCTGGAAGTCAGTTTATAAGTTCCAGCATAAAAATGAAGATGTTTTCTTACAGAACGGTTCACGGCGATGAAGAATTCTGGCGGGCACTTCGTGACAGTTATCGAAGACACGCGCTTGTCTAGAATCATCGGGTCCGCGACTCTCACTGTCGAACAGAAGTTTATTCACAACTGCTCTTTGGTATGTTTATTTATATTTTCATTCCTTTGAAACGGATACAAAAAAAAAACAAAATATCTTTATACTAATATTATAAAGAGGTAACGTAAGTAACATGTATGTATGTATTTTCCGGGTAACAACTGAACCAATCCCAAAAATTGAAAGCTACATTATCGAGGAGTACCATATGCTACTTTTGATCCCGATATTCCCAAGGGATCGTGACTTCCTATAAACACCAATTACATTAAAGACAGCGATAACTGGAAGGAAAGGCTATTTAGCGATAGTAGCATGTGACACGCGAATTTTTTAGTCGAATCTTCGTCGCTTTTGCTTTCAGTCGGCTGGGATTGGAAACTACGACCTTCGGAATGAAAGTTAGGGTATCTACCACTAGATCAACACTGTTCTTTATGTATATAATGTTCCTATTAAAAATGATACAATGTATTTCAGCGCGGTCGTCTAGAAGATGTGGTAGTCAATGATACGTACAGAGGGAAACAGCTTGGAAAACTGTAAGTTAATACCAAACAAATAAATGTCAACACACAGCTCAAACTAAACTGTAGAACTACCGCTCAAGTGTCGTCAGATTCAAGCCGAGACGACGACTTGCTGTGTTTTACCGCACCGCGAAAACGAATGACTAGCGGGGTGCAAACCACGCCGCGCAGGGGGATTTACCGGACTTCGGTCCAAAACCGATGTCGGAAACGTTATCTCCGTCTCGCTCAGCGTGACTCAATAAGACAGTGACAGACGTGTCAAGTCAATCTTCGGTTTCGGACCGAAGGGCTCTAAATACCTCTATTTATCCGTCTACGGTAAATTAAGTTGTATTGGAAGATTGGAACACGTCCTGCAGTCCCTCCGCGCTACAACTTAGGCCGGTGGGTGGTAACAAGCTGTGGCCAAAGCCTCCCACCAGGAAACCCCTTTTGGTCACCTTAGAGTATGTTTCCCCTTTTAGTCACCTTCCGTCACACATTTCGAGTTTATTTCCCCTTTTGGTCATCTTCCGTCACATATTTCTAGTATATTTCGCCTTTTGGTCATTCCGTCATACATTTAGAGTATATTTCTTCCTTTAGTCACTCCTTCATACATTTCGAGTATACTTCTCCTTTTGGTCACCTTCCGTCATACATTTCGCGTATATTTCTCCTTTTGACCACCTTCCGTCATACATTTCGCGTATATTTCTCCTTTTGATCACCCTTCCGTCATACATTTCCAGTATATTTCCCCTTTTAGCCACTCCATATTTCCTTTTTGGTCACATTCCGTCATAAATTTCGAGTTTATTTCCCCTTTTGGTCACATTCCGTCATACATGTCCAGTATATTTCCTCTTTTAGTCACCTTCCGTCATACATTTCGAGTTTATTTTCCAGGATCGTAGTGACAGTGTCACTGTTGGCACAAGAGCTCGGTTGCTACAAGATGTCGTTGGATTGCAAGGACAAACTGATCAAATTCTACGAAACCCTGGGTTACAAAATGGAGCCTGGCAACTCTAACGCTATGAATATGCGGTAAGTGAATCACGTTATTTACGAAATTATGAACAGCATTCTAGCGTCAAACTACAGTTTGTATTATTCATTATTGTACACAATTAGGCTTGTGTTGGGGACCTTTATATTGTGTTTGAGACATCACCTCTAGTCTCAATTGCGTGTTATCGAGGATAAATGTAACTATGTTAACAAATCGTGTGAATTTAAAAAGTTAGTAGTAAACTCCATGTTCCATTTACGCGAAATAAACATAAAATGTGTTACGTCAATCGTAAAAATGAAATGAGTATCGCTGAGGCGTAGGATGAAATCGACGAATGACGATTAAAATGTCAAAAGAATCATAGAATTTGCAGTAGCGTTACCGCAGTGGCTGTTCATAATTGTCTTCCCGATGTCATATTTATTGTTAAGAATGTGCAATATGCAATTTTATAGTTCGAAATCGTTATTTATCTCAGCGGTGAGGAAAGCACGAAAAATATACCAATTGATGTCACTTACCATGATGATTTGGGAATACAACTAGTTACCCCAAAAGAAGTCAAAAATATGATCAATAACTTGGCTAAAAAGAAATCGCCTGGATACGACCTTATCACTGGTGAACTCCTCCAAAATCTCCCACGCAAAGCCATTGTAAAACTTACAACCCTTATCAATGCCACATTTCGATTGAAATACGTGCCTAGTATCTGGAAAGTTGCTGAGGTAATAATGATCCCCAAACCCGGAAAACCCCCTCGAGAAGTAACATCATACAGGCCAATATCACTTCTACCAATTATTTCAAAGTTATTTGAAAAACTACTTATGAGACGTTTAAAACCAATAATTGAAGAAAAAAAACTGATCCCTAATTACCAATTCGGCTTCAGAGAAAAACATTCCACTATAGACCAAATACATAGAATTACCAACGTTATAGAAAAGGCACTGGAAGAAAAGAAAGTCTGTTCTACGGTATTCTTGGATGTAGCTCAGGCATTTGATAAAGTTTGGCATCAAGGTCTTTTATATAAGTTAAGAAAAATGCTTCCAAAGCAATTTGCAGATATTTTAGAATCCTACTTAGCAGAGAGGACATTTAGAGTCAGACATGAAGATGCCTATTCAGATCTCAAGCAAATAAAAGCTGGAGTACCACAGGGAAGTGTTCTTGGACCTGTCTTGTACCTATTGTACACCTGTGATATCCCAGAAATAAAAAATAACATTATTGCAACCTTCGCAGATGACACAGCCATCATGGCTACAGGTGTCACTCACAAAGAAGCCGTAGAGAAAGTGCAAACTGCCGTCAACTCTATCACCAACTGGACAAAAATATGGCGAATTAAGTTAAATGAGTCCAAATCGATTCATATAGACTTCACAAATCGAAAACCTAATTATGCACCGGTATATATTAACGGTCGCATAATACCATATGAAAATACAGCAAAATACCTCGGTATGACGCTTGACACAAAGCTTCGCTGGAAGGCTCATGTCAAAAAGAAACGCCAGGAGTTAGATCTTCGCTACAAGAATATGCACTGGCTACTTGGCAGGCATTCATCATTGTCAGTATACAACAAAGTACTTTTGTACAAACAAGTACTTATGCCCGTATGGGCATACGGTATTCAGCTTTGGGGCTGTACAAAACGCACCAATGTTGATATAATTCAAAGATTTCAAAGCAAAGTACTTCGGAATATAGTAAACGCTCCCTGGTACATTAGAAATGAGGACATCCACCGGGACTTAGGAGTGGACCTTGTAGCTAAGGTTATAAAAAAATACGCCGAAGCTCACGAAAAAAGACTTCTTCAACATGTGAATGTCGAGGCTATCCAGCTCCTTGACACCACGGACATAGTAAGGAGACTGAAAAGGACTAAGCCTTTTGAGTTAGTTTAGTGAAATGAGTGTTACGGAATAAAATTAGTCTTAGTGTGAGTGCTACCATTGTAGAACACAAGAACAAAGTGTACTTCCATTATAATAGAGACCATAAGAAAAGTGCCAATGGACACATTCTTTACTTTAAAAGTTTTTAGCAAATTAAGTTATAGTTAAATTACTTATTAGCCTCAAGGCTAGATTGTAATTGTTATGAGGTAACCATTCAGTTACACCATAATGAGAAAAAAAAAAAAAAAAAAAAAATTTATCTCAGAATAAATGTAAGCTACTACTTTCATATTTGGGAAAATGATACTACGTCACGTTAATGGGGTGCCACACGCAAAGCTATAAGTAGATGGCGCTGGCATCAGATGATCTTTTTTTTCGATGATGGTCCTCCACCAATGGAAACGCCGAGTTTTTTTTTTATTCTTTCGGTCTCAGACCGATATGGCCAATTTGGCGCCGAGAGTTGTAAAAACAGCTGTTTGACAGTTCTTAATTCAAACCAAAGATCATCCGACTAACGCCCTCTGCCGGGATAAAAAGTTAGTGTTCCTCCTCATTGAGATCAATGGTGTTTCATAAGTTTTGTTTGTTCTAGATTCGAAGATCCGTCCTGACAATTAGCCGCCGGGACATCCGACCTGCGATCTAAGCTGTAAGTGTGCACCGAGTTGCCGAATTCCTGCAATACTTCTCTCATCATTTGTGTACTTAATATTAAGGGCTGCCACAGCCACAAACGCCGCCACGAGAAGCTAGATGCAGCTACAAAAGTAGCTGAAGCGCGCGACAGCCACTTGTGGCCGGTGGTCGCCACTTGTGGTCGGTGGCTGCTATTTGTCTACGAGACAAGACTACGTGCGTGCGTTGCCTCCGACTAGAACAGGTTAACTGGGGAAGGGAGAGAGGGGTGCGGAATCGCGCGAGTGGCATGTGGCGACGTTTTGTGTCGGCGTTTAGTGGCCGGTACGGGCCACATGCAGCGAGCAGCGACGATTAGAAGCGTGTGGCGGCTACCGGCGTCAACCGTGTGCGGCGAGTCCATATAAAATGTATGAAAACTACAGGAAATATGTCGGTGGCGGCGTTTTGTGGTTGTGGCCGGTGGCCCGTGTGCGGGCGGTCTAAGTCTTATCGTCATTTAAATAAAGCACGCAATCCATTACCAACACTAGAGTATTATTGGTGTCGCTAAGTTTTATGTTTGCAATAGTGTTAACATTGTACTTAAGAGCGTATACTATTGGCTGTTTTCGAATTAATGTATTTACAATATTTTCTTTCTGAATGTAGGTACACTTTTTCCTAAGTTTATTCTTTTTTTTAATGTAACTAATAACTGGGGGAAATGATGACCCTAAAAACCTTAAAAACAGATGTCCATGTCAAAGTAAATGACAGAGACAAGTAAAAACATTTTAAAGGAAAAATACATGCCATGTCCGGGAGAGGCATGAACCCATATTCACAAAAATAACATGAAAGAAAAAAAAATACAATATTTCTCAGACATTCAAAATGAAAATATGTGAATATGTATCTATGTACTTAAATTTCTATAGAAATATCGTTGATGGTATACGCTCTTAAATCTTCACAACCTATGCTTGTAAGTTTGTGTTAAAAATTCACGCAATAGCGGGAGCTATGGAATTCGGCGCTTGTGCGTTACAGTCGTAGGGTCGAATGGTCTATCTATCAAAGGTAATCGTCAAATGGAATTTGGGGCAATAAAAATAATACGGTATGGAGCCAAATGAAAATTGGTTCTCAGTACAAATGTAATCATCATACTTTTTAAACTTACGCGATTTCCGCCTCAGCATTATGTTTCGTTGATTATCAACAATGATTATCTACAACGCGATCTAGACCCGTAGTTGTCTACGTAATGATGATGAAATGTAAAAAATATTTCTTTACCTTAACTCAGATGTATGTTTTTTTTATGTTACCAGTAATCTCCGCCATCTGAAGTTCGATCGCTATGATTATTTTTGTATAAGAAAGATATTAGCTTCTTGTTGGTCCCATAAAAAATTCGTGAAGATATGATGAGAACCTTCGGAATGATGACCAGAGTGGTATCCCAGAATGCAGTAATTTACTATTTTTTGGACTTATACCAATACATTCGGTTCCTAAAATACTAGGTACAAATTGATGGAGCACCTGGAACCATCTTCTCATCAGACTACTCCTCAATTAAATTAAATATTCCAGAAAATTTCACTTTGGTGCAGTTTTCTGATGAAAAATGCCCCCAACTATTTTGGTGTCCGCATTTGATAGGGTGGCCATTCGATTATGGGTGTCCTAGCACATAATTAGAATAATTATAAAAAGCTTGGCATCTTCTATCTTTGCAAATTCCTTTTTTATGCAATATTTTTTGCTTTCCTATTGTTCAGTTGCCATATTTTTTAGTCAACCCTTGGGTTTGAATTTTCAATCACCAGATAAAAGTATCTGTCAAATAAAATTGAATACCTACAACCAAATTAAAAAGCTTTCTAAAGTTTGATTTATTAAATGATTGTCTTTTTTATTTGATGGTATTACCTTGTGAACAGATATCTGGGGATTGAAAAATTAGCCCTACATGTCATTTTACGTTTTTAACCGTTTTAAAAGTAAGTTTTAGTAATTTGTGTATAGAAAAAGTTATAATAAAAATGTATGTAACTAATTATTATATTTTGTTTTGGCTTATTAAAACGTTTCTGCTTCTATGTTTTTGTTTCATTGTTATTACAATTTTCGGTGGATTATTTTAACATCATTAGTGAAACAATTTTAATGAGTGTAAGTCCTAACTAATATTAAGGAGTGAGAGTGTGTATGTGTTTGTTGCTCCTACACGCAAAAACAGCTGAACCGATTGAGCTGAAACTCTGTATGTAGTTAGCTGAAGACTGGAATGACACGTACTTTTAATCCTGATATTCCTGCGAGGTCGAGAATTACGCGGAAGCAACTGGGGGCTGCAGCTAGTACCTAGACAATAATAGCAATTTTGAAAATCCATCGTGTACAACCCTATCTATACCAAGTTTCACCAAAATTGGTCTAGAAATTTCAGACAAGATGATATATAATTTTTTTTATAATTATCTAGTTTTACTGTAGTAGGATGAGTAAAGGTATTAAAACAATCAGTAATATTTAATATTTTTTTATTTACAGAAGTGTAAATTTTTAGCGGATAGAATAAGAATTTCGTTAACCACACAATATCGAAGTCTTACACTTTAACCCTCGGCCTGTTGGGAACGTCGCTCATATCGAAACAATTCATACTAACGCAGAGTCGAAGCGTATCGAATCGTCAACCTGGGAGTTCAAAGAGGTTTTGTTAGGAGATTCATAAAAGGAATTGCTTTTTGATACGGTCTCAATCTGCATTCGAATCTACATATTAGATCTCATCAGACCTGCGAGCCTGGTGCACAGTAATTGTGTTGAGACCGTGTCAAAAACCAATTCCTGTTATGACTCTGCCATTAGAACCTTTTTAAACCCTTAAAGTGAACATAACAAATTCGTCTTTATATTCCGAACGTTAAAACGGAATTGGACGAATGCGTTTTATTTTGAAACACTGTAAATAATGTTGGTTATCGTAGTGGAGTTGCTATTTGCTGAGTAAACTTTTGAATTGAGCTGCGACTCTGCGCTGGTATTAATTAACCCTTACAAAATAAAAAAAATATGTTAGCCAGACTATGTTGTTGTTATTTTTCTGTAAAAGATTGTAACATCTAATATTTATGAAATTAAACTTAGTTTTCGGTTTTAATTGAGGTCCTTTTCAGCGTTGCAGTCTACCCGTGATCAGGAGCATTAATTTAAACACCTGGAATTAAATTCGTATACGGAGTTCCAGTTCCGCATGCATGCCATGCACTCGCTCGATGTGTATGTGCGTGAGCTAGCACAATAACTGCCCTTTGTTATACGGGTATCACACATACGTGCCCCCTCTAATACAAGGGCAGCTGTTGGGTAGACCGCACACTCATTTGCCTTACCCATACGGTTCAAAAATACCACTCCTGTACTGTAAAAGTACTGTAAAGTCCTCGAAACGTATAATTAAAACCGAATAATGAGTTCAATTTCATTTTAGCATCGGGAAAACCGAAGAAAAATATAAACTATTTTTTATACAGAGTGGTTTAATTTCATGAATAGGCCTGTATTTCTGCTATTTCTAAATGTGCAAAGTAGGATGTTTTTTAAACCTAATGGGGGCTATGGAGTTTTGAACTAGATTATTAATGAAAGCTGGAGGTTGGCTTGCGTAGAGGGGCGCATTATGGTCTAATATTTGGCTGAGTTTTCATAGAGAGCACGAAAAACGTTAAAAACATGAATTTTTCACATAGATTTATTCAATTATTTAATGAAAAGATTAAGATTATCTATTATTAATAATACATTAAGTAAATGCATAAATAATTTATGATACATATTCCTTTAATACAAATCATAGACCGCCTCAGTCTGATACTTATGCTATAAATATTAGGTACTTTGACTACATTACGATACATAAATGACCTTATCATGTGAATACCGATCGACCGTTTCATTAAGAATGGGAAATTTTCATGAAACGAATCTTCTAAAAAATATACTTAAAGTTAAACTACACTATGACACTGACACTTAACCTAAAACAGCCCACGGCTACAGTACACTTATGAAGAAATTCGTGCATGTGTGCTGTAGATGTGATATGTTTAGGTAAAGTGTCAGTGTAAGTGTGCGTTGTTTATTTTGAGCTGTACACCAAGTGGTCACTTAATAGCGCTACGTCCTCTTCACAGACTACACAGCCATGTACACTTGATAATTACTAAAATATTATTTTGAACCCGGATAATGATTACGCTCTTTTTATTTTTCTGTGATCGACCTGCAATGGTGGCCAAACATAGTAAATCAATAAATGCAAATAAATCCGTTCAAATACTGTATCGAAACGTATTTTTATTTCACTCTTACATGTATGTATAGTCTGCGTAGGTCTAGGGCATGCAAGCCGGTTTTTTCGGGTTTTTCGGTTTTTGTATTCTTCATACGGCAACACTGAATATTGGCTTAAATGTTTTTTTAAGAAAAACTCCGAGAAACCCGGTTTTTTTCTTCCGAGTTTGCATTCCCTAGTAGGTACTCCTTAGTACTTTTGCCGTGTGAGAAAAGGGCCTACAAGATTTTCCTTTTGAAAATTCCCCATTACTAAATGAAACGAGACCGTATTACACGACCAACAAACAGACATACGAAATTGACACCCTCATTTGCCGATCTCACTTACATTCCAAAAAGCTTTCCCTTACACGTTTCCATAGTTACATAAGTACATAAATGGGAAATCAATATTTTTTTATATGGCAAGCCCACGGTCAAAGCAAAATCACTATAACTCATTTCCTAATCAAAAAGATTAACTTGACAGGAGTAAAAACTGTTAATTTTAAAAGATTTTTCATGTAAGCCTATACATATAAAATTCAAAGTCCAGACTGATTAACTGACTGACTGGACTATATATCAACTCACAGCCTAAACCGCTGCACCTCCATCTACCTACCATCTTCCTACACACAGACATGAAATTTGGAGGGTGTGTCCTTTGTGATGTGATTCACTAAGAAAGGGTTTTTGTAAAATCCCAAGGGATCGGGACTATTGAAATGTCATTTTAATCCTTTTAATTAGTAAATTAATTTTAAGTTTAGTGCGACATGGTTCATATTAAATTTGAGTTAAGGAGTTAAATGTTCTGTCATGCGAACATCACCTTTAACACATTGGGAATAGAGTGTAGGATTCATTGGCGACTTTAGCACCTTCACTCAAGTTCATTTAGAAACCGTGTGACACATTATAATTTAAAATGATTATTCTTCTTCTCTTTTCTATTTTATACATAGCTAGTATCTTTGAATAAAATATGTAGGTAGATAAAAATATCATGATTATGAAAAACTTATAACATCGAAATATTATATTTATATACAACGGCGCACGCGCCGGTTTCTAGTCTCACTTGAGCGCTCAATTGGTGCACTTTAGTTAACGATTGTTCCCGAAAACAGTACAATTTCATATTTGGAATGCCATGAATATTCACACAAATTAATAATTTCTTCCTTTTTTCTAGTCGGATAATTTACCGTGAGAAATGCGGTAAAGTGCGATCACGGAACAGGAAATATTACCTGTCACTGTGTAAATATTTTTCAAACAGAGACAGGTATTACAAAACAATCTACAACTTTACTCTATTTCAGAACCTTAGATCAAAAATGTAAACAAAGACTCATACATACAGCTCTTTATATACTTTTTCCTTTAATATTGACAGTTCTTTGTTTACATTTTTGATCTAAGATTCTGAAATAGAGTATATGTACTATTAAAAATATATATTTTATCTATATTTTTCCTTAGTACAAGGAGCAAATATTTATTGAATCTTTTAAAAGGATTTCGGTAGATAGTATTATATAGTGCCCCAAAAACGTTTACCTTCCAAAACCTCCTGATCCGAAATGAACTTTTCCTGCTTCGTAATTGCACTATAAATTGGTCTGACTAACAAACACACATCAGAAAAACCATAATTATTTCGACAGAACATAATATAATTAATTAAAGAAAGAAAAGTTATAATTTGACAAAATGCAACCTTTTTTTCAGGTTTTCATTGTCCTAAATCAACCCCCCGAATCATATTTTGAGACCTAGATTAACATCTGAATTATTTTCTAAGCTAAACCATCTTTCAATGTAGCTAAGGTCATAAGGGCACATGCAGGTTTATTTTACAACGACTTTTTTTATTTTAAATAAGCTGATTTTTCTCAAATAAACAATAATATAACAAGCACATTATCGTCTTTCGTTCGATTTTTGCCACACTTATTACACCAACAATTTTTTTACGACACCCAACACGAATTATTATTTTATAATAATTATTATTCCTTTGTGTGTTTCGTTTATAATGACGTCGGATGGAAGTAACAAACACGTCACACTAACCGGACTTCATACACACCATATTAAAATACAACTGTCGAATTATGCGTTGTGATGTCTCTACAATGCGTTTTTATTTCTTAAAATAGGTCATAATCCATTTTTTATAGACACACCTTATATGGAATGAGAAGTACGTCATATTGAGCGGTTGGTCAATATAAGCGAAGTCATAGTCAAGTCATAATAAACGGACTACGTTGTTTCTTTCTGTTGACTTAAAACCTCATTTTAATGTTACAATGAGCTTTTTCGAAATACATTTTTAAATCTATAATTCGGGTATTTAGAACCGATATTATTTGTTTTCAAATTTTAACGTCTCCTTGGGTTTCATGGGACAGCAGCGGGAGCTTTGATTTTAGTAAAATCATGTCTTAATTTTAATGAGCTTATTCGTATAGCGTCTTACTGACATATGCGTTTGGTACCACAAGGCTCTAAGGGCCCCAGACAGTAACCCCCGTATTTGTAGATAAGTCGAGAAATTACTTTAGCTAAGTAATGCATTTTTCTCGCTCTTGTCAATGGTTTTCAACGTCTGCGAGAATGTGACAGAGATTTTACTTAACAAGAGTAATTACTCGATTCGTCTATATATACGGGGGTTACAGTTTTTCGGCAGGCCTGACAGTCATAAAGACCTACTTTAATGGCCTTAGTTTAAGTATACATGTTTTGTTAGTATTTTCTTTCTTTTTTTCATTTCTGTTTCTCCTAATGTCGCGTGTTTATGTTAAATATATTTTCCCTCTTCATCCTTCATTTACACGCCGACGCCATCTTGGATCGAGTCAATCATTATACTAAAAGTATACGAACACAGTACCTAATCAGCCAATGCATCGTAATAAAACAATTTTAAACGATTTATCGCGGCAGTCAGCCCGACTTTTTTTCTACTCGGTCTTTGACCGAATTATGGCCATTTGGGAATGAGCTAGTGTCAAGTATGTTATAACATTTGCAAGTTAGTTAAAATGGTGGCTAACAATTTTACACAATCTCTTTACGAGTTTTGGAAGCAACGGAAAAGTCCATGGTTTGGCACTAATTTTCGTTTTCACTTAACTCGTACTCTTTCACGAAACTTAGTTGATTAATATTTGATCGATTAATATCTTAGTTGATTATTATTTAATGAATAGTTGATTAATGCCATCGATATTAAAAAATTACACGCATTTTAGAAAGTTTCAAATGAAAATTCAGAAACAGATTTCCTCAAAAACTCTGCCTCAACTAAAAATTCCTCGAAACGTTAAATAAAATTAACAAATCCCTACAAAGAAGAATTATTTTGTTGATGGAAAATAATATTTGTATCAACGTGAACAATATTAAACATTTAAAATTGTAACTTATGGCAGTACAATAGTTAAGTCTTACCTTACGCTTTTATTTAGGACGTTTTCTGAAAGAAACTGTAGGTCAATTCTATAAGTTACATCATTGGAAAAAATCTATTAAAATTGTTTTATTACGAATTCAAATCGGGGAAAATCCTAGATCATAACATTAGTAATCAGATACGTCCTACGGTTGTTGCTAGAAGGGCGGCGCGGGCGCAGTGGTGATCTTAGTGCCGAGCTTCATGGGTCCTTGCCCGCGCGCCGACCGCCGCGCCTCCATCTCGCGTTGTCTCTGAACTTTCCTTTCTTCGCGCTTTCGACGGAGCTCGTCCATTTTTGATGCGTTGTTTTCTGTTAACGATTTGATAGATAAATGTAGTAGAATGTAGATGGAAAAACAGCCAAGTGCGAGTCGGATACGCGAACGGGTTTCGTACCATTATTACAAAGTAAACACGTTTGTTCTATGAGAACTATACTTGAATAGAGTAATAGATAATAGCTATACTTGAATACTTGAATAGAGCTAGAGAATATTTATTTTATTTGTATTTAGTTTTGATGTTATAGTGGCAACAGAAATACATTCATCTGTATTACGTACATGGAGTTGTTATTATTTTTTAACTCTTCTTTTGTTCTATAGTGTTGTTTTTCTTTTGTGTACCGTGTTTTTTTGCTGTCAATAAATGTTTTCTATTCTATTTTGTACAGTATAGCAATTCCAGCGTACTTGTATAGATAGAGTTGAGTGGTATTACCGTGCACATCCTCCTCTATCGGCTCGAACTCGGTGTCCTCCCAGCCCTGGGCGAGCGAGTCGCTGCTGTTCTGGTGCGCGGCTTGGGGCGCGGGCGCCGGCCGCGCGGCGTACGGCCGCACGTACGTCACGTTCCCTATTTGTACTGTGGTATTACCGTGCACATCCTCCTCTATCGGCTCGAACTCGGTGTCCTCCCAGCCCTGGGCGAGCGAGTCGCTGCTGTTCTGGTGCGCGGCTTGGGGCGCGGGCGCCGGCCGCGCGGCGTACGGCCGCACGTACGTCACGTTCCCTATTTGTACTGTGGTATTACCGTGCACATCCTCCTCTATCGGCTCGAACTCGGTGTCCTCCCAGCCCTGGGCGAGCGAGTCGCTGCTGTTCTGGTGCGCGGCTTGGGGCGCGGGCGCCGGCCGCGCGGCGTACGGCCGCACGTACGTCACGTTCCCTATTTGTACTGTGGTATTACCGTGCACATCCTCCTCTATCGGCTCGAACTCGGTGTCCTCCCAGCCCTGGGCGAGCGAGTCGCTGCTGTTCTGGTGCGCGGCTTGGGGCGCGGGCGCCGGCCGCGCGGCGTACGGCCGCACGTACGTCACGTTCCCTATTTGTACTGTGGTATTACCGTGCACATCCTCCTCTATCGGCTCGAACTCGGTGTCCTCCCAGCCCTGGGCGAGCGAGTCGCTGCTGTTCTGGTGCGCGGCTTGGGGCGCGGGCGCCGGCCGCGCGGCGTACGGCCGCACGTACGTCACGTTCCCTATTTGTACTGTGGTATTACCGTGCACATCCTCCTCTATCGGCTCGAACTCGGTGTCCTCCCAGCCCTGGGCGAGCGAGTCGCTGCTGTTCTGGTGCGCGGCTTGGGGCGCGGGCGCCGGCCGCGCGGCGTACGGCCGCACGTACGTCACGTTCCCTATTTGTACTGTGGTATTACCGTGCACATCCTCCTCTATCGGCTCGAACTCGGTGTCCTCCCAGCCCTGGGCGAGCGAGTCGCTGCTGTTCTGGTGCGCGGCTTGGGGCGCGGGCGCCGGCCGCGCGGCGTACGGCCGCACGTACGTCACGTTCCCTATTTGTACTGTGGTATTACCGTGCACATCCTCCTCTATCGGCTCGAACTCGGTGTCCTCCCAGCCCTGGGCGAGCGAGTCGCTGCTGTTCTGGTGCGCGGCTTGGGGCGCGGGCGCCGGCCGCGCGGCGTACGGCCGCACGTACGTCACGTTCGCGTTGTTGACGCTCGCGTCCGTCCACATTGAGTTGTTCCACGTCTCGCTCGGGCTCACTAGCTCGGCTTCTGCTGTCTGTAATCAAATATTTCCTTACTTAGATGATTTCCGTAACTAAAATAAGAAATAAACAATTTTGTGTCGAAGTTATTTAAATATCTCGTGAATACCGCATCAATTATATATAGTATAGTGTAGTGTACCGGTTGCTCCTGCAAGGTGCCCCACTCGTCGTTGTCCCAGTCGTCCTCACACAGCGCGGACAGTCCGCCCGGCGCCGCCGCGCTGCCGCTACTGGCCGGAGACTTGGCACTCGCTCCCGTGCCTAAATACATCAACATATTTTAGTTAGAGTCCGACCGAAACTGGTTTTCCGGCCGAAACTGAAACCGAATATTCGGCCGTGGCTTCAGTTTTGGCCGAAACCGAAACTCACGTGGTCAAGTATAAAATTCATTAAAATACTTTTTTAACGCAGTTAAAACGAAACACGCAAAACAAAGTTAGGCGAGCGTGCACGACAACTTTCGAAATCAGTTTCGGTTTCGGCAAAAGCTTCGGCCGATTTTAGCCGAAACCGAAACTGCCGCCGAAACTTGATTTTTAGCCGAAATTCGGCCGAACCCGAAACCGAACTTTTGGTCGGACACTAATATTAATTTGTAACAGAATCTGTTATACAATATAGCATGCATAGAGTAGTTCCCACTACCTAGTACTAAATGGCAGCACTAGCCATCTTAGATCGCGGTATCATTGCCTATCGCTCTCTACTGTGAGAGATAGAATAGTTCCATTACTTGGTACTAGATGGCAGCACCAGTCACTATAGATCGCGCTATCATTGCGTACCGTTATCTGCTTAAGTATTGGTCATGACCAATGCCCAATTGTCTTCGGATAGAGAATTGTACGAAGCATCTCAGTAGCGAATCCACCTTGTTCGGACGCTCAGCGGAAACTTTGCACTTTTACGCCCTCTACCGTGAAAGTCATCGTATCGGGAAATTAATCCTTTTCTGACAAGACTTTTGCGTGTGGTTGGTACGTATTAGTACCGTAGCCGTATGCTCCGGCATAGAATAGGGTTACCCCATCTCATCCCGTGGGTGTCGTAAAAGGCGACTGAGGGATCTGAGGGAGATTAGCAAACCTTAAGTTCTCCCCGCGCGGTGGCGGATTAACTGCTTGATCTCTAAGAGAGTTGGAGTCAGGCAGGCGGCCGGTCGTAAAAACATTGCCAAGTCTAATTACAGAAGGTATGGTCAATGATGACTTACCGACTGCGCCGACCCCAATTAAAAAAATACAATTTGGGGTTCAGCGAACCCCAGGCTCCCGAGAGGGGTGCAATGCAACCGGGAACATCGCTCGGATGAGAAGGTACATATCAGTACCTATTTGTAAGTCGGATTTGTAATACAAGTTCGTCTGCTACTTATATTCGTTTCGCTGACCCCCTCGTACGTCGCACCCCTCCCCCCTACAAGTTTATTTTAATTTATTTTGATTAGAACTTGTATTTTGTCCTAACTATGCACGTATAAATAAAGAGAGTTCTATTAGACCTGCGCTGGAGTCGATCTCGCCCCACGCCGCCATGTCCCAATGTTCGGGATCGTAGTCGGAAGCAGACTCGCTGTGCTCGAGTGATGTCATCGATGTCACTGATGACGTGGTGGTTGACATACTGCTCGATGACGGTTGCTCTGTAAGAAAACTGCATGTAAGACCTAGATACATGTTTACATAGAAATTAATTACGTTTAGATGTAGCTTCCGCGTCGCCACCGAATATCTAATGCAACAGAATAACAGCTTCATACAAGCCCGCGGCGCGGGCGTAGGTACTTCACTACATGCGCAGCTATGTGTGCGTGATCTCTCCAACCGACATCGACAGTGTGCCGACAGGTTCACGTGCGTGAGCCGAGTAGGCGCTTCGGGCGGCTTCGGTAAACCGGAGTGGAATGCGGTGAGAAGTCATGCACACATAGCTGCGCATGTAGTGGAGTACCTACCGCCGAGGGCTTGTTTGTTTGAAGCTGTAGTTCTGTTGGATTAGATATTCGGTGGCGTCGTGGTATAATATGGCTTGTATTACACTCACCCAGCGAGCCCGGCTTCGAGAGCACAGACTTGGTGTGCTGCACGCGCGCCGTGTCGGAGTGTGAGCGGTAGAACTTGGCGGTGACGGCGGTGACGGCCCAGCCGGCCCACGTGGCCGCCGCGTTGCTCAGCGACGGCGTCGCGGTGTGGACGTCCGCCTCTATAATATACACATAGAGGATAATCATCGTCTCAACCCTTATTCGTCCACTGACGAACATAGACTCTGCCTGGGTAGTCTAGACAATCTCGTAGTGCCATTTGAGCACGAGGCAGCTCTCCTTTTAGAGAACCGAACTATCGTTTGGGCACACGATCTGACTAAAACAGATCCCTGACCGTTGGGAGTGGCCTGACGGTACAGCGGACCCCTCCATTTATACCCAGTGGTCATAGTTGGAGACGCTATAACATATATGCATAGTATTAGTCGCCCGGGGTCCCGTGGGTTGTAAGGAAACTTTCTACACTGCCGCATCCCGGTCCCAAGCTCGGATAAAGGAGGGTTCATCGCAGGGCAACCACCCGGCATGGGAAAACCCGCATGGTTACGCAAACCTCTACAGAAAGTAGGCCATGGGACGATTTACTAACTGGCGGAAGAGGGCCAAGGACCGGGGCGATTGGCGCAAAAATGTAGAAGAGGCCAAGGCCCACAAAGGGTTGTAGCGCCGCAGAAGAAAAAGATGAACATAGGCTGGCTGGTCTATGGTCAGCAGCATAGCTGGGCATTAACTCGTTAATCCGTTAATTAACGAATTTAACATTTTGATTAACGGATTAACTTTTAAAAATTTTGACGGACACGTTAACTTCCGTTAATATGCAGAAGTCCGTTAATTCTTAATCCAATGCCTACTATTTGCCGCACGGCACCGCGGCGGGCCCGAAAAACAGGTTCAGACTTGTCTGAGCCGCCCGGACTTGGTCCGGGCGGCGCGTGGCGGCGAGTGAAACAAAAACAAAACTAGATGTATTTTGCCGGCGCCTGCGAGTGAGAAAACTGCGAAGAGATTGGTTTCGTTTGATCATTTAATTACTTTTTACACATGTTAACGGATTAACGATTAACGTTAACTTGCGTTAATTCTTCCGAAATGTAACGCTTTAACGTTTAACAAAGCTATTTTTTTTGTGGATTAACGATTAACGGATTTAACTATTTGATTAACGGTGCCCAGCTATGGTCAGCAGCTAATTAGCCGATCTCGATCATCTTGAGAGATAGACCTGCCCACACCCGGAGACGATCTCTAACTAACTTACCCATGCCTTCTTTCAAACTTGGATCTTCTGAAACCTTTTCTAATTTACCAAGGAAGCCTCTGATAGTTCTGAATGCAGCATCGCGAACCTGTAAAGTATTTATTTGTTACTCATTCTATCCTATAATTGAAAACAAATCACATAACTGAAATAAAAGTAAAAAGTCTAGACATTTCATCTTTTCAATGAAATAAAGCATTCAAGAAATATTGAACTTTCGCTGGACATACATGCTTAAACTGTAAAATAATAGTTTAATGAATATATGGAATTTGAGGATGGCGATTATTGACAGCATGGACTAGTTGGTAAGGTGACCTACAATTAAAAGGGGTGGGAGTTAGATACTCAGCGATACATTTTTCTTTAAAATGATAATAATAATAAAATAAAACCATTTATTTCAGGCAACTGAGGCCCATAGATACATACCTTATAGACTAACATATTTTATAGTAAAGTAAATGTGTTAATAGATAGCTTAGAACCATGTTAGTAGCACTTCCATGACACTACAGTTTAGTCTTAGTGTGTTCTTGTGGGATTTGTCCGCGGAAGCGACGGCATACCACGTCCTTCAGCCAGAAGTTTTCGTCCATAACGCGAGGTAGTAGTTAAAGTACCTACCTGTTTCTCGGGATCAGCAGTAAGGGGGCATAAAGCCGGCAGTATCCTATTAGCGACCTCAGCCAAAAGGAAGTATTGTTGCGTAGCCGCCAGCGCCAGCACCCCGGCTTGCCGCGCGGGCGGGAACCCGTCGCGTGTGGCGCGGACGAAGGCAGACACCAGCACCTTCTGGCGGATCTGAGGGTGCAGGTGCGACGCGATCTTGCCGAGGCATACTGTTGTGTTCGTTCTGGAAATACAATATTTAAGATTAAAGACATCTTTCGGTTTGAATACGCGATTCAAACCGAAAGATGTCTTTAAAAGATGATGAGACAAAGATGTCGTGTTTATTACTTTTAGCATTGTTACAACGCTCAACGTTTCGTTTCTTCAGGTCTCGAAAAATCAATATTTAAGATATAAATACAGGGCTGGGCTGGCCACATCTGCCGCATGTCCAACGAAATGTGGGCAAAAATCAAGTCAAACTGGGCCCCGGACAGCAGGCGACCCCGCGCTAGGCCCAGGAGGAGATGGCGAGACGAGCTGGACTCGTCTCGCCATCGCTCGTCTATAGATAGACAGATTAATTCTTTATTGTAACACCAAAATAAAAAGAAAAACGATGAAAGGTGATAGGTACGAAGGCCAGGAGCAAAGGTACTTGAAAATATAGTAACGACGCTTAGAAATTAAAAACAAAAACAATCAGTTGACATCCACTAAAGCTCAAAATACACGATGATCCTTACACTTTACCTAAAACAGACCTAATCTACAGTACACAAACACATGCACGAATTTCTTTATTATGTGTGCTGAAGGTGTGGGCTGTTTTGCGATAAGGTCGTTTGTGCAATGTTCCAGATTTATACTATACATAATGTATTGTAACAATCGGTACCATTATTTGTGCAAAAAGGCGTTAATCTATCTATCTAATGTAAAGGGTACGACGTATAGAATGTAGCGGATTCGATTCCCGTCGTAAAACAAATATATTCAGTTCTATTAGGTACCTACCTATAAAATTGAAAAGACTGGTCAATGTCCAACGGATTGGTCAATATTAGTACAACAGTGTCTATAAATTGATCCCAATTGAGATAGAATAGAAGTCAACAACCTTTTAAAAGTTCTAAACGTGTCAATTTGATTCGAGTTGAATTAATTCAAGACGGCACGCTTCTTATATAATTTAACAGTCATATTGACCTACAAATTGCGTGGTACGTTATCCCGGTCCTACGCTCAAAAGTAGTACTACAGATCTTTACTCTGTTATCTACCACAATCGAGAGTTTCATATAGGAAATCGTTGGGCGTCTCATCAAAATGAAGCTACTCACGAAAAACTAGCTTGATAGTAATCAATTTGCAAAAATGTACTAGGGATCCTGGACTATTACATATGTAACTAATTAAAGCCAAAATTTCCATGGGATCGGAAGTTATGGGAGTGAAAACTAGGGGTTTTAAAACTTACCTTATACCGCCTTGATCATCTTTGGATTGCAGTCTAGCGAAATGTTTGAGCACTTCGACGTTCAGATTGTTGTAATTGAGCTTTGGTGCGAGGTGGACGATCGATTTCACAGTTTGTTCACGAATTATTGCATTCGTGTCCATAAACCCGTGCGCTACTTGAGGGAAGATTTGGTCGTTTACCTGGAAAATTATGCATATTTATAGTATAGTAAACTGGATGACTTTTTCAGGTAACCATTAAGGGTAGGTAGGTACTAGAACGGCTGTATGTGCAAATATTTTAAAGGAACAATACATCTGCTAAACACAACGCATAATCGACAGAGAGCGGGATTCGAACCAACAACGCATCTTTACTCAATCCGGGAGCACTGACTTGATCAATTAGTCTACCTGCGTCGGTGACTCATACGGCGAATCTAAGCATCCGTATTGTTCTATATAACACAACTTAGGCATGTTTGCGGCTTATTGCTGTATCTGCATTTAAATTTTGAAATAATTATTACCATTGCACATATTGATTACTTCAAAATATAAGCAAAGGTTTCTGGCTATAGAGCGATTCAAGTACTTCCTATTTCAATATTGTAACATCGATGGTAAGGATTAGATAAAGTCGATTCAAACGTCAAAAGTATCATTGAATTTGCTGCTGTTTACAACTGTCTTCCTTCTGATACCGTATTTATATATCTCTATAATATTATATAGAGATATATATCTTATGTTTATTTGTTACTACATAGGTTTGTTGTTACTTAGGTAGGTACTTGAAATAAAATTATTTTTTGGTTTTTTTATTGATACATTTCTCCTTGTATAATATTTCTATATCTCTATATATCAGATATCCTACAAATATTATAAACGCGAAAGTGTGTATTGTGGTGGTCGGTCGCATGATTTTCTGTCTTGTCTGTCAAGTCACGCTGCCAAGTTTTATAATCATTTTTTTATCATTAAATAATAGATATGGTAGGTACTTACAGTATTGTTCTGTAAATGCATAATGAACTGGTCAAGTTGCTGCAACAGCCGCGATCTCGTCGTGCGGTCGTTTGATACGAACAGCTTCACGACGCACGGGACTATCTGTTTCTGGTACTCGACTTCTTCTAGTAATTTACCTAACTGAAAATTAATACTGCGTTTAGAAACAAATGTTTAATTAAAATTACACACTAAAAATCTAAAAACACAATAAAAATAAATGATTAAAATTCAAATTATGAAAATCTATATCTATAAAATGCTTTGTCCCGAGTGACTGACTGAATGATTAATCTGTCAACGCACAGCCTAAACCGCTGATAGTATAACTCTAGACTCTAAGCTTCAATGGGGCCCACATGTGAAAGCTTTGTCCGCTAGACTAAGTTCTGCAGCTTACGCTGTTAAGAAAATTCGTGAATTCACAGATATTAAGACTGCCCGCCTGGTCTATTTCGGCTACTTCCACAGCATTATGTCATATGGCATCCTGCTGTGGGGGTGTGCTGCAGATATTAAGGATATCTTCATTTTACAGAAGAGGGCGGTACGAGCTATCTACGGGTTGGGCCCTAGAGAATCATTTAGAGAAAAATTTAAAGAAATAAATATTTTAACAGTATATTCACAATATATTTACGAAAATCTTTTATACGTCCATAAAAATAAGGACAAGCTTGTTAAAAATCGGGACATACATTTATTTAATTTAAGAAATAAAGATGATCTAACTGTGCCCTGGAGTAGGCTCCAGAAAATAAACAGGTCCTTCTCTAGCTCATCTATGCTCTACTATAATAAGTTACCCAAGAATGTGTGTGACATGTCCATTAATAAATTTAAAACATATATTAAAAGCAAACTGTACAGGATGGCATACTATAATACATCGGATTATATTAACGGTAAAAATCCATGGAAATGAATGAATACTTTATTGAAAGACGGGGACAGACAGGGGCACGGTCGCGTTCGCGAATGCTTGGTTCGTTCGGCTCGGTTCGGTTCGTCCTGGGGCGTATTCATGGAGTTCTGTGGTAAAGTAGCAGGATAAGTTATGGAAAGGAGTAAATAGATGGTTCTACCTACGAATTTTATAATAAAATTCTAGAGTGTAGGAAAGGAATGCAAGGCTGGCACCACAGAACTCTGGTGGTGGGTCCCGGGGCGGTTTGGGCGGTGTTGGGCGGGTTGTGTGTTTGTGGATGAGATAGTGTTTAAGTATTTTTTTTTTTTAATGTTTATTATTTTGTATATTATAACTTATTTGAACAGATAGACAGACAGACAGAGTTACTTTCGCTCTTGTAATGCTAGTAAGGATTATTATAGTAAGTATAGATTATTGCTCCAGTTCCACTTTTCTTCAATAATATTATATATGCGACAATGTAAATCACATGATTACTGCAAAAAAAAAAATATACAAAAAAAAAACCCCCATGAGTTTCTTGTGTCTTCTTCTCATGTCATGGAGGTCGCGATCCGAAGACATAGTAGAGTAGATTAAATAAAAAAAAAAATGACATGTCAAAGAGATATCTTGCTAATATCCGAATGAATAAACGTACTTTGATTTTTTTTTTAGTAAGCAGAAATTTAGAAAGTATGTTCGTTATGTGATTAGGAATCCGATTAGAAAGGGTTTTTGTAAATTTCGACGGGATCAGGACTTATGCTGCCGAAAATCGTGCGAAGTGGAGACGTAAAAGTACGAAAGCGGACCCCGGGGTCTCGAGAGGGATGGATAGTGGAATCTCGCTCGGATGATGATGATGATGAGGACTTACGCGGCAGATACCGCGGGATACAGCTAGTACTAACTAAAATCCTAAAATCAATGAAATAAACCTCCCCGGGCAGCCGGGCACTCCTCGCTAGCCGCAAAGGAGCCCAGCACACTCGCGGCATAACCCCGCTGCACGTGATTGCAAGCCTATAGTGTGTTTAATTTAATTAAGTCTAGGTCCATGATGAAATGAAGCTGATCTATGTTGATCGCCGCACAAACACTAGTATCCGCGATGGGAGCCTGTGTCCGCTTTTTGTATGCCGTCTCGCGATTCGTTGTTTCACGTAGTTTAAAGCCTTAACACTAAAGCAATACAGCTTAGACATTGTAGAAAGTCCATAGTCTAGAAGTACCTTAAACATAGGTGCCAAAATAGCCGAGCCCGCATCCCCGTAATGGTAAGCGGTCAACAACTGAGGCAGGATCTTGTGAACACACACGGCTTCGGGGAAACTGTCCAGATACGAGGTGAGAGTGGAGAAAAACTTTCCTTTCTCTGCTTTGTCCTTTATCTGTATCTCTTCGAGGAACAACATTGTGTCTATCAGATCATTTTTGAAGTACCCGCCTATTTTGCGACATCTGAAAATGTTGCAGAAACGTAAATAGATAAAATTGTATATAGTTTTTAAGGTTGGGTCACACCAACCGCGTGACTAAAGGTACGAGTTGGAAACGGGCGACATGAGGCGGCAGCAGACGACGTGTCGCGGCGACACTACTGGTTTCTATGTATTTCTATGAAATTCCCTACGCTCGCTCGACGACGCGTCGCTAGCTTCGTGTCGCTGACTACGGAGTTTCATAGAAATACATAGAAACCGTCGCCGCGACACCTCGTTCGCTGCCGCCTCATGTCGCCCGTTGCCAACTCGTACCTACCTTTACACTACACGCACGCACTGCACATTGTATAACATTATTATAACTGAAAGAGAGATGTAACACTAGTTGCGTAACGTGTAATGGTTTTATGGTTTTGTACGGTTTGGTGTAACACGACTTGCAATCTATGGAATATTTTTTTTATCTGGCATAGCCTACATTGCTGACGGAACATCCTAATTCAAATGATAGACAGCAATGATATTTTAGGGTTCCATACTTCAAAAGGTAAATAAATTATAAGATCGCTTCCATGACCGTCTGTCTGTCTGTGTGTCACCACCGATTTTTTATTATAGTCATTTTTCAATAATAAATGGCTTCTTCGACAGTCTTAGGTGTAAATTATACAGAAACGGCGTAAGAAGCGACCGACGCAGAGAGTGAGTTTTTTTTTTACCTTGTAATAATGTCTGCTGGATTTGGTCTGGATGCAGGATTTGCGCATACTAGTTCACAGTACAGAGTGCCTAGTTGCTTCGGAATATAATCCACAGTTTTCAAAGCTGGCTGAGTCTTCAGTGGACCATTAAACGCCTCCCAGATAAGGCAACCAAGGCCCCACATGTCGGATGAACTGTAAAAATGATTTTTTATTACAATCGTGGCATGAGGCATCCATCAATTTTACGTTGTCTTACTGCCCCTAACCAATAAGATGGGCTATTATTAAAAATTAACTTTTTTAAATTTATTAATATTTAATATTATACAATTTTAAACACACATGGTTATTGTAACTACAACAATGTTTCAATTTGTTTCTTACAGAACTTGATAATTATAATTTCAGTTGAAATTACTGTCGAAATTTAGAGCTCTGAAAAAGCATGGTAAATTCTGCCGTTTTTAAATAATATTTCTATTCATGGTATGAATGTCATACTCAATTTACCTACTTACTGTTATCAAAAACTATGAACATTGTAACAGTTTTAAAAACACCTGTGATAACATCAACAATATTACCTCACAGAATAATTTTACTATGATAACAATGAGTGATCGATAAAAAAAAAAAAAAAAAAAAAATTGCACGACGTTACACACAGCGCAATCTAGCCCCAAACTAAGCACTAGGCTTGTACTATGGGTACTAGACAACGGATATACTACATATTATACTTTTTTTTGTAAATACATACATATTATGATACATAGAAAACACTGAATATCCCATGTCTTCGGACCGTGGTGAGTCCTAGGACATGTTGGTTTCCTCACGATGTTTCGATGATCGATCTGTAGTATGTTAGGTACATAATAAATAAAAAAAGGTTTATATTATATGTGTATTATGTATAATAAAATTTTTCCTAGGTCCTATCTGTATATTTTTAGCTTGATGTTTCAACTATATAATTTATAGTCTTGGTTGCATGGAGACTGGAATTATAAGACTTAGGAAAATGTAATTGGGTCAGAACACTACCGTGTGTCTAGCTAGATTATGCATACAAATCATGTGAGTTTAAAAAATTGCAAAATCATATGGATATAGTTATTAAATAGACACTATTCAAAATATGATTCATGGCAAAAAGGAAGTTAAATGATAAATGGTAGTGATAACTATGATTATTTTTTTCTTTAATAATAAGTGTCAACATGTTGGGTTTTATCTGTATAGGTCTTATTAGAACTTAATATTGTCATTTACATATCAGTTTGTTTAGAAAATATTCCTAAAATAATAATAAATTACATTATGGGCATTGTATTTAAATGAATATTATAAACAACCAGATCCCATGAATGTTGAAATTGATTATACCTGGTAAAACTAAACACAGTTAAAAGATGAAAATTATGTAATAATAAACAATTTTATAACAGGCAGGTTCGTCAAAAATCACTCACCATTTCGTAACTGCTTTTAACTTAGTTGGATCCTTTTTCTCAGGTGGATCATAAATTTCAAGAGCTGGTAATATCTTAATAGGGATAGGATTGCTGGTGTCCTGGCTATGTGATGTTAGAAATTCAAACCCTCCGAGTTTCCACTCTCCGGCCAAAGTCACAAATACAGAATATAAACAAACATTGTTGTGTCGCATATTACCATCATTATTTAGGAATGATAATGCTCTCTAAAACAAGGAAATTTGATGACAATGTAAGAAATCACTGTATTGCGCTATAGAAGGAACATAATACTGCATATTCTAATCCATTTATTGATTCCATGTATTACAAAATCAAGACAGGCAGATTGAAGACACTTGATTTTGTGTAAATATGAGGGAGCACAGGCAAAGAATTAAAATCATGCTTGTTGCAGTAATAGAAATACAAGTCCAAAATATTGGTGATTTTTTCTGATTATCAATTTTTAGCTTAACTTTAATGTATCTTGACTTTGTTGCCTCTACTTACCGTTATCTGAAAAATACCCCAAGCCAAAAACAAGTCCTTCTGTGGACCTTCTAATTTTATATCCTCTATATGAGAGACTAAAGGTTCTACATATTCTGTAGCTATATACAAAAATTTCTCAGTTTCACAGCTATCTAAATAATGTAAAAGGCTAGGGTGTCTCATAGTCTTTAATCTCTTTAGGGAGGCCTTCGCAATATCGAATAAAGTCTCTGAATTCTTCTGAACGTCGAAAATAAAGATAGACACTTCATCTTGTGTTCCCCTTTTCTTTCCTTTGTGCAATGTCCAAACACTCTTGTCTTCCAGACCAGGAATAGGTTCTCCTACTTCGTATGGAAAGTCCTTTGTAGGATCCCGAGAGAAAAACGACCACATATTGCGAATTCTCTAAAAATTTTTCCTACGGAATTACAAACACAAAAAGCTGCTCATTTCGATATGTTCGGGTAGGTATTTTAGTTTATATTACTACTGTGTTTAACAATAATGGCTACAAAAGATACAACTAAGTTAAACTGCTTTAATTAGATAAATAAAGCAGATTTCTATCCTAAAAAATGATTAACAATTTCACAAATCCACAAATCCACGGCGTACTCGCAAATTTTTGACATTGACAACACACTATTATGTCAAAAGTGACAAATGACAGCTGAGTTAAATCTACTGTTTTTTTTCTACGACTGTACTCCATAACTCGACACCAACGTCTATTTTTTTGTAACCGATTACTGTGCTATTTTGCCATTTGCCAGTGTCACTGTCATTTTCAAAGTTAGATTATTATTTTTAGGTTATGTTTTTGATTTCTCTCTTTGACTATTTTAATTTTGCAATTTCTATCTGATTTCTATTTTACGAAGAATCAAGGGAAACTCAACTATTATCATGTCGAAATCTGTGGCACGGTTAAAATCAATGAAAAAAGTGGCTGACAAAATAAATCATACGTCGAAACTCAGGACTCACATTCCTGCTGGAATGGCTGCTGCTGGGCCACCCTTAGGACCTATGTTGGGACAGGTACATAAAACACTTAACAATATTACCCTTGCATAAATCCTTAACAAGTTTTTGATTGTTTACAATTTTTTACAGCGTAATATTAATATAGCGGCGTTTTGTAAAGATTTTAATGAGAAGACTAGTAATATGAAGCAAGGTATACCTCTACCTACCAGGGTCAAGGTGAATGCAGACAGGTCATATCAACTGGTGATACATCAACCACCAGCTAGTTACTTTCTGTTACAAGCTGCAGGAGTGAGTCGTGGAGCTATGGAACCAGGTAAATACTTTTAAAAACATGGGTACACTTTTATTTGAAATACCGATTGGTATAGTAGATCAGGTCTGTCTTATCAGACCAACAGCAAATGTGGTACAAACACCCGGCTTGGACCAACGAACTCAGAATATATATGGAACTCGCATTTGTTTCAAAACATGTTCCACGGATATTGCAGACTTTTGAAAATTGACGACTTGATCGCCAAACCACAGTACAAATAAGGAACAGTATGAAAACTAAGCCTAGTTGAAGAAAATATAACCTACGCAAAAGGGTTGTCACTTTTAATGTTTTGGATATTATTTCCAGCACCGACCAGAACAATAAACATGTTTTCTGTTTCCATGAACACCCTCAGATTTTTTAAATTAATATTTGCCTAGACGAGTTTAAAACCCAACTATTAAGTTCACATTAAATGACTGATTCCCCACTGTTAAACACTATCCACTATGTCCGTACTTATTGTCAGTCATGTCATCAATAATACAATCCAGTGCGAGGAATGTCTGCACGATGGTTGACTTTGGAACACATTTTTCTGATCAGATCTCCATTTCTATTTGTTACTCGTACGCTTGGATGCAGATATGAGTATTTATCCTGACCTTAAATTTTAACTTCTGGTTCTGTATGTTTTCTATGTGTATGTATTTAAAAAATTGTATTGTGTAGTATATCCATTGTCTTGTCTAGATCCCATAGTACAAGCCTACTTTCTTAGTTTGGGACTAGATTGGGCTGTGTGCATGGTTGTGCAGTATTAATTTAATGGTTAAAGTTATTGGAACAATCTCTTTATTAACAATTTAATTTAAAATACTTTTGGTGCCTATTTACTATTTAAGATTCTAGCTAATCTTTCTATAAGATTGTGTTTTCTGTCAGTAAAAGACCAAGATTTGTACTCAATTTTGCAATAAAATTCTCAACAGTATTTCACCTAACAGGTGTTGTAAATTTAATAATTTCAGTAAAGGAAACATGTGGAAAAGTGACACTGAAACATATTTATGAAATAGCTAAGATAAAGCAACAAGATCCACCATTAGAATGGAAATCCCTTGATGAGATCTGCAATATGTTGATAGCAACGGCAAGGACTTGTGGTATTGAAGTTGTGAGAGAAATAGACCCACAGGTTAGTTCCATAGTAGGGAATAAATGCAGCCAGATGTATAGCTGTGGGGTAAGGTCGGAGTAATTTTACCACTTTTTGTTTCTGTCTGTCAACTTTGAAAGTTTTTGTCATGGAAGAAGACAAAGCATGTTCTTACTACTCTGACCTTACTCCACATTTATGAAAAAGGCTAAAAGTATACCACAGCCTTTCTTTAAAACACAGCTACCCTATAGTGAAAATCAAATTTCAATCAGTTTATTTGTTTTTTAATGCATAAGTGACAGATAATCAGACATACCTACATGAATTTTAAAAACCCGGCCAAGTGCGAAACTCGCGCACGAAGGGTTCCGTACCACTATCACAATTGGGGAAGGAACCCTAAAATGGTTTACAACAACTTTGATTCAAAGAAAATCTGAAACTTATAAGAAACTCTTTGGACAGTGAAGGCAGACTAGTATATTTGACAGATAGGGCAGCCATTTTGAATTCCATGACCAACTCGATTTGTCCTGACCAATCAGAAGCAACCTCACATTGTACTAAACTCCTTGTTATTTTTTAAACACGTTTGTTGTATGGGAGCCCCTCTTATATTTGTTTTATTTTGTTTTTAGTATTTGTTGTTGTAGCGGCAACCGAAATACATCTTTTGTGAAAATTTCAACCTTCTAGCTATTACGGTTCATGAGATACGGCCTGGTGACAGACGGACAGACGGACGGACGGACGGACGGACGGACGGACGGACGGACGGACGGACGGACGGACGGACGGACGGACGGACGGACGGACAGACAGACAGACAGACAGCGAAATCTCAGTAATAGGGTCCCGTTTTTACCTTTAGGTATGGAACCCTAAAAACTATTAATTCTTGTTCTACTGCATATCCTTAGTGACTTATAAGGTTTAATTGTGTCCAAGGACCTACAGACTTTTTCTGACATGTTCTTCATATTATATTTTATGTTCCAGGAATATGGTGAATTCCTTCAAGAAAGGAAAAAGATTGTAGAAGAACAAAAGAAAATGTTACAAGAGAAGAGAGAAGCTAAAATGTTGAGAACAGCCTAGACCTAGTGTTGAGTTAGTATGTAATGTAGTTAATTGATAGCATTACCTTTTAGGGAATTAAATATACAATACAAATTAATGAAAATAATATTTTTTATTCCATACTTAATCTAATATTGGCCACTACAAGTTTGTGAGGGTACAAGCAGTTGTAATGAAGGAACAGAGATTTAGTGATATCAAAAAATATGCTTTCTTAAAGGCTATTTAAAACTAAGTGGCAAATAAGATGAAGAACATCCGGTAACATTTATCACCATCAGGGGTCTGTGGAAATAGGACACCTGCTAATTATTGAGATGCTATAAGGGAAAACCTATAGAAAACTGTTTGAGAGTACTTGAGTGATCAACCATTTTGTATTTATATTAAATTGGCCATATCAACCAATTTCTTTCAAAAATCATGAATATTAGTCCAACATTATTTACTTCAGAGTACTTAAATGTTGAATATAACTCTAACCAAACCTTTTTTCATTAGCTCCTCATACTAGCCTAACACTGATGTGTTAAGCCATTATGAAAAGCTACCTTTAAATGTCCTATTTCCATTGACAAACGGATAAAAATATCTATACTTATCATGTATTATCAACATTCTATATTTTTTGTGTTAAGTTTCAGATCAGTCCGAAATACTGATTTATTTACAATACAAGCTTTTAAGTATAAGAAATATTTCAAAGAGTAATCACAAGGCTATGGCCAATTCAGGCAAACTAACAAACAAAATAATAGGACATTTTTATTCATAAAACGTTATATCTAGCCAGTTAAAAAATAGTTTTAGGGGCGAAGCTGCTCATTGTTATTTTTAATTTTTTTGGCAATACTTACCTATCTACAGCCTATGTACAATGTACAGTCGAATTTCTAATTTTTATTTAATAATCTAAGTAATTTATGTAACACAAAAATGAGCAACCCGTAAAAGTGGAAATGTCTTTTCACACAAATACCATTTACCTAGTTTAAAGAAGAAAGAGAAACAACAAAGCGAGTAATTAAACGTAAATCTATAACTCAAAATAAAATATGTAAGTAGGTATATAAAAATACTATTAGTTAGGTATTCGTTTAAAATAATTGAGGTATTGTTTTCATTTCGTTATAAATACTTATAGATAGGTAAATAATATAAGTAGGATTTATAGTGTAAAATAAGTAGGATTTATAGTGTAAAATAAGTAGTTGAAATATCTAGAAGGTCTTCTGTTTCTTGCCCTGTAGAACGACAGGCAGTTAGGAGCATACACAACCAGTGCAGTTTTCATACAAATGTGTACCCCCATTTTTTTTTAGTAAAATGTCTTAAAGTTATGCTAGAGCCACCGTTTTTCTTTTTTTTTTATATTTTTGCCGTAGGTTCCCGTGAAGGTCCTTAAAATTTTCTTTTTTCTAACAACAAATAATTACTTAAGACCATCTCAAAACAAAAATAAGGTAAATGACAATGATAGATGTACAACAACAAAAGGACCAACTAGAAAGAAATAGGGGAATACATTTGTATAGAAAATACCGATCGGTTACGCTGTTAAGTTTACAAAATTAGAGTTTCTATAAAAATATATACTATTGGCTTAATATTTCACATACTTAGATATCTAAGAATACGTTTGATGCATGTGTACTTAATTAACAGGTACTTATCCTTACTAACAAGATCTAATTTCTTTTGTGAATTGAGCTCCCAAGAGCTTAAAATACCTTAAGCAAGCGAGCTTAAAAAATAGACATCTCCTTAACAACAAATCAACATTAAGTATCTATTCATGAATACGATAAGTACTCATAGATAAATTATATCTATTTATATCACATTTAGGACAGTCTATAGATTATTACAGATTACAACCGAAATTACTTAAAAAAATACCCTTTAAAACAGTGTTTACAGCACAAGAATTTGAATGACTACATTCTTGTATAGGTACCCCATTCCCCAACAAACAAAACAAAATGAAAATTTTAAAAATACATTTTAAGATTCTCGGTAACTCTTAAATATTATGTCTTTGTAATCAGTACAGTATAGTATACAATGTTCAAAAAAAGTTTGTACCGAATACAAAATTTTGTACTTTCTCACAATACTGCTCTGAAGGAAATATGAGTGACAAAAATCTTGTTGTACATAATAAAGTGCGATCGCAATACAGAAAAGATTTCATACATTAACCTCTTCTGTTTCACCTGCATAAATAGTAAAATCGATTTATATTTTAGTATATGCGATCTTTTTATAGCGAGATATTTAGACAGGCCTGACAAAGAGATTATTGTACTAAATTCTTCTTTTCTGGCGAACACACTTTAACGATAAAGTACAATATTTGACTATTTCATAATTAATTTAAAAGCTTTCTGCAACAAGCGGGTGCAGGTCAAAACAGTAACAAACACTAAAAACACAAAAACTGGCAAAGTGCACAATATAACACGTTTATCTGGTGCGGTGGCAAAAAATTGCGAAATGTTGTCATTTTAGCCGCAGAACCTGATAACTTTGTCAAACTTTAATAAAGTCACATAATTCTCACATAGATTGTCAAATATTGTACCTGAATAAAACGCTTAAAAATACGAAATGGCACAGAAATCATTTTAAGGATAAATTCTTTAACAAGAATTGCAATCGGCAGGTGCGAGGTCGGTTCTCATTGCTCACATGATGCGGTCGCAATTAATTTGTGGATATTTTTCCTTAAAAATACTTCTAGAATGCCTAGCGCAAACGCACTTATTAAAAAAATACAAATGGACTTGTCAACAATCTTCAACCGCGTTTTGTGCAGATCGTTTCTTCAGTTTCGGCGAGTTGGGCAATACTTCTGGCAACTCCGTCACCTTGTCAATAGTAAAGTCCGGCAAGTCGGACGCCTCTTCGTCTTTCTTGAGGGGGATCCAAACAGTGCCGCCTAACTCGGCATCCTTGCCACCCTGCAGGGAAAATTAATACAGATATCACTAATTATTGTGCGCAGTGGCAGTGGTTAGCGCACTCGCCCGGCAAGCGAGGGGCACAGGTTCGAATCCTGTCACTGGAGAATTTTTGATGATGCATTTCTCCTTGTACAATATTTCCAGATAATATGATTATCCTCACAGATTCTGAATTCAATGAATGACAACTTATTCCTCTTAATGGGTTAACTTAATGATGACATCTAATGGCTAATTCCTCTTCGAGTAAAAATGAAACTTACCAAGTCCGAACAACATGACTTGGTAAGTTGATGCATTGGAATAAATAAATAAGTAGGTACCTGAAGTTAAAGACATTTTTCGGTTTGAATCGCGTGGTTTTTATTACTTGTAGCATTGTTACAACGCTCAACGTTTCGAGACCTACGCTTTTTCCGTTTCGAGTAGGTAACTATACCTACTCTTTTTACCCCGATTTTCCGCGTAAAAACCTACTGGTCACACTAGTCTGATGATCAATCTGACCAGTGTTTTTTTCTAACGTACAGTCTCATCATCATCCGAGGGATGTTCCCGGTAGCATCCCTCCCGAGAGCCAGGGGTCCGCTTAAATAATCCGCCTCATAGACTGCTCTAACGTACCTACAGTCTATGAGGAACAAATTTATATTCTAAGTTCGTTGCTTACAGTCAGTGATCCTGTTAAAACAAGTTTAGATACGTCATCGAGCATATTTCGTGGCTACGCAAGGATAAGGTAATTACCACCTCCTCTTTCATTCACATATCAACCTCAGTGCCGATCGTCTGCTTGACAGAAACATCATAAAATCCGTTTAAACATTACACAAAACGCTTTCATGCATTTTTCAGCACTGTAATAATTATAAAAGCAATAGCAAAAGATAAAAACATATCGTTTCACCAGGAAGTAAGACAGTAATGAATTGTTTAAAATATTTTGTGTTTTTACGAAAGCGAAAGGGATAACAATAGTTGTGACAGTATAGTCTGTAAAGAAAAGTGACGGCGAGGAAAGAGCGAGACGTACATATATAATTTTAGATGATAGCGAAAGAGATAACAATAGTTGTGACAGTATTCTGAAATTAAAACTCGTTGTTTGATCTGTCACCAGTCGTCAGTTGTCAGTCTTATTTTGTGCCGTTTTTATTGGAAGCGATGTATGAACATGCCGGTTCCATATATATTTCATTTCTCTGCTTACAGTAGTAATTTGTTTACTCACCCTTATATCAGTTTCAAGTTTATCTCCAACCATGATGCACATCCTGGGTTCAACAGCGAGCATCTTGCAGGCTTCAAGGAAGATATGCTGGTCGGGCTTCTCCCACGGCAGGTCGCCGGATACCAGCACGCAATCGAAGTACTTGCGGAGGTCGAGTCTCTCAACCTTCTGCCATTGGGCGCGCGACGGCCCGTTCGTGATCAAACCGAGAAGGTAATCCTCCCTGTGCCATTCATTCACCACCCTTTCGTTATACCGAGCTCCTAGACTATGCTGAAACTCAGCACATGACTCACTCAAGCCAAATAGTCTTGCACTGAACTCGTTTACAAAAAAAAACTGCATAAAATCAATTTTATTTAAAAAGTCAGTGTTATTTTTTTTTGCTGTCAGTGCAAGACGCGTCTGCTTATATTATTGTTTCCAAATACAAGTTATTTTACTTAAATTGTATAAGGAATAAACTTAGAATTACTGGAGTGCCGTGTTGAGTTCATGTCGAGTACAGTGGATCTAGGTAATTCAACATAGCACTAGTTGTTAATATGATATTACTACGAAGATGATCAAATTTTACTAGGGAAAGATTCAACTTTACGCGATTGCAATGCCTACGATATCGGCAATTTCGGGTCAAGATATTGCGATGCCTGTACCATTAGCAAATTTGGGTAACGATTTCACGACGTGCGTTGGCAATTTCGGTTCTGCGATGCCTGCGCCAATGACAACTCTGGGTAACGCTACTGCGACTCCCGCGCCATTGGCAACTTGGCTATTTTCAATTTGATAATCCACATAGTCATTATGATTACATCTAAGGTAACGGTATTACCTTCTTCGTGTGGTACTCCCCCTCACATATTTTACAAATACAATTCAAACCTAAGTGTTGCGCACGCAGCGCTCCGAGTTATGTCACTCGATGAGCAACAACTGAACTGTTGAAAAACAAGTCATTTATTAGCAACATGCGCTCGAAGCCAACCCAAGACTGTCGCGAAGGCACTGTTTTATAAAACACAATTTATAAAAAAAACTTTTCATCTTTTATAGATTTATACACATAGGGAATGCAATACCGGGATTACGCATGCGCGGGACGTGACTAATCCCGGTCGTAATTTGCATGGGATCCTGCGCGGGATTGACATACGTGTAATAATATACATGTATGTACGTTGAACACTGGGTGGTAAAATTTTTTATTACATTTAATCATTTGTTTTATTAAATACACAATTGAAAAGTTAAACAAGGTGAAAGGTTTTGCAGGGCGTTTTCCGTACGTAGACTCATAGTTTGTACGTCTTTTTAGGATGCGATATTTTTTTCCTTAATTGTTAAAGCGTGTTATGCGCACTTTTTTTTTTTTAAAGGAAAATACATTGGTGAGCTGTTGGCCGGGATTCGACCACGACCTCCACGACTCTCGGAATGAAGAGTCGTGAAGAAGTGATGGTCTATCTGGTGGTGATGGCAGATACCTTAGTATCTGGCATTATTAATAATAAATTGTTCTTGAAAAATATTAAAAAGCAAGTATCAAAAAAGATTAATAGTTTCCATTCAACTCTCTAAAAATGCTGAATTTATTTGTAAAAAGTTTCGACTGATCTGATCTCACAGGATTCAGTAAAATCCTGAATTGCATTCCCTATTGATATTTATTAGGTAGTTTGTAGATAGTTCTATTATGCCTTCACCACGTTTTGGAGCTGACTTTTATATGAGACATTAAATAAATATGCGCGATTATACATAGTATCATGTGGCATGCAAACCAATGAATAATATTAACTAACAATCACTAAAATGTATGAAATGTGGTGGATGTGATTAACATATTAACCGAAGTGATAATAAAACAAATTAAAATAAAACGAAATAGTTCTGTGTACCACATAACACCATGCGCAAACAAAAATACCATATTATTTGCTCTGAGATCTTCACTTCATGATCATTTAATGATTTGAATGACGAAAAGAAAACTCAAACATGAAAAATTAAATCTGAGAACAAGTATACGGATAATAATAGCATTCCTAAAACTTTTTATAATCTGAAACCTAAAATAGAAATGATATAACTTTGTGTTGTCAATATTGTGGAGAAATATTTAACTTGATCTAAACGCAGTTTAGGCTTGTTACAGGTTGACCATTCAGTTTGAATATTTCTTCATAACATTATAGAGAAAATATAAAATTTAACCAACATACCGTAATGTTTCCAACAGGTGTATAACATCATGCGTCAGAGCCAAACATTGAAATCTCAATTTTATCCATTCGTCTGATATATTTTCTGAAATAAAACAAAAGGAAGGTCAGTAATTTTTGACCAGAGAAACTTTACACAGTTAGAAGGACATTCGAATTTATTTAGTTTCGAAATAATAACTTGTGTGACTTATTAAGAACTAGCCCCGTTTTCGGTCGGGTGATCATGGGTGTATGTAGTAGGTACACTACACTAGCGTATAATACGCATTTATTAAACCTTAAACTGAAAGTGAAAATCGCACCAAAGTTCGATGCGTAGCTAAAAATAAATTGGGGTAGCAACAGTCAGCGGAAAACATGGACTTTACTTTATACTTGTACATTTTTACGGGTTCGCGTAATTAAAATTTATGGAAAAGTTTCAGATGACGGAGACTATAAATAAATATCTGTTTATTACTCATTAAATAAAATATATGTCTCACATTTAGAGGATGTTTGCTAATGGTGGCAAAGGGCCGGGACACATTTTCATTCATTATTCATGAGGATGATGTGCGTAAATAATCAACGCCCACACCAACATGGTGTGTGTTAGCAACCGGAGTTTACGTAAACATTGAAAATATTATATTAGACTTTAGATATTGCACCTATTCAGATCTCTCGATTCCAAAAATTCATCTAATTAATAATAATACAGTGTCGATAATAATAGGTCTTTACCTATAAAGTTGCCGTTTTTCAGTAGGTCATTTCAAATAGAAAAAAGTTGGGAATGGCTTGGTATTTTAAATTCAAATGCATTTTGTTTTAAAAACATGAGATTCTTCTTACAAACTCAGTCTTTTGTTTATTGATTAGCGTTGTATTTTCATTACATTTGAACATTTTTCGTCATAATGAATACTACCTAAAAAGTTGATGGCACTGTTTGGTGGTCTAGTGTGGGTGTGCTTCACCACAGCTTTTTACAAAACGGCATGAGCATTACTACAGGTGTGTACTGTGAAGAACTGGAGACAATGATGGAGGAGCTTGCACATCTGCTACCAACATTTGGTCAATCTGTCGTCCCCACTGCTCCTTCACGACAATGCGCGACCCCATACTGCACAATAGACTGTCTCCAAGATGCAAGAGCTGGGGTTGGAAGCTCTCCCTCATCCGCCATACTCACCAGACCTTGCACCTACCGACTATTACTTTTTCCAAAATTTAGACCATTTTTTGGGTGGTAAAAAAATCAATTCGAGAGGGGCGGTACAAAATGCCTTTGATGAGTTTGTTGCCTCCCATCCAGCTGATTTTTACAAGAAAGGCATTAATAAACTGCCAATGCGTTGGCAAAGATGCGTCAATTGCATTGGTAATTAATTACTTTGTATAACAATAATAAAAAAGTTTTGAAAAATAAAGACTTTCTCTTATTACATTCAAAACGGCAATTTCATAGGTAAGGACCTAATATAACAATTGATTTATTTATCTTTAATTCTTCAAATCCAACCAGTTTTGTATGGGTCTCTCCTACCTGCGCCTATCAGTATCACCCAAAAAAACAGGACGAGTCCCTTTTTCACAACAAAAGTAGATAATCTCACATTAGAATTTTGCTTGGCAGTCATGGCTTGGCCGGTTATAAGAAAAAAACGTTTTCGACTACTGAATCAAACAGATGCACAATACAAAAACATCTTCGTTTTAGTATAATACCACATTTATGAAATACAAAATCATAAATTACACCGACATAAACCGTACGCAACGAACAAATTCAGTCATTATGTTTAGTCATTGTTAAGCAGTCGAGACCTACCTATAGACGTTGCCGGTGCATGGAGATTTTTTGGGCTAAGTGCCAACTCCGTAAACATCTATTTCCACCAACTTGTTATTAACAAATGTACACAGACCTTGCTTACGGCTTTCAAGTAGGCGTTATCATTATGATCTTTAAAATAAAAGATGCGTTTTTCCAGACTAGTCTTCCCAGACATTTAGACGACACCATGTAATAAAATAATTATTTATATGAAGCTTGTTACTTGTTACTATCCTACTTATTGTTACAGCTCACCTAGGACGCACATTTATGTCTAACACTAATTGTAATTATCTATTAAACTCTACGCATCTTACGTTGTGTAAAAGAATAAAGTTTATTTTTACATTTAAGAAGCGAAAGAGCACAGAGTTATAAATACTACACTCCCATGATTTGAATATTTATTGCTTTTATTCTCATGTTAAGCGTGCGGTCGCCTCATATTAATTTTAGAGAAGACAACCTAATTTTTAAGATATTTGTAGATAACTGTAAGTAGGGTGGGACTTACTATTTTTGTATAGTGTACTACCTTAGTAGTTTTCTGGGTAACAGCAGAACTTACAAATGAACATAGTGCCGCTCTGCAGTCAAACCTAGTGCCTATAATTTCAAGTGACTAACTAAGATGTCTGTAGCTATTCGGTAAACTATTTCGTCATATCAGCTCAGTCCATTATTCGAGCCCGTAGGACTCATTATCTGGGCACGCACGGAAGGCACAATGGAACTTTGCAAGGTAGTCTATTGATTTCTCGTCTGCTATGCCTAGGTATAATTTAAAGTGACTTACTAGCGATATGTCTGTAGTTATTAGGTAAGCTATTGCGCCACAAAAGCTCAGTCCATTGTTCGAGCTCGTAGGATTCATTGTCTGGACACGCACGGAAGGCACGAAGGAACTTTGTGCCGTACTTTATTGCTGCCGTGTGCTAAATCTAGGTATAATTTAAAGTGACTTACTAGCGATATGTCTGTAGTTATTAGGTAAGCTATTGCTCCACAAAAGCTCAGTCCATTGTTCGAGCTCGTAGGATTCATTGTCTGGACACGCACGGAAGGCACGAAGGAACTTTGTGCCGTACTTTATTGCTGCCGTGTGCTAAATCTAGGTATAATTTAAAGTGACTTACTAGCGATATGTCTGTAGTTATTAGGTAAGCTATTGCGCCACAAAAGCTCAGTCCATTGTTCGAGCTCGTAGGATTCATTGTCTGGACACGCACGGAAGGCACGAAGGAACTTTGTGCCGTACTTTATTGCTGCCGTGTGCTAAATCTAGGTATAATTTAAAGTGACTTACTAGCGATATGTCTGTAGTTATTAGGTAAGCTATTGCGCCACAAAAGCTCAGTCCATTGTTCGAGCTCGTAGGATTCATTGTCTGGACACGCACGGAAGGCACGAAGGAACTTTGTGCCGTACTTTATTGCTGCCGTGTGCTAAATCTAGGTATAATTTAAAGTGACTTACTAGCGATATGTCTGTAGTTATTAGGTAAGCTATTGCGCCACAAAAGCTCAGTCCATTGTTCGAGCTCGTAGGATTCATTGTCTGGACACGCACGGAAGGCACGAAGGAACTTTGTGCCGTACTTTATTGCTGCCGTGTGCTAAATCTAGGTATAATTTAAAGTGACTTACTAGCGATATGTCTGTAGTTATTAGGTAAGCTATTGCGCCACAAAAGCTCAGTCCATTGTTCGAGCTCGTAGGATTCATTGTCTGGACACGCACGGAAGGCACGAAGGAACTTTGTGCCGTACTTTATTGCTGCCGTGTGCTAAATCTAGGTATAATTTAAAGTGACTTACTAGCGATATGTCTGTAGTTATTAGGTAAGCTATTGCGCCACAAAAGCTCAGTCCATTGTTCGAGCTCGTAGGATTCATTGTCTGGACACGCTCGGAAGGCACGAAGGAACTTTGTGCCGCTGTCCACTGCCTGCTCTTGTGATATGCCATACTGCTGTTGGAGAATCTCTACGAGCTGGAGAAGAATACAATTATTAAGATTAAATAAGTATCGAATAATGGGCATAGGCCATAGTAAAAGGTATTTACATAATTGATAGTAAGTAGATTCTTCTTCTGTTTTCGCGATGTTGTATTGAAATTAAAGACATTTTTCGGTTTGAATCGCGTGTTTTTTTTGTGCATAGTTGGTAATAATAGGCTAAATAAAATGTAAATAATAAAGTAAATAAAAGTAATAGAGTTAAAATTAAATAATAAAGTTTAATAATAAAAATTTAACAATAAAGTAAATAATAATCATTGCAATTTAGAGCCTGCGTACACAGGAACGTTTTTGATAACATTTTAATAGTTTTAAAAATAAGACGGTAGTCTCACTGTAACTTTTTTAATACATTAGAATGACAAATCACATCTTAGTCTATCCCGAAGAAGAGACCTGGAAAGGTCTCGAAACGTTGAGCGTTGTAACAATGCTAAAAGTAATAAAAACCACGCGATTCAAACCGAAAAATGTCTTTAATTTTGATAGTAAGTAGCTAGGTTCTGAGTAATCAATAGTTGTTGGATTTCTAAATAAAAAGACAGTAATTTAAGTCAGCCAAGGCATCTACATGGTTAGAATAGTACCTAATTTACAGAACAGCATGTAGGAGATAGGTACTTCTGTGAGATTCGTTAAAATACAATATCTACCTAAACGTACCGTAAGTAAGAATCTACTGTTGTTGAAGTGCGCAGATGACCTTTGTATGAGCAATGTGAAAGTTACGTCTTGAATAAGATTTAAAATGTCTAAATATAGTTTTGTATGAAGTCCAATTGTCTTTTAGGTGAAGCTCGAAGGAACAAAATGGATAAATATCTGGCTAAGTAGGTCTTCCCAGATATATGTTTGTAGGTACCTATTAATGTATAAAAATAAGAGTAAATATATTTGAACAGAGTTATTCCTTATATGCCAAGGTTTTGAACCTGCCTGCTTTCGAAATTAAGCTATTAAGAGGAAAGGATACCTACTCGTTCTCCATACAAACGTAGTCGACAGTTATGTCCCTGGATAAAGACATTAGAGTAAATATGTATACCTAAGCTATTAAACCTATATCTGCCATGACCATGCCTCTCTGTCTTTTTTTTTTTATTATTTTCTAATAAAAATAGAAATAAAATTTAGAAAAATTGCATATACCTAACAAAAAACCAAAACGTAGGTCATGGCTGATATAGGTTTTATGGCATAAACATTTGCCTCAAATGTCTTTACCCAGAGAGGAAACACTCGACTACGTATAAAAGTTTGTATGGAGAAGAGTAGATATCCTTTCCCCTTAAAACCGGGTCACACCAAACGCTTGGTGTGTGTGTACCATTTTAGGATTGCAGGCTTGCACGCTTTCTTTGTCTCACATTCTATACGCCACGCATGAGGTTATAGTTCTGTTGATAACCTCAGATGCGTGGCGTGTCGTAATGATGAGTTTTTTTTATTATTTAGATAAGGTCCTAGAGTTCTATTGCATGAAATGTTCCCAAGGATGAATGCTTTATTTGCACAACGAACAAGAGGGTAAGGATGATTTCTTCTTCTAGGTGTATGTAATCCCTGGTTTCCCTCAGAGCACGGTGACCGGCACGTGACTGAACATCTAGTTCCATGGCGTATATAACGTTAGTAATATATTATCTCGGATTTTTATGTGTGGGTGTTTGGAAATTGGTGTCGTTATGTTTCTCTACTGTGTTTATTGACTTTACTAAAATAGCCCTTATATTTGTGTGTGTTTTTGTATCAACTTGTCTACATGATCTAGATAGAGTGTGCGTTTCCTTCGTGTGTTATTCGTAAGGAAGTGTTTGTGATCCCGATATAGCGAGGGGTCATCGTCCAAACAGTGGTTCAATCACCTGAAGCTTGGCACAGCTTCACTGAAAGATGATACTCAAAGTTCAAACATGCTCTAACCAACTAAATTTTTGTGCCAATTATTCTTATAAGTATGTATTAGGAAACTAAATTTAACAACACTCAGCTAGGTACATGTGCATTGTACGTTTGAAATAGGTATAAAATAAAGTACAGCTTTTGTCACATCAAGTTTTTTATTGTTACAAAATATAGGTCAAACAAAATTTTGAATACGGTATCTGTATATCAACCGTAAGAAGCTGCTTATTTACACAGCAAAAACTCAATACAAAAGTTTTAATTATGTAATATGTTGCATTTTAATTTTAACTATTTTGGTTAACTGAATGTGAAAATACAAAACATTTTAAGTAGACATGCCTACTTACTTAGTATACTTATTTATTTAATCTCCAAATAACTTTTTCCCTAACTCCATTAACCGATGATTCCGGCAGGTCTTAAGAGCTCCCGCTTTTTTCAGCACAGGGATAACAGTCTCGTTCGAATCAACTAATCTGCAGAGAAAATCTTCGAAAGCAGACTTTACATTAGGTGGTAGTGTTCCAATTTTTACTTTGCCAAGCATTTCAGTTATCCCTTCTGCCCAACCACTTTCTATGGCAAACTCAGATATCCAGGGTACGATGGTTAAGACTCCACTCATTGTTTGCATTCCTAAGAACCACAAGTCTGCTATCTCATTCCAGTGTTCCTTGTAGGCCAAGGACACCACCAATGCAGTGGGATCATTAGATTCATCAACATTGTAAGCATCCCAGAGGAATCTGATTGTTGATTGAATGTAGCGACAAATTGTAAAGTCATTTTTCTTCACTCTGTTGGACAAGGATTTTAGTAGCAGTAATCCCAAGACAGCCAGATGTCCATGAAGGACCAAGTTTTCTGGAATATTCTTCAATTCAGGCAGGTCATTGAAAATAAATTTCAAAAGTGTGTTGAATAACATACTGGTTTCCACTACTTTAGGAGCCAATACAGTTAAGTTCATAAAAATATTACAAAGGCTGACCATAGCTGCTCTCGAGTCCTTCATATCCTCTAACAATTGAGGGTCTAGTTCGGGTTCAGGTTTAGTTCTTGGTTTTCCTCTCTCAGACTTTGGGATTGGGGGTTTCTTGTAATGGACAATAGACCAGTGGAAGTTCATGGCTTCATATAGGATATCTTCTTGTTTCAAGTTAAGAACTATATCTCTGGCTTTGTCTTCTACAACTAAGTGACAGAGAGCTGGCAACATGAGTCGGAGAAGGTCTATTTGACCAAGAAGAGTAGTGTCTGCATCAGCAGATTCTCCCTCAGACTTATTTTTCTCAGCTAATTTTCTTGCTCTGTGTGCATGAAAAGAATCATTTGCAAGGGAGAACATAAATGGAAGCAATTTGTAAATCTGTTCTCTCATAGCAGTAGTTTCTTGGGCAATCCAAGCCACCAAAACCCTGACCATAGCACAAACATATACCTTTTCTTCATCGGGTAGTTTGTCTCTGTTTTTGTCATTAGAGACTTTAGTTAACAAGGACACTACAGCGTTAAATGCACCTTTGAGGCTGGTATACACAGACTGTTTCTCTTTCTGCTCTAAATCAAGTGTGTCAGTGGCCATATAGTTAATAGACAGTTCTAAAACAATAAAGCAGGCGGTGACTAATTCAGAATTTGCAAATGCTTGTTTGAAACTCCTGTCTTCTAACTGCATTCTGACTTCAATGGCACAAAGTTGCAACAGCAGCAAGAAAAATTTCTTAGGGTTTTCTTCATCATTCAGAGTCCATTCAATACCCAAGAGGTCAACAATATTAGCAGCTAGTTTCAAAGCTGGATCTCTTTGGTTTTTGCCAATCTTGCTGGTGAGAATATCATGAAGGGCTTTGTAAATACTCAAAGGCCAAGTTTCTTCGGCAGACGTCGGAATAACAGTACATTTATTACAACTGTAGAGTAGGGCACTGAGAATGGTAGCCAATTCAAATTTTCTTTCTGATTGATCAGTAGCAAAATCCAATGCAATTTTATTCACTAAAGAATGAAAAGGTGTAGGATCACTACCCCAGGCCACAGGGCCATATCGACTGGTCAGTTTCACCAAGATGTTAAGTGCTTCATCAGTTTGAAAACTTTGATGTGAATAAATTTCAGACATTTTCTTGATAGCTCCAACTTCAATTAAGGCTTTTTGTCCAGCTTCATACTCCGCTATGCACTGGAGGCATGTGTATGCTTCACTGATGATAATCAGGTTATCATCATAGTCGTCATTGTCCGATGTCTGCACAATGTCCAGGAACACATGTATGTTGGCCAGCATGTCAGGATGTGTTGACAACTCGGGTTCATTGCAGAAGCAGGTTAGAACGGAGAGTGCAACAGATTTGTACACAGAAGGTGGACAATCATCATCAAGTCCATTAGCGGAGAGCAACTTCTTCAAAAATGGAAATCCAATGGCTTCAAACAAAGCCTTTTTTGCAGCAGCATTGCAATCTTTTCCTTTGACTAATTTTGTAACCATGAACAAGGCCGCGAACTTTTCGGTGTCGCTCTTCGCGGCCTTCAGTATCATGATGCATTTTTTAATAGGCTCCGATATATCACCCATTATCACAAATCACCGGTATACGGTCACAAAGCGCAGCAGCTAGCGCTCCACTGAGCGCCGAGACGAAGTAGATTCGTTGTAGCGACGATCTACATCACGTTTATAATTAGCGAGTGTTCTCTTCCAAAATATCTAAATCTGGTTGGCGAGCTCACGTTCTCCAACTATGAAATGACTATTTATATCACACGCTGGAACGTGAGCATTGCTACACGCGGAGTGCAATAAGCACTGAAAATATTACAACGTTGTTGCGATCGAGTGAGCAAAGCAAGCAAAGTAAGTTTATGTAGAGCGCGCTTTGCACGAGTTTCACGATGGCCCCCGATAACAACGACCAACGACGTAAAAAATTATGACAGCGCGCGCACTTCGCTACGAACTACGAAGTAGGAGAACGAATTCGATAACCATGACCGTGACAATGTCACAATATTTTCGTGGTATTTTTCTTACCTTGTTGCAGGCTCTATTGTCTCCTTTTCTTGTCTGAATTAAAGTATTGTCTAAATCAAAGAATATAGCTGATACATCACAATGTTCACCATAATACGCATTATTCGCCATAATTTTTAATACACAGCACAAGGAACTTGGAAAATTACGAATACGATTGCATATGGCTGACGTCACACGCTTTGACGTTTTTGTTATCCACCCCACCCACACCCCTCAGCTGTTCGAATTACTAGCGCCATCTCTTATTTCTATTAATAAATAAAAATCAAGAAACGTACTTTTAGTTTTGAAAATTAAACTATTTACCGACATTATGTATACCTACTTGTTGTGAAATTCATACAAAAAATAATATTATTGTTTAAAAAACATATTTTTAATGTAAAAACCAAATGCAGAAACATTAAACAGATATCAGTAAATTTAGTACAGTGACATCTATTAGCACGATTAACATCGTTATTTAAGCTAATAGATGTCGCTGTCCCAAACAAAGTAAGAACCAACGTAGCACGCACGGAGTAGTTCATAAAACTGATGATAGATGTCACTAAATTCAATAAATATTTTGGTTTTGGCGGGAATAAAACGAAATTATAAGGAGTGCAAAAACTTGTCGTTCTCGTATGCTACAGTGCAGTGGTGGCATATGAGAACGACGAGAACTATCATAGAAATCTGAGAGTGTGGTGGTGGACTGACCGATACCTATCCTATTTATCACACAGAACCAGTGATTTGTACTTACAGGAATTTCTTGGAAGTACTTATTTTAAAATGCGTGATCCTGATCATAGTAATTCCGTTAAATCAAAAGTAAATGTCAAAATGTTTGTAGAACTTTATTCAAACCTAGGTTTTCAGAAGTAATATACAGGGTGTCCAGAGACCAGTGGATGTCCCGGCACGGGCGGCTGGCGGGGAAGGGTTGACCGCCCAGAATACTTTTTTTTTTTTTTCTATCTCAAACGGTTCGAGCTGTACGTCACTTTTAGTAAAAATTGAAAAATGTCTACTTTTTTGCACGTTTCGGGGTATCACGTCCACAGATTAAGCGATAGCATTGTTTTTTTTTTCGCCATGTGTTCACTAATATTGATGTTTGTAAATCACTTTAATTTTTTTTTTAATACTATAGTTAGTAACTTACAGGATGTCCCCAAAGATAGATTTAGTTTTATAAACTTTACTTTCTGCTAAGTTTGAGCATCCGTGGTGTAAAAAAAATGTATGAAACCTGTCTGGCCGACTATTGAAAACAATTGCCTATTTCATAAGGATTCTATAACGATATTATACTAATAACTTTTTGTCATAAGTTACTAAGCTAGTGCTATGAATGCATCGAAGGTACTATCTTTCATGAAAAAATTGAAACAAGTATTGTACAAAAAAGGACACTTATTAAGATTTAATATGTCATAATGTTACAGCAAATGCTCAAATTGTCCTCCTCTGGCCCTTATACAGGCCCTTAACCTTTTTATGAACGATCTCTTAAGGACACGATTATAATTTTTTCTCCTATTTGTTGTGCCGCTTCGTGGACGCGTAGACGCAGGTCTTCAATTGTGGTCATGTTTTTTTTGAATACTAGTTCTTTTAAACACCCCCAGTAAAAAAAATCAAGTGGATTCAGATCAGGCGAACGTGGAGGCCACAATATTGGACCTAATCGGCCAATCCATCTTCTTGGATAACTTTCATTTAAGTAGTTTCTCACTCGCACGGCATAATGTGCGATGAGTCAACGTACAAAAGAGATGGCTACCTCAACTTGCACAATTTGCACAGCTGGCAGCTAACTAACCCAAGATTAGCCAGGGAAGACCGATCACAGTACCAATTTAAAATTAACTATTGGACCGGTATATTAAATAGCCAAATTATTGGCCCCTCCGAATTGCAAGGCAACCTAAACGGGGCCAACTATTTACACTTTCTCCAAAACGAACTCCCGAGACTACTCGAAGAGGTGCCATTGGCGATCCGGCGAAGAATGTGGCTTCAAAATGACGGCTGTCCTGCACATTATGCCGTGCGAGTAAGAAACTATTTAAATGAAAGTTATCCAAGAAGATGGATTGGCCGATTAAGTCCAATATTGTGGCCTCCACGTTCGCCTGATCTGAATCCATTGATTTTTTTTACTGGGGGTGTTTAAAAGAACTAGTATTCAAAAAAAACATAACCACAATTGAAGACCTGCGTCTACGCGTCCACGAAGCGGCACAACAAATAGGAGAAAAACTTATAATCGTGTCCTTAAGAGATCGTTCATAAAAAGGTTAAGGGCCTGTATAAGGGCAAGAGGAGGACAATTTGAGCACTTGCTGTAACATTATGACATATTAAATCTTAATAAGTGTCCTTTTTTGTAAAATACTTGTTGAATTTTTTTCATGTAAGATAGTTCGATTCCATGCATTCATAGCAGTAGCTTAGTAACTTATGACAAAAAGTTGTTAGTATAATACTGTTTTAGAATCCTTATGAAATAGCCAATTTTTTTCAATAGTCGGCCAGACAGGTTTCATACATTTTTTTTACACCACGGATGCTCAAACTTAGCAGAAAGTAAAGTTTATAAAACTAAATCTAACTTTGGGGACATCCTGTAAGTTACTAACTATAGTATTAAAAAAAAAATTAAAGTGATTTACAAACATCAATATTAGTGAACACATGGCGAAAAAAAAAACAATGCTATCGCTTAATCTGTGGACGTGATACCCCGAAACGTGTAAAAAAGTAGACATTTTTCAATTTTTACTAAAAGTGACGTACAGCTCGAACCGTTTGAGATAGAAAAAAAAAAACGTATTCTGGGCGGTCAACCCTTCCCCGCCAGCCGCCCGTGCCGGGACATCCACTGGTCTCTGGACACCCTGTATATTTATTTTTATTAGGTAGGTATATACCTACTAGATATCTATAAGTACCTTGCAACCGAACAAAGCCTTTTAATTAGACCCATTGGTATTCTAGCCAAACTGGTGATGGTAGTTACCCACCTGTGTGGGTAAAAAAAAATAAAACCTAAAATTTACTTTCACATAGTAGAATAAAATTAACCTCTCCAGTCCACGTATGAGTTTATATTCTGTCGACATGAAAAATAATAACCCAATCCATCACACAATCCAGTTGAATTTTAATTGGATATCTGACACCGCACACGTAGGCGATGTATTGGTCGCATAAGGTCAGCAAGGGGACCCCGATCTCTACTGACCGATACCTATCCTATTTATCACACAGAACTACCACATAAATAATTTTGACCAGAACATTTGTTTTCTATTCAACCATCGATGTCTGTAGAACATACGAATTGCTACTGTATGGTGATTTTATTGACTTTCTATACGAACAAGACGATGGAAAAAGAAAGAATGGGCGGGCAGTCGGGCACCTAAACGTACCTACCTATATGTAAAGATTAGAAGCGTAAAAAATCTAGGGAATAAAGCATTGATCTCAACCTTCACAGTAGGTACCTAGATATGGCATCAGAAGGAAGACAGTTTAAACAAGCTACTGAAGTAACGTTACATCAAATTCAATAATACCTCCTTTTGCCCCCTAACTTATAAACGATGACTAAGTTTATGTAACGTTTGTCTTTGTCTGCTAACTTTGAAACTTCATGTCACAGTAAAAGACAAACGTTACTTAATGTATTAAGCGTTTATTCATCGATTTCATCCTAAAATTTTCTTTCATTTTTACAATAGATTATATAATATTGGCAGCGCTGCAGCGGTTTTTTTTTCGCGTAAAAGGAACTGTAATAATACTGTAGTACATAATATCTCAAAGAAAATATCCCAATATGTTGTTTTACTAAAAAAAACTATCGATTGGTATTAGAATGTCTGAATAAGCAGACACCTAAGAATGTTTATTTAGAAGTTTTTGTCAGCTGAAAAGATCCTCCAGATCTAAACATAAAATACTTACGTATTTCGCCACCTACCTATCTATTGTTTGTCATAATAAGGAAAGGTTCTTTTCACTTATTTCAATACGTGTAGGAAGAACTAATACTAATAGCAACATCGAGCTCTGAAAAGGGACAAGCGGAGGCTATTCTATAAGAATTTATACATAGACCTGGTTGGGGTTATTAGATTTCCTGTCACACGCAGGGTTGCCGGCCGCAGGGCTTATTTGCCAAACATTGCCGAGGCAATGCCAATTTCTTACGTAAACATTTTGTGCGGTCATTATCGTTTCTTGTCGGTCGTTTTGCAACCGTATCTGCGGAAAATAAAGTATTTTCTCTACTCTCATAGAGATGCCTTTTATTTGTTAGAACTCTTATTTTTATTTGAAAATTTTGTTGAGAGAATACCTACCTACCTATTTGCAACGGTATATTCTATTGGAACTATTTGTGGCCAAATGGCTTCACTACAAGGGATTCCAAAGATCGTGCGAAGTGGAGACGTAAAAGTAGGGAAGCGGATCCCGGGCTCCCGAGAGGGATGCAACCGTGAACATCGCTCGGAAGATGGTAATTTTATTGGAACTGTTTGTATGTAACACGTAACCTACATATTATAACAAAATATTTAAAATTGCCTTGGATTTGTTTTATTAATAACTAGCTGCGTCCCGCGGTTTAACCCGTGTAAGTCCCGATCCCGTGGGAATACCGGGATAAAAACCTGTGTTACTCCTTGATAATGTAGCTTTATTTTGGTGACAGAATTTTTGAAGTCGGTCCAGTAGTTTTTGAGTTTATTCATTACAAACATACAGACACACACACACGCAGACACAAAAATACAAATCTGACCTCTTTATAATATTAGTTTAGATAGACTATAGCGATCTTACTCTATTTGCTGTGCTGTAGGTTGTAGTAAGGTATTAATTTATTCTGTTTTAAAAATTGTCTGACTGAAGCCCGATAATATGGCTTGATTCTACAGATGTATAGTTCAAAGAAAATGTTAACCCCAACACATTTTTTTATTTTTTATTTGTAAGTTTCTCAACGTCCGCTATTGTGCCCTTATCAGCATTCAGCGTACCCTTAAAGTGAATAGTGTAGGGAACGCGAGGCGCGGGCGTGTCGGGTGCCTTCGCGGGCGGCAATTAACTGTGGCTCATTAGCAGACCGTTCTCATTCGGCGCCCGTAATCCGACCGGCTCGGGCCAACTTTCTTTACACCATCTCGATTTACTGTCCCCACGTTAATGTGCTGACGGTGGACACAGCTGGCGATCCTGATTCCTTTAATGCCCCTAACACGTAGCGCTTGCTATTAACTATGTATGCTACTATTTATTTTCTCGTTTAGAAACTGTACTGTACGCGTACAAATGAAAGTGCTTTCGTATTTAGTACGTTAAAGGGCTTCACACACGACAGCTATAAAGATGTACATTATAGTACAATACATCTCATTACATCTTTCCATAGAAATCCTATAATGTACTTATATGACGCAATATCTATACTAATATTATAAAGAGGAAATATTTGTATTTTTGTGTGTGTGTATGTTTGTAATGAATAAACTCAAAAACTACCGGACCGATTTCAAAAATTCTTTTACCATTAGATAGCTACATCACCCTTAGTAACATAGGTTACTTTTGATCCTGATATTCCCACGGGATCGGGACTTACGCGGGTGAAACTGCGGGTCCCAGCTAGTGTATAATATACATTACCTATAGTTGCCGTGTGTGAAGCCCTTAATTGTATACGAAGTTTTAGTACCTACCTACCTACCTATCTACGTTCTTTTAATATTTGTTGTTTAGAGATAGTCAACTGAAATTTACAAAGTTTAATAAGTTTAAGATTGTGGTTTCTTTTTTAAGTTTAATAAAAGTTGTCAGAGGAGTTGGTGTTTTGTTAAGGTCAATATCCTTGCGTGTACCTACCTATAATGCAGAGGTAGAGTGTATTACAGGACGTTACACACAGCGCCATCTAGCACCAATCTAAGCAACTAGGCTTGTACTATAGGCGTATGAAGTGAAGATACAACTCTTATGTTGACAGCTTCGTTACCAAACACAATCTCATTTCTGTATTATAGTGGAAAACGTCGCGTCCCAGTACAAAAACAATTTTCTGGCAGCGTTGCCACGCTGCATGCACCTAAAGCTATATGCCATCAAATATTTTACTTCCAGAAAACATCGCTTATATGTATACATCACTGTAAATACATTTTTATAAAGGTAGACACCTAGTCGAACATAAACCATAATCATAGATACATAGATAGAAGATAGGAGAAAGAAAGTAAGCAAGGCAACCCGATTAGCCTAGCATACCCTGATACCGTTCGGAACTAACAAGAAATCTGCATTTACATGGTAGTCGCATCAGGATAGGACGCCAATCTGGCATAGATGGTAAACACCTGAGTATCGAGAGCGAATTGAGCCGGTCCGGAGATACCACGTGACTTGACGTGATATATATTCTACCTATACCACAGAATACATACATAAATAGTACAAGTACCTATACGTGCTATGTGGTACACTATTGACTAGCATATAAAGTGAGAAAGGTGACTGAAAATGGTAGCATTCTCGTTTTCCTCTAGTGCCAAAATGTTGAATTTTCCATAATGGTGCTTGTTTTTTTAGACATTTAGGGGCATAAAACCACAACATTTTCCCATTCCAGAAAATGTTGTGGGAAAATGTTCTAAAATCAAGGTCTCAAAGTACAAAAACTAAATTAATATCATCCTTAAAAGTTCCCAATTTTCCCGCGGTATTGGGACCTACACGGGTAGGTAACTTCGCACTATTCACCCGCACCGTACGCGCCGCATTTCGTAAAGTACGGTGCGGATGAAACTTGCGAGGTTTGACATCATTACATACAATGAATTCTAAAATGCGGCGAGTACGGCGCGTGCGGCGCGTACGGTGCTGATAAATGTGCGATCACCTTTATTCCTCATAAGAATGTACATCAGCAGATAGTAGTGCTATAAGTTAGTCTCAATAGTTACCATATAACACAGGGCGTACTATAATTTTATTATTAAATAGCTGAAGTTAATAAGTTGAATAAGTTAAGGCCTGGAATATATCGCCATTGTAAGCCGCCATAAGTTTTTCTTTGTAATACCATAATTTAAGAATACCATAGAAATAGTATCATTTGTCTATGGTAATACCTACCATATAATATTTTATATTTGGTAGGTACAATAAAGCGTTTAAATATATTTATCTTTCAGACTTCAGGCAACTCATTTCATCATTCAATTTATGTCAACGTACCTTAAACCATCTGTAGAAGCCGTCAATAATGTTTGTAAAGGTTTATTGTGTATTAGAGCTAAGTGATTTATACCAGGCAAACATCGCAGCGTTATCATCGCCTTGCACCTGCCTTATCCAACTCGATGCACCGCACTCGTAAGCCGATTTGGATTGTGATGCATGAGGAATGTGCCACCAGCGTCTCGAATAGTTTGTATAGTATAATGTAAGGCTGCGTTCAGCTTTCAGGGGTTTAAAGAATTAAATAGTTATTTGTTATGCAAGGCTGCAAAGTTGGTTTTTGCAGCGAGTACTTGTATTGAAACCTGAGCGTCGCAAAGGTTTCAAAGGTACGAGATGCAAAAAACTTTGCTGCCGAGTGAAACACACAATTTTTCACCTCACTACAGCGAGGAAAACGCTAGGTGCATTTTTCCGGTAGAAAACTCAATTCGGCATTATATACCGCTTATTGTACCGTAAATAATAAAAATAAGCAAACAATCTCTAAATTGAATAATTCATGAAAAAACCTGCTTGATACTAATGATAATAAACAATAAATACTACATTGGCAATGTGCAACAATACTTCGTGGTTCGATGCCATGAACAAAAAAAAAAGAAATGAGGTTCCGGTTAGCGCATTTTCAAAGGACTTATTCCTATATAAAAGTATCGAGAAGACAGATTCGAATTTTAAAATCTCTTTCCACGCTAGGGCGCAAAATGCGATTTTGCACGCAGAAATCAGCGTGCAAAACGATCCTTTCCGAGGTTGTGAGGTGAAATATGTTTAATAATTCAATCCCTTAAAAACACACCCAGTACTGGATATGATGAAATTAGCACAAAAATAATAAAGAGATTATCGTGGTTAATTTCCCCGATTTTAAGCGACATAATCAATAAGTGCATATTGTACGGATTATTTCCAACAGGGTTAAAAATTTCAGTTATATTGCCTGTATTCAAAAAACAAGACAAAACAGATATGAGGTACTACAGACCTGTAGCTTTAATCCCGATCTTTTCTAAGGTTATCGAGAAAGTCATCTACAAAAGTCTTAGTCAATATTTTGAAAACCACAATCATTTTAGTGAAGTACAGTTTGGTTTCAGAAAAAACAAATCAATTGAGATGGCACTGAAATCGCTTTATAAAATGATTATAATGGGATTAGATAGCAAGAAGCGGGTTGCGGCATTATTTATGGATATGACTAAAGCTTTCGACCATGTAAACCACGCAATCCTTTTAAAAAAACTAGAAGGTTATGGCATTAGAGGTAACGTGCTAGATCTGATAAAGTCATATCTTTCTGACAGATGGCAATTTACAAAAATTACTAGACTATGTAAAAAAACAATTACTGAGGAAGTATACAATTCACAACTCAAAGAAAATAAATGCGGTGTACCACAGGGCAGTATACTTGGTCCTTTGTTGTTTATAATTTATATAAATGATATGCCTAAGAGTATTAAACATCCATTAGTTTTGTTTGCTGATGACAGTACTGCAATTTTTACGGATAACGACCGAACTAATTTTGAATCAGTAGTTAACGAAGCATTAGTGGATATAATAGGATGGTTAAATGACAATAATTTGCGAATTAATCTTGAAAAAACTAAATTGATGACATTTACGAATATTAACACTAATTTTAACAAACTTGACATAAAATTTAATAATATTAAAATTGACGAAGTTAAAACGACTAAATTTCTAGGTATACAGATCGATTCTAACATGTCATGGACAACACAAGTGGAAAATGTAAACAATAGACTAAGACAAAACTCGTATGCACTGTTTCAACTTTCTAAAATAGCAAACAAAAATACAGTAATGACTGCATATCATGCTTATGCCGCTTCATCTATAAAATATGGCATCTTATGCTGGGGAAATTCAGTAAATGTAAAAGACGCACTTATAGCCCAGAAAAAATGTATACGAGCAATATGTAAAATAAAGAAAAGAGATACATGCAAAGACTCATTTAGGGAGCTAAAGGTCCTTACTATCCCCTCAGTGTATATTTATGAAGCTTCGGTTTGGGTAAGAACGAACCTGTCTAACTTTAAAACATTAAGTAAACGACAAAAACATAAGTTGAAAATTCCTAAATGTAGACTGGTACTAGCGCAAAAAAGTATTTTTTATATGGGACCCATCATTTATAATAAACTACCGATTTCACTTAAAGAGCTACCATTTAATGAGTTCACAAATCAGTTAAAAGATTTTCTTATAGGCAAAGCCTACTATTCGATTGACGCGTTTTTAAACGAAAGATAAATTTGTACGCCAAATGGCAGATCACAGCGGACATCTTTTATTTTTTAATTGTATTTGACATCTTTCTTTGTATTATACCTGTGTATCATGAATGAATAAATGAATTGAATTGAATTGAATTGAATTGAAAATATATTACAGTTTGTTTCATAGACAATATACCTAGAGTCTTAAATCCTTAGTTTTACCCTGATTTATTGGAACGAAGTTCCTTATCGCGCGTTGGGAAAGGGGGCTAAAAAATTAAGACCAAAAGTTGTAACGACACTTTTTGCTATAGTACAACTATAGCAAAAAGTGTGCGGCGTGCGCGCGTTTCTCTGTCTGTCTGTCTCTCTCTCTCTCTCTCTCTCTCTCTCTCAGAAAGCTTCGTTCCATCCGGGTGTCCCTTGACACCTCTCAAGTTTTTTTAACTAACTGCGTCCCGCGGTTTCACCCGCGTAAGTCCTGATACCGTGGTAATATCGGGATCAAAAGTAGGCTATGTTACTCAAGGTGAATGTAGCTTTCTAATAGTGAAAGAATTAATAAAATCGGTCCAATAGTTTTTGAGTTTATTTATAACAAACATACAGACACACATACACACAAAAATACAAATCTTTCCTCTTTATAATATTAGTGTAGATGTAGATGTCGTTTCATAGAAAACATACCTACATATATACCTACCTAAAGTTTTAAATCTTAGAAAAAGTGTTGTTTGTTCCAAAATTAAAACGTGATAACAACCGAATTGAGAACTTGCACGAAAATTTGCTTGAAAAATTCCCCGTGACAGGATTCGAACCTGTGCCCCTCGCTTGCCGAACGCTCCCTGTCACGGGGAATTTTTGATAATGGTTTTCTCCTTGTACAGTAGACTAGCGGATTTCTATTACAAGTACTGCCTTGACCAATAAACATATACCTACCTAATAAGAAATATTATCCTGCTCCTCTTTTGAAGTAGGTTAAAAATAATATTTCATCTCCTTTATAACTACATTTTCGTGTAATTTATATACCTATCGTAAGAAATAAATGGCAATTCAATTTATTTAGCAGTCAGAACTGACGAAGAAATTCATAAAATCAAGTAGAAAATAGGTACTGAAATTAAAATAGTAAGAAATCAGAAATCAAAGAGTCGAACATTAAACTAAGTAATTAAGATATTCAATAGAGATAAACCAACGGATTTCATTAAAACTTTCCATGTCGATGTTAAATTTAAACTGAGTTTATCGATAGTGGGATATTTTTCAAAGGCTTTGGCTGGGAGTAGTGCCCGTATTCATTGCTTGCTGGTTGAAACACTTTACACCCCGGGGTAAATATAAATGGTTATCGGTTTAAACGTACCTACCTACTATTGCATTTCAGTATCTTGTATTTATTTCAGCAAGCGGCAACTGAGAGGGTTGCGGGATCGATTCCCGCCCAGGACATGTATTTATGCTGACCATTAATATAGATTTTTCTTCTGTTTTCGCGATGTTGTATTGAAATTAAAGACATTTTTCGGTTTTAATCGCGTGGTGTTGTTTGAATGACAAGTCACATCTTAGTCAATCCTGAAAAAGGAACCTGGAAAGGTCTCGAAACGTTGAGCGTTGAAACAATGCTAAAAGTAATAAACACCACGCGATTAAAACCGAAAAATGTCTTTAATTTCTGACCATTAATGTTTGTTTCTTGTTCTAGATGTTTATGTGTACTTTCATTTTAGGAAGATTGTTAAAAATTTGTAAGCAGGCAAGCAGACGAAATCAAGATTTGCTGTAGCCGCGCCGTAGCAGACTGTAGCTGTTCTACGAAATCATAAGTCGTAGTTCCTAGCTACGAGTGCTACGCTACGACATTTTCACTTCTAATTATTCATTTAAAAGACCTAATAGTAAAACAAGCGCTAAACGTTATCGGAATACTAGTTTCGTATCACCCATCATTTCTACATTTTATTCCGCGAGAATGTCCCGTAAAATCGTGCAACGTGGTACAAAACTCTGCCGAAAACTGGGGACATTTGCTCGTTCCCGCGCTCTTGCATTTTTAATGCGGCAAGGGACGTATGAAGCGCAGCTGCCTAACAACTTAGCTAAAAGCCTACTTATTATGTTGAGAGTACTTTCGCGTGATAAGTCTGGTTAGGAGTATGCCTGTTGGTTCGGAATTTGACTTAAAATTGGCGAGAATCATAAGACTTATTGGAATGTTTTGCGAAGTTGGGATGGTATAGTGAAGTTTTATTGAATAGGTTAGGTAGGTATGTAATGTTCGTTTAGGATTTTTTTTGTTACTTGTTTATTATGTTGTTATTTTATTTAAATCAAATTAACTTATAAAAACATAATAAATATTAGGAATTAAACTAAAACTAATATATATTTTTTATTATTATTTCGTTTCCGTATTTCGGTCCGGTAACCGCAACCCCTCAAGCATTGTAGTTCGGTATTCGCCTAACGCGCCACAGAGGTAGTGAAATGTGTATGCATTTTAAAAGAAAGGTACCTCGAATAATAAAATTATATTATTCAATACTAGCAACGCGGCGCGGTTTCACCTGTGTATTTCCGGACCGGATAACCCTGTCTAAGTAGATTTTACAAAGAACAACCTCTTGGACCAACGGTCTTGGTTGTGCGTTGATAAATAGTACATTCAGTCAGTTAATCAGTCGGGACATTAAATTTTATACGCACAGATTAAAAAATCAAGGTTTACATCGTTTTTTTAATTTCAGACTACGATCTGATGTTTTTATTTGCATATTTTCTTCAGGATGATGTGTCAAATCATAGTCTACAATTAAAAAACGAAGTAACTACACGATTTTAGTGGTACTTCCAGTAAAACGTTCACCGAGCCTTTACTTTACAACACACATGCTGTTAATATTCTGCTCACTTATAAAACTTGCTATGCGGGTCTACTTTAAGATTCAAGAGTTAATAAAATTAATAATAAACGCAGATTATAGGTACGGTACGATTCCTAGGATTGGTACTTGTAACACTACATAGAGACTTAACGGAGGTGATTAGATAGATAGATTATAACTTTAGCATTGTTAGAGATTTCTAACATCTATAGCGAGCTACCAGGACGCGCACAGCGCGCGGGGAGCGGCGGCGCAGGCGGCGCGGCGTGGGGATGAGATGACTCGTCACCTTTCTTTTGATAGACGAAGCGACGCCATTACATCGCGATCGATGTTTTTATTTTATTATTAGTTTGTTAATTTTCCTTTATATTTTGTGGCGAGATTAAACCAGCCTATATCGTTTACAGTCCGCTTTTTATTACTAGTCCAGTAGGACCCTAACAGCATTAGCATTTTGATAAACGCTTCTAAACTTAGATCACCGTCGCAGGGTAGCTAGGTTTTCGGTTTTTTACCGAATACATTTTGGGGAGTTCAGAATTGCACAACCTGGGCTTACCTACCATCTTAATTTCGCCTCCGAACGTCCAGGAAGACAAAAATGCGACACCGTTTTATGAAGGTTCCCGAGACCCGCACTAAGCGATTCGCTTCGTTATACCTCATTTGCTCTGCAAGAGATTTAAATCAGCTTACCTAGATTACAGTTTAAGTACGTAATATTATTGTAAACAAATTTGGCCGGACGTAACTTAATGAGTGAAACCAAAGACCGCAGCTAGTTTCAACACAGAAAGGTTCAACAACCACGACCACTGGTAGTTACTATTAATTTATGAGCTCAAGTAGTTGTATTAAAACGATTTCACTTTATATTTACAGTTGCGATATTAAGTTCCTTGTAAAAATTGTATTTTCGCATGAAAGAATATCAAATGAGCGCGGGCTTCCTTTGTGAGTTTGAGTTAAAAAAACGTACTTAAAACGTAGTTAAACGGACTGTGCTTTTAATTCTCCAGAGACTGGCTAATGAGTTAGTACGACTATATCCGGTGTGTACGAGTTGGCAACGGGCGACATGTGGCGGCAGAGGACGACGTGTCGCGGCGACTCTATTGTTTTCTATGTATTTCTATGAAATTCCCTACGCCCGTTCGACGACGCGTCGCTAGCTTCGTGTCGCTGACTACATGAGGCGGCAGCGAACGACGTGCCGCGGCGACACTATTGGTTTCTACGTACGTAGTCAGCGACACGAAGCTAGCGACGCGTCGTCGAGCGAGCGTATGTATGAAATACATAGAAACCAGTAGTGTCGCCGCGACACGTCGTCTGCTGCCACCTCATGTCGCTCGTTGCCAACTCGTACCTTTATGTAAGCGGACCTCGCATCCAGTAAGTGATATTTTAGCAGAGATGGGCAACGATCCGGAGCTATAGATGTGTTTGTTAAAAACTAATCAATTTGTTAAATATGACCTTCTGAATTTGACCAAATAAAAGTTAAGTAGATAACGTATACAACAAATAGAGTGTATTTGGTTTACTCTAAACACCTTTGGTGCAAGTGGAAAGACGCTTTATAACGTTTTATAAGGGTGGCAGGTTCAAACCCTGTCGGATGTTGAAATTTTCCATTTTTTTTTCAAGTATTCTAGGAAAAACATTAACATGTTATCAAGTTAATGAATAGTTATCGATTCTACTAGGAGTGCAAGTCCGTGAGTGCAAGTGAAAAAAGCAGAAGTTATTTTTTACATTTTAAGGTACGGAACTCTTAAAATCAGTTATCTTTAAAACACAGACTCAAATTTCTTATATGCATATTTGCTCTAAACCTTCAAACAGCTTTTTCTAATCCTCTTTATGCAATTATTACTCAAGGCAAAGTTTAATCATTTATTATAATAATCTGCCTCTACTGTTATCCGTATAAATAGATAGAAACGTACGCACATATACGCTCGTACCCATAGTTGATTCAATTTAGAACACAGATTCATAAAATAGGTACTGAAAAGAGAATAACTCGGTTATAAAACCCGTCGTACTGTAATAATAATAAGTACATTTTCGTACATATGTTCATATAAGGTAATGAATAACATGCAAATGGGGAGTCTAATGAAACCGCTTCAGTGCCCGCGTCTCGTCATGAGCCGTCGTCGTATTAATTTGGCGAAGGATGTATGATTTTGATTATATACTGTGATTATCTGCATGAAATTTTGTTATCTATGTGTTGTACATATTATATAACCTACCCTATTATTATATTCAAAAGGGATGTATAGAACAGGATTAATTAAATTTATGAAACGTATTCGCTTCTAAGACACATTCTGACTCAGTAGGTAGTAATATTTGGTTTCAAAATATTGTATTTATCAATTTTTTTAAAATATTTATATATGTAGTAAATTGCAGATACAAAGATAGAGATATACATAGTTCCACTGACACATCTCTTTCCTGCTTCACATGGACACATTTTGTGCAAGTCTATGTAATCTTCAATATTTGATTCGAATTCTTGGAATCAGATTTACCCGGCATCCCATCTTATTTCAATTTGTAGCTACAGCAGGAAAAGCCAACACATTTTTAAATTAATTAAAATTTTCGTTCAGGGTATTCATTGTTATGTTCTCGGTTATCTCTAAAATTTGAATGTGGCCAAAAACTTATTCTGTTATTTCTACTTTAATATTAGTCTATAGAGACATGACTTACTTATTCCGGTACAAAATTTTAGATAAAAAACTCTGTACAGTATTGTCAGCGTTAACCGTTGGAGATTTGAAAAAAGTAAGTATGGGCGTCTTTAAGCGCGAAATTAGAGGCATAAATTGGCAGTCTGTTTGTGAATGCGGTGGCATTCTCTAGAAACGACGAAGCACTGTATAGCGGCCAGTAAACAAAAGGCTCCCGTCGCACTTTTATAACTTACTTAGGTATCTACTTCCTCTCTCTCTTTTGAATTTTGTTTTTTAACATTTTTCTTTTTTGAAGAGCCGTTATCTCGGAGGCGCCGCCGTGCCCGCCGCTACAGCCTTCATTTTGCGTTCTATTCAAATCTGTTTTGATGTGGGCCTCCCGTTCACGGTTTCGACAGATACAAATACAGAAGGCGGCGCCCGTCGATGTTACTCCATGACTTTTTGATGTTTACAATGTTTTTGTGAACTCCGCTCGGTAGGTATCGTAAATGATCGACCGCAGGAACTCGTAAAGAAATTGGATTTTTGTTAAAGTAAACAAAAATGTTGGTTTACAGAATGTAGCGAATACCTATAACATTTTTATTGATAACTCCTAAAAGAAAAATGATGTTTATGATACTAACAAGAGAATTGAAATCTAATAAAGGATTTTTAGCCAAATAATACGTAATAGTCAAGCCTTGAAAACCCGAAATATCCTACAGTTAGTAAAATGTATAGACATTTTTAGTGACCTACCTAGTCTGCTTTAACGGTCATTTCAGAGGGACCAGTTGTCGTCCATGAAACTTTACAAGTGCTAACTTTGAGAACGAACCGTCTGGTTCAAGTTATTAATAAAATTAATGGTCTACCAATGTATTATCGCTGAACAACTTTATTCTTATAAAAATGTTACTCTATTGAATGTAATTTTCTTTATTGAACTTTATTAGTTATTTTATGATATCTCTTGTTATAGTTTCTAAAATAGGTGACTTTAGTTTGAAAGAAAATGTTTTCTACTTCTTTTGATGGTTTATTTTGAACTTTTCTATGAACTAAACATTATTTTTTAGTGTTAACCACACGTAGGAATTACCCGTGGCCTATCGCGCTGGTTCGGATTACCAGTAGTCACGGGTTCGAGTCCTTTCGGCTTTTAAAACCATTTTTCCAAAGGCAGAATTTCTTTTAATATTATAAAAAAAATAATTTTAGTAAACATATAATATTCAGTTTTGTTAATTTTATTTTATATGAACTAGAACTAGCAAACGACCGGAAGGTACGTCATTCTCAAGAATAGATGAAGTCGATCTTTTGTGCTCGCCACGTATATTAAGAAGCTATTTCTTTTCGCTCTATTTTTTAAACACGCTGACTTCTCTCTCTGGCCGTAATTTTTCTCTTCACCAATTACTTTGTTTCTGCACCGGAGAGGTATTGCTCGAAGAACTCTGTGAGAGTATATTTTCAATATTGGGTTTCCTTTAAAACGTTTTCCGTTTTATGTATCGGTGGGGATAGACTTTTTACGGTTAGAGAAATGGAGGTTAAATTGTAAGCTTTAGATTTATTTTTATGCGGAAAAACACATTAGATATTATCTGTTTTTGTTCGGGAAATATTTATTGAAAAGAAAAGCCTACCCAATATTGTTTTGTGAGTGATTTGTAGACCTGTTTGGAGCGTTAGTCGAGGATGTGATGGAGATAGTCCCTGAATGGAATTCCCGTAGGTTAATAAGAGAGGGCGAGCGTAAGAGAACTAATCAGTCAGTCCCCGCGAACAGGACAAGTGAATCTGCAAAATGATGACTGCCTGGCTGCCCCGTATAATTAATTACCTAAACTTCAATAGCTAGCGACAACAAAAGACGATTGTTTGCTTTCTACGCCGTTGAATCGATGTCGGCCTTAAAATCCGGATAATCTCGTCCTTTGTATCTGTTTTATGAAAGAAATAAAGTTTTTATTTCCTTTTGAATTAGCTGCTTCGTTACAAAATCTTATCTGAGTATAATTTACTTCAGTGACTACGGACACTTTATTTTTTGTATTCGAATGAAATTATAAAGTTTTTATGTCTCCTAAATCTTGGATTTAGTGACCGTGCTACTAAAAAGTAAGTAAGTAGGCACTTCATTTTAGAATATTTTAAAAGAAATACCTACCATCACCAGTAGGTACATACAACACTAAGGAGATAGGTCTGATCACGTTCCTAGATAAAGATCTAAATGAGCGTGGATCTCTAATCGGATCGTCATGTACAATCTGCAGTGTTATTCTATAAAACTCAAAGATCACTTCATTAGTCGCTTTCATTCGTACCTACACTCCACTCATAATTCAAAACGACATTGGATTCTTCATTAGCTTTAGTAGCGTGCACTCGATTAATCGTATTCTGTGAAATTTATAGAATGCCGATTTGAAAAGTCACCGTGAAATCCGCCGTGAGATGACCGTTAGTTCTCTACAGAATCAACAGACTGCAGAATAGCATCTCAGAATGCAGTATTTTTTTTTTTCTAGGTACAAATTGATGAACCACTTGAAATTACCTTCTCATCAGAAGACGGTGAGATAGTGGTCATACGTCAAAGCAGTAATTATTGAATTTAAAATTTACTTACTCTATATCACTGAAATTAATGGTATAACTTCTCATTATAACTGTTTTGTTATATTATATAATAACCCTTTGCATAGTTTATATCCGGTCAAAATTGCTCGTATGTCGACGGCCTTTACACAATTTAAGCTCTATGTCTGCCTCGCATTTAAAAAATAACACACTCTTAATTCTCGTAATTAGGTATAGTCATTACATACAATTATTTTAGATGGTTCATACAGACACTCTTAATAACCTTACGGTAACACCGCAGAACTGGGGAAGCACACAGAGATTGTTGTGCAAAGCTAAAAAGGCCGGTCTGCAGATAACGGGCTCAGTACAATAGTAGGTCGCGTTCCATCCCACCGCCAAATATGAACTCTCATTGTCTACTTAATTACTACGGGTGTCTTTGAGATATGGCTGCTGGAATACACACAGAGCCTGTCACATACAAATCATATTTTATCGCAATGTTTGTGTTTATGAGTTCTCATTGGGCTAAGTATGGGAACAGACAATGTCTATCAAGGAATGCCGTTGGGAGACTATTAAGTAAAGTAACTGGAAAGTCCTTGAAGCATTAAAAGCCGAGATTAAAACGCGATTCTAAACCGAATAATGTGATTGATTTTAAATAAAAAATACCTAAATGTACCTAAACTTCTGTCTTGAATCACTCTACTCTCTATCTTTTGAAGAAAACCGCATGAAAATCCGTTTAGCGTCAGAGGACTTTCTTAGATAGATACGTAGATAAATGCTTTATATTAATGTAACAAAACTTAAATCACACAAACAGGGACACAGGGACAGGGAATAAATAATAATAACTTGGTTTTATACCATTTGACTATCATAATATGTACAGATTTTATTTTGTATATAAGTGATTATTAATTATCTACTTTACTAAGCAATTATAATAAACTCCATGCCTTCCTTACAATTAATTTATTCTACTAACAGTACGGTTTACATCGTTGAAAATGACTAGGTACACTCAACCAAATGATACCATTCGCTTTAAATTATCGGCTTGCACATAATTAACACAAACAATTACTATAAAAACAAGTGTTCTGTAATATCGAAAACTAATAAACAGAAAGTGTCGACGAATAATGACCAATAAAAATTGTTTGCATACGTTATCATCACGTAAATACTTAAAATCAATAAAAAGAGCCCTTTGCAAAATGCTTAATTTTACATATCTAACACATGCAAAAGACTCCGAGTGTCCACAGATAAAATATTATGATCCTGCCTAATAAAAATAAAAGGTTTGCGATAACAATAATTTTAAATTAGATCAATTTAGGATGATAACGGCTCCAGTTATTATTTCCATGGCGGCGATAAACTTTGTAAATGGTTTTCCAAACGTCCCGGGCTGCGCGGCGAGCCTTTTTATTACGGTATTTGTCAAGATATTCTTCAGCTAAAAGGGACTATAATCGAAAATTTTACGTTTGGTTACCATACGGTTAGTCCTGGACGTTCCCTAATTTATTGTTGACAATGAGGGCGGAGTTTGTCGATTATTTGCAACATATGCTTTTTGTTGGTGAATCCTAAACGCGCCAATGTCAAAATTTGATTTATGTATCTGTGTGTTATCTTAAAGCCGTAACAGACGATCGAACTGCACCGCGCCGCACCAATGATAACTTATAATAAGATTGTAAATTTATATGAGATGTCTGTTTTTTTAAGATATTTAAAAAAACATAATTTTATATTTTATGGGTATCCATTTATCTATTAACGCAATAGAACCTATTTTTTATGTTTTTCTGGTTGTCTGTTTATTCTTATACAAAAGCTATATTCTTCAAATAGCTTTTTTATATTTATGAGCAGGCCTTGGACTACAATTTACATCACTTTTTTATAATATTACTAGCTGACCCGGCAAACGTTGTTTTGCCTTATAAATTATAGATAATTAAATTCTTCCTGAATTTTCTTTGCTATAAACCTCACGGAGCCCGAGACCTTTCCAACGAATGCAAAACCGTGGAAATCGGTTCGTGCGTTCTGGAGTTATAGCGTCAGGAAGGAAAACCCGACTTATTTTTATATAGTAGATTCATTAATAGCTATTTATAAGTATTGAGCGCAACACCTTACCTACCGCTGTGTAAAAATCCACGATGGTGTGATTTTTTGCACCGCAGTAGGTAGGTGTTCGAACACTGCAGACGTAGTCGCGGGCACAGCTAGTCAGTAATAATAATGTGCAACTGCTATGACATATCCTGTGCCGCCGCACAATACGTAACAGTCTGTACATAATTTGTAATTTTATAAAATAATCATAATTTGACGGTACTTTGCGGTGCGGGGTCGATCATCTATTACGGCAATAAGAACCAGCAAAGTCTTTGAGATCAACATTTTCGTACAAAAATCATTCGTGTTAATGTTAATGTTAATACAGTAAAAAGGTTTCTACTAGCATATAACGTAGTCTGTAATTTCGTTTCGTTGGTTAATTAACTAACGCTTTCATAAAAACGAATAGTAGTTCTACTATTCGTTTTTATGTAGATAGTAGTAGGCAGACGACGTGATCACTATTAATCGAAATAAGCCAATGTTTGTGAGCCAATAACACGATTCTAGCTACGGACCGATTACGATGCTATACGTGTCTGCGGACGCAAATTTGCATGTTTAATGAAATCATCGTATGTACACGATAGTCGCTAATTGGACCTCTAAATCCGAACGCTTGTTTATGTATTCCAAACTAATTAATGTCTAGTAATCGACGGCTAAGATATGTCGCTAATAACCAACAACCAACCATTCATTGAGTTAAAATGGTTCGGCAATGAAGTCATAGTGTCACGATTATTTATTATTCCTGTGCCGATCCCGTGGGAATATCAGGATCAAAAGTAGTTTATGTAGCTTTCTTTCGGTGAAAGATTTTTTGAAATCGGTCAGTAGTTTTTGAGTTTATTCATTACAAACATACAAACACACACAAAAATACAAATCTTTCCTCTTTATAATATTAGTGTAAATTACTTATTTCAGGATTGATACCTGAAGAAGAGACCAGTAAAGATCTCGAAACGTTGGGCATTGAAACGATGCTAAAAGTAAGTAGGTAATACACCACCCAATTAAAACCGAAAAATGATTTTGATTTTAATCCATCATCGAGAAATAAAATGAAAATAATACTTATTTTTTTGGGAGCAGGTTTCGGATGCAGCTTGTCAGCTTCAATCTAACTTAAGAGGACAGTCTCCATTCTCTTTCCATACAAACGTAGTCGACGTTTTACTCCTTGGATATATGTTTATGCCATTAAAACCTATATCTTTTTTTTTAAATTATTATTCTAATTAGAAAATGAAAAAAATCAAAAGGTAGATGCAAAGTCATGACAGATATAGGTTTTATGGCATAAATATATTTGCTCTAATGTCTTTATCCAGGGAGGAAACAGTCGACTACGTTTGTATGGAGAAAGAGAATGAGACTGTCCTCTTAACCTACAAGTCACGAATGTATATTTTAGACAAGCGCGCTTTGTTACCAAGTGCAGTTCGAAAATAAGATAGGAGAAGATAGCACTAGCAAGCAGTAGTGGCCCGGTACAAGAACATAGTTATTAAAATGGAAAACACTTTGAAAATTACGAAAAAGACTGCTTAGAGATGCTATATCAAAAGTTGGAACTCGTTTAAGAAATGTCGTAAAACACAATTAGTACATTGAAATGTTACATTTGAGTGTGCATTTGTCAGAGGACGCAATTTTATTTTTTAGATATCAAGGGGGGGTTAGTTTAAAGTTAAATAATAGTTTGTGGTGTTGTGGCTCTTGTCCCACGGCCGCCATCTTGGAAAAACGGATTCAAATGGTTTTTATGGTTTATTTGACGAACTATAGGTCTCACAAAAAAATAATTACCATTTTGTATTGCAAATAAAATTATCTACAACTTTTGGTAAGTAACTTTTAGTCGTAGAACTAAAAATAAAAAGTTATAAGCAAAAATCCATGAAAATTTGAGAAACAAATTCTATTGGTCATTTATGCACCGATTTTGATGATTATTTTTTTATTCGTAAGGTAGAAGTCCCAAGGTGACTGCATAAAAAAATTGTATGGATCGGATGAGGATCTTCGAAGTGATGAGCACAATAGTTCCTCAGAAAGTATTAAATTACTTACTTTTGGACTTTTACCAGTAGAATCAGACCTTGTACTACTGGTTAGGGATTGATGAAGCACCTGGAACCACCTTATCATCAGAGAACTCCTCAATGATTAAAGTTATGGTTAAAATTCTAATGATTTTTAGTGGTAGATGAAAGTAGGTACTCAAAAAAGGATGAAATAAAAAAACCGACTTCAAAAAAACATAATATAACCTCACCTACACACAGTAATTGAGGATTTTTCTGATGAGAAGGTGGTTACAGGTGCTTCATCAATCCCTAACCAGTAGCACACGGTCTGATTCTACTGGTAAAAGTCCAAAAGTTAGTAATTTACTACTCTCTGAGGAACTATTCTGCTCATCACTCCGAACATCCTCGTCCGATCCATGTTTTTTTTTATGGAGCCACCTTGACTTCTACCTTCCGAATAAAAAAATAATCATCAAAATCGGTTCACAAATAAAATAGAATTTGTTTCTCAAATTTCCATGGATACGACTAAAAGTTACTTAACAAAAGTTGTAGATAATCTTATTTGCAAAACAAAATGTTAATTATTTTTTATGTGAGACCTATATTCGTCAAATAAACCATAAAAACCATTTGAACCCGTTTTTCCAAGATGGCGGCCTTGGGACAAGAGCCACAACCCCACAAACTATTATTTAACTTTAAACTAACCCCCCCTTGATATCTAAAAAATAAAATTGCGTCCTCTGACAAATGCACGCGGAGCCCAAAAAAATGTAATATTTCAATGTACTAAATATAAATTACTAAACAATGTTAAGTGTAAGAAATGCTTTTTTTTTACAGTTTTGATAACGCAGAAATGCGTGCCTTAGGTTACTTTTAATCTTTTTCGTTTAGACCTTATCTTTAGGTTTATATAATGAAAGTCATTATATAGTCCTAAACGATCCTAAACCTAAGTAAACGACGACATACGTGTGTCAATTAACAAAATTTTGTTTTGTATTATATCGCTGGTCACGTTCGTTTGTGCGACTAGCTTACAAGAGTGTTCAGCCTAAAGGACAAGTTACATACGCTGCGTGGCGTTGTATAGATATGTGGTAACTCCCTTATATTGTATGATGAAACTGAAAAAAAGATCAAAGTAGATGCAGTTGTGCGTAGCAAGTCTCGTACCTGATGGTAGAGGCCAGTCCTTGAAATTTATTATGGTTCGATTGGAGTTGAGTCATTAATAAACTTAGCACAGTGTTTGATGGGCACATGGAGCCGTATCGCCATGAACGGTAGCGTGTCGTCGTCGGTTGCGGCTCGTTGTGTGCGGTTTCAAAATGCAAACACTATAATAAAAAGTGTTTTGCATTTGTATACCTAGTGTGCCGTAGCCGACTATACGTTGACGTTTATGGCGATGAGGCTCAATGTGCCCATCGGCCTTACTTCAACACAAATTTGCGAAGTCCACTAATGACTAACTCAATCCCAATCGGATTACAAACAATTTCAACGAATGGCCTTTTAAAAGAGATACGACATGCATGCCCGCCACAGTTCCGGTGTGACCCAATCTTAAAACATAGCTAAACGTCAATATCGGTATTGCTATTAGCAGATATTGGTAACAAACAATCCGTAGGATGTGTCGCCGGGCCGGTGTATCTGGGCCAGCCAATTTCCGAGGCGCTTCCGTGCCGAGTCGCCTCGACGATTAGAACTCCTGATAGATAGGTTACCGAGTTCGACAACGGAAAGCATCGAAACAGATAAATTGGATACCCTGTTAGATCATTTGAGAATATTAAAAAAATAGATTTACCTAAATATTTTTAACATTATATTTTGACGATATTGTAGCGGTCGTGGGGAGTCGGATGGAGGTGATTCAGGATCGCCATTTGTGGTGTTGTATGAGGAAGGCCTTTGGATAGAGAGGCCTGGAAGAAGCTGGAGGAGGTCTTTACCCGAGAAGGGGTTCCGATCAATGGTACTGAAGAAAGTAACGATAGCGAGTAAAAAAAATTAAATAAAAATTTAAAAAACCCGCCTGCTTAAAAAACTTTAAATAAAAACATATACAAAATAAAAACTGAAAAGAAAATAAAACAAGTCCAGTAGTCACAGAACATAGCGACTTTAACAGTCGGGACCCATTATTGAAAGGGTATATGATGAGCTAGATTTTAGGTAGTCAATGGGTCCCGACTGTTAAAGTCGCTATGTTCTGTGACTACTGGACTTGTTTTATTTTCTTTTCAGTTTTTATTTGTATATGTTTTTATTTAAAGTTTTTTAAGCAGGCGGGTTTTTTAAATTTTTATTTAATTTTTTTATTTTGCGCTTTTTAGTCAGCATTAGGTGCAAGGCGTTATTATATCAATTTTATTGTATTTTAATCGCAATGGCATTATTTCATTGAGGGGGTTATTAAGTTGAGGATTATTCAGTAAGTTGCGGTAGGTAATCTAAGGTATGGACGACTTCTAACTAACTTTAAACCGTTGTAGATCCCAAATGGTTACATTAAATGAAAAACAGTTAAAGAAACCTAAAAATGATTTTAAAATACCTATTCGACGATACCCCACTCGATATAGTCAGTCAATTTTTCTTTTTTTCTTTTTTACAATATGGCGGCTGGTGGTCGCCATTTTGAATTTTGATAACTGTCATGTCTTCAGTGACACTCCCAGGATTAAGATGAATCGATTGACGTGCGAATCATCAAAATCGGTCCATCCGTTTGGCCTCTGGAGCGACACAAAGGAACAAACATACATACATACATAGACTGATAAACACATAACCCTTCTTTGCGTCGCGCAGTCGGGTAAAAAAGTGTAATATAGTATATAAAACAAAAACAATTTGGAAATTAATGGGCTTTATTATTATTATTATTTGTAACGTCTCCGTTTCACGGGGCTATGGAGCCCCGGACATTTGGAAGGCGTGCATGGGGCCGAAGTCAACACGTAGAGGCCCGTTTCAGTCACAATTTTAATCGCAAAGTATGAAATGGACACCAAACCGGCGGTTATCCCTGTCTACACTATAAAATGCAGCCAAGGACAACCCCGGGTTTGGATAGTGCTATTGTGTAAACTACGGATGAAAACTACTTGGGCTATGAAAATGGGTTGGTAGTGGATTGGATACTGGGGGGAACTATGGGGACTATGGCGCCTGCCGTAACAATGTCAAAATACACATAAAAATGGCAGACGGAGACTCGCCAACTCACAAACTGGGCCACCCTAAATGAAGCCGACCAAATTACAGCCAGGGGGCAACAGGGACGTGAGTGGCTGAAGGATGGAGAGGCCTCCCTGGATTTTATACTCAGGTCACGGGCTCCCTGAGGGTCCAGCCTACCTGGCCTCCACTCACCACTTACGATCGGCATCCATCCTACGAGCAGAGTGGGAGCTTTGCTCTCGCGACTACACTCTGACCGGCCGGTGAAGGCAAGCCGGAGGTGAGGAACGGTGGTTTCTCCCTGGAGCACTCGGGAAGCCGCGGGGTCGCTACTCCCCGACACCTCGCCTCAAGGTGCCCTGCGGGCTTTATTAATTATTATTATTATTATGAGGAAGGCCTATGTTCAGCAATCTCGGTGTCCGCTTGTACGCTCTAGTGAAACCTAGTAGCGTAGTAGGAGTAGTCTACGCCACGCTCGACGCTGAAATGCTACGCTCTACGCTACGCTGTTTCATATTTGCAGCCCTAGGTACAAAAATATACTTAAATTAGTACCCAGCCCGTATTGGACAGGTAAATAAATAGTGACTGATAGACGTAGGTAGTATAGTAGTTGAGTAATTTAGTTTGAAAATCATGCTGCATTCATAACAGTCAGTAAAATAATTAGCTGTATTGAAGATCGACTCTGTTCGGCATACTTAATATGAGGAAAGTTTTAATTGGCCAATTCAAACCCCTGCTTGCAAGGAGAAAATCTACGCCATGTCCAAATCAATTGGTTAAAATGCCTAACGGTAATGATTGTATAGGTATTAATGCCATTAAGTGTTTTTATAATATAACCAGTAAAGATAAAAGAGCATTTAGGCAATCAGGTAGAGTAGGTAGCCCTACTTTCTTTATCATGGATATTACTAGTACCTACCTATCTTCTTCTTTTCGTGTAGTGGTGTGGATCACTTAGTGATAGAGTTTTCAGGTCGCCATAGGGCTTCTAACTTGACCTAAGGGCTGCTAACTTGCCTTTCGAAGCACGGAACTGTCAAGAAAACACCTTTACCTTGCTATTATAAAAAGAGTTTTAAGGCCAGACCTAGTTTAAACCATGATTTAGGCATAGTAAATCACAGGTCTGGCACTTGAAACTCATTTTTAATAGCAAGGTTATAGTTTCGTCATGTTCGTTTGTCCGCAACCTACTGGTAAGTTAGGTATGTGTTCGAACGACACTGGCGAAGCCGAGGGCAGAAGCTTGTTTTTAAATAAGAGCCTTGTTAAACTACTTAAACATTTAACCAGCATTTAACCAGCATTTAACTTATCAAACCGCACACTGAAATGAAATGATCGAAAGTCTCAAATAAAGCTTTTGGATTATTATTTTAAAATTGGCACGGAGTGTTTGAAAAGGAATTATAATGTCAAGGATTATAGATTTTGATGTGAAATGCGATAGAGTGTAGGCAGTTGACCGGGTAAATAAGGGTTCAAACTAGAGGAGCCATTATTAATAACATAGATTACCTAGATGGTAGGTATCGCGCGCGGTCGGTCCTCGGTATGTCTAAGGGAGGACGCAAGTGTGACAAGGAAACTTGGTGGTGGAACGACACAGTCCAGAGGGAGACTAGGGTGAAGAAAGCCCTCTTTAAAAAGTGGCAAGCGTCCAACTCTCCTGAAGATCGCGACGCGTACAGGTCTGCCAAACGTGCCACAAAGAGAGCAGTAGCCAGAGCCAGACGGGACCACTTACAGCCATTGTACGATAAGTTGGAAACGTCTGAGGGGCAGAAGCTTATTTATAAGTTGGCACGTTCTAGGATCAAAGCGGCACAGGATATATCCAAGTGCCGCTGTGTAAAAGATCCTAATGGTAACCTGCTATGCGAGGACCTCGCGGTGAAGGAGAGGTGGCGCTCTTATTTCCACGAGCTGCTCAATAAGCAGTATAAAGAGGTGCAGCCACCGGAACTCCCTCCGAATCTAGGACTTGTGCCACTGATAACGCCTGAGGAGGTGCGCAAGGCTCTTCGCTGCATGAAGAATCGGAAAGCTGTCGGCGCCGATGGAGTCCCCATCGAAGTATGGAAAGCTATGGGTTCTCGTGGTGTGGGCATCTTAACCAACCTTTTTAACCGCATACTCGAGACCGGCAGAATCCCCGCCCAATGGAGACTGAGTGTTATCACTCCAGTGTTCAAGGGCAAGGGATCTGTGCAGGAGTGTGGAAGTTATCGTGGTATAAAGGTCATGTCCCACACCATGAAGCTCTACGAGCGTATAGTTGACTCTCGGATCCGGCAGGAGTGCACTGTCTCGGAGGGCCAGTATGGTTTCCGCCCCGGTCATGGTACCATGGACCCTGTTTTCGCCCTAAGGATCGTTATGGAGAAATACAGAACGAAGAATACGCCTCTGCATTTTCTGTTCCTGGACTTGCAGAAGGCCTTCGACTGTGTTCCTCGCGTGATGATCTGGTGGGCGCTGCGGTCCAAAGGGGTGCCTGAAACTTATATTGAATCCATCAGGGACATGTACCGAAATTCCGATTCAGTGGTGCGAACTGCTGTTGGTGACACTAAATCTTTCCCCATTACAGTCGGAGTCCACCAAGGATCCGTCCTAAGTCCGTTTCTGTTTAGCGTAATACTGGACGCACTGTCCGTAATCATCCGAGACGCACACGAGCAGCCCCCGTGGATGCTCATGTATGCTGATGATATTGCGCTAGCGGACTCGGATAAGGGACGGCTTGGAAGGCGTGTAAATGCGTGGAAAGAGTCACTTGAGAACGGCGGTTTGCAACTCAACGTAGCGAAGACCGAATACTTGGCTAGCAATACCACAGATCCCACACCTGTCTGCGTAGACGGTCACATGGTCGAGCGGACAGACCAGTTTAAGTACTTGGGATCTGTGCTTCACGAGTCCGGCGACATCGATAGTGACGTCAAGTCCCGCATTTCGGCAGCTTGGGCCAAGTGGCGAGAGGTAACTGGTGTCATCTGTGACCCGAAAATGCCGGTTAAACTGAAGGGACAGGTCTATAAAACGATCATTAGACCTGTCCTTTTGTATGGTAGTGAGGCGTGGCCATTGCTTGAGCGACATAAGCAGGAGCTGCGTGTCACGGAGATGAAGATGCTGCGCTGGATGTGTGGAGTGACGCGAAAAGACCGCGTCAGAAACTCCCGCATCAGGGGCAGCCTTCATGTCCGAGACATTGCAGACAAACTGCAAGAATGCCGCTTACGGTGGTACGGCCACGTTCTACGGAAACCGGCTAGTTATGTGGGAAACAAATGTCTTGCTATGGCGCCCCCGCCCGGCCGCGGCAGATTGGGAAGACCCAAGAAGTGCTGGCTTGACGTTGTGAGATCGGATATGCGTGCAAATGGCCTCACTACACGGGATGCCGAAGATCGTGCGAAGTGGAGACGTAAAAGTAGGAAAGCGGACCCCGGGCTCTCGAGAGAGATGCAACCGGGAACAACGCTCGGATGATGATGATGACCTAGATGGTAGGTATTCTAACAACGACGTTCGAATTTTGAATCATCTTTTTTAAATTCCTGTGAATAGTTTCATATACATTTTTACTTTGGAACTGGTAAAGCTCGAAATGGATCACTATCAGGCGACCTTTCTACTTCTAGTCTATGATTAATATCTTATTTATAGCAAGTTAACCTACCTTCAAATAAAACAAAAACAATATAAAAATAAATAAAAAAAACGGCCAAGAGCGAGTCGGACTCAAGTACGAAGGGTTCCACTGTCACAAAAAAAAACACTCTTGGTATGGGTGCCCCACTAAAATATTTATTTTATTCTGTTTGTATTTGTTGTTATATAGCGCGGCAACAGAAAAGCCCCAGGGTCTGATAACATCCGTGTGTCTGACTTAAAAAGTATAGGATGCGAGGTGTCTAGTGCTATTGCCGACTTAATAAATTGTAGCATTAAAAATGGCTCATATCCAGATGATCTAAAATTAGGCTGCGTCAGACCAATACACAAAAAAGGTAAGAGGGGGGATTATACAAACTATCGTCCTATAACACTACTATCTAGCATAGATAAAATTATTGAGAAGTATGTCTCCGAGCAAATACAATCATTTTATAGACGTCATGACATTCTCTACCGTAACCAGTTTGGTTTTCAGGCGGGAAAAGGTACTTCTGACCTCCTTCTTAGGTTTACTGATGAAGTTAATGAATATCTAAATCAAAAACATCAGGTGATAGTGCTGTTTATCGATTTTTCGCGAGCGTTTGACACTTTAGATCATCAAATTTTGATTTCGAAGTTGGATAGATGTGGCGTTCTCGGACCCCTTTTAAGCTGGTGTAATAGTTACCTCCAGAATAGGCAGTTTAGGGTGAAAATCGGCGACACGTTGAGCGAGCCGGTATCTTCTTCTGAAGGCACTGCTCAAGGATCTGTAATCGGCCCGTTGCACTTTCTGTCCTACGTGAATGACATGCACGAACACGTCGTACATAGCACGTGCTATCAGTTTGCGGACGACACCTGCCTCGTTGCTGCTGACAAAGATCCAAACGTGGCCTGTGATAGGATTCAAACAGACTTCAACTCACTCTTGAGGTGGTGTCACGATGCAGGCCTTGTCGTAAACCCCGCAAAGACTAAGTTGCTTCACATTAAATCACCATATATCAAGAGCACTGTATCAAGGAAAGTGGTGGCTCACGATCACGGTTGTCTACACTCACTTAACGTTACCTCATGTAGCTGTCCTGACATAGACTTTGTGACTAGCCAAATCTACCTTGGTTTAATAATTGAAAGCAAATTAAATTGATCTACCCACATTGAACATGTTTGCACCAAATTAAGGCAATTTTTAGCCAACATTTCAATTCTTAACAACAGGATACCCTATAAAGTTAAACTAATGCTATACAATTCATTAGCCGAATCTTATATACAATACGGTCTATGTAGCTATGGACGTACATATTCTGCTTATCTAAACAAAATTTATGACTTACAAATTAGAATTTTAAAATTATTGTCTCCGGAAAAATTCGTAACAAATTTTACAATGATGAAAGTGGGCTTTTTAGACACTGTAAAGTTTTACCAGTTCAGACACAGTTTAAATGTATGATTTTGAAGCACTTGTTTTTCGAACATAATATCCAGTCTGAAACCAAACACCGTGTATGGACTCGGTCGGTCGCTCAGCGTCGATTGTGCACAACGCGCAATTCTCGCGTCGTCAATGTGTATGGACAAAGGACCAGTGCATATATAATTCCGCGTCTTATAAATAAATTACCCTTAGAGTTACGCGATAGTCTAAACCGGAAAAATATTATAGATAAACTAAAATTGCATTACTTGACTAGTCTACGCAACCTTTATCATTTGGAAACGTTTTTATCATAAACCATTTAATTTTTTTGTATCTACCCAACTCCTCTTCTAATATTATTAATGAATGTTCTGTCACCTACCCACTTTTTACTATTTGTTAACCGGCTTATTATTGGTGCAGGTACCTCCTGGGTACCAACCCCGGAGGTGCTTACATCTTTGGTTTGGATTGGTGCGATAGATATGCATCTCGCCATTCATAACCTACTTAGTTTTGTTTTTTTTATTTTCCGTATTTGGTACCTATGTTTTTATTTCGTAATTTGTAACATCGTGGTGGTTTTTAATGCTATGTATAATAAAATAATGTTATTTAAGTTTTTATTATGATAATAAAAGAAAAAAAAAAAAAACAGAAAAACATCATCTGTGATTTTTCAACTGTCATGGTATCACGGTTCATGAGATACGCCCTGGTGACAGACAGAAAGACGGACAGTGGAGTCTTAGTAAAAGTGTCCCGTTTTTACCATTTGGCTACGGAACCTTAAAAATTTATCTCCAGAATTTCCTTTAGAAGACGACAATTTCTCAGATGGTAACTTAATATTTAATGAAACAGGTTTCTACCGGAGACTGTCTGTTTATTGATTTGATAATAATAATTGGGTTCTGTGACATTTATTCATATAACATTTTTGTTTCTTATATATTTCGCTTTCATTTATTCTCCAACGAGCATACAAGTCTAAAATAAATTATAATAAGATGAACTAATAATTAAGCCTTTATTTAAATTATCAAAAAGTGGGGTGGAGACTTTAAGTCCGTGGGGGCCCCCCGCTCTGGAGCTGTACAGAGAGCTAGCTAAACGTTTGGTGGAGGCTTCGGGTGACCGGAATGCTGGCTTGTATTTTGCCCAGAAAATAAATATTTGTATACAACGGGGCAATACAGCCAGTATTCTGGGCACTTTTCCCTCCACCAAATGTTTATCTGATTTAGATTTATTTTAGTTTTTAGTTCGTTTTAGTTTTTAATTTTAATTAGGTATGTTTTATAAGTGTTTGGTTTCATAATAAATACTATTTTATTTTATTAACATCCATAAGAAATTAAATTAAATTGAAGAAACAAATATTCAAGTTATCAACTCTTGCTATTCATTGTCAAGAACACACTAGACAAAATCAATTCGAACCCGAGGATTAGGTAAGTGATTGCAAAATGAGAAATTAATTCAATAAATCAGAGTGATGGCGTTGGCAGGGGCAATATCTGCCAAACATCGGGATTATTTAATAGCTACGATTATAAAGGCAGCTTTTGTCTTAGATGAAATCAAAAAACAGCAGATACGTTACCTAGTCTCGGAAAATGAGACGATAAATCTGCGTCTAGCTGACGCACTAGCCTCAGTCGTATGTAGAACCGTTGCCGCGTGAGCACGTGGTGTCACACTGCGATCTTTTTGAAATCCATAAGAATGCCTTTTTGCTTTTTTACAAATGCCTGAATCATTCTTAAAGACAAATGTTTTTAAATGCAATAATTTTATGAAAATGCTTGTAGGTGGTTCTAGCTCATTTTTCGAATACGCAATGTTAGAATATACCGTATCTACTATTTTTGTTTTCATCTAAGGCTTTTGCAGTGATGAAATGACAGAGTACCTCACCTCGTCCTTACTCACGTCTTGAATGTGAATAGATTTAATAAAAGCCTTATTGTGCCGACTCTTTAAACTTCAACAAAGGCCATGTGATGGATATCTTTTTTCTTTGATCAAGTTTATATTTAGGTATATTCATACTTCTAAACCCACCTACCTATATGAATATGTTTTGTGTTATTTATTTATAGGTAGGTACTGCAATTTAATTTAATGTAACCATACTAGTTTTTCTATTTTAGAAGTTTCTATTTTTCAGTTCTAAATCTTCTTCTAATATATAAAATTTCCATGTCACAATGTTAGTTACCGTACTCCTCCGAAACGGCGCGACCGATTTTTACCAAATTTTATATGCGTATTCAGTAGATCTGAGAATCGGCTACTATCTATCTATACTAATATTATAAAGCGGAAGAGTTTGTTTGTTTGTTTGAACGCGCTTATCTCAGGAACCACTAGTCTGATTTGAAAAATTCTTTCGGTGTTGGATAGTTCATTTATTGAGGAAGGCTATAGGCTAAATTCTTTCGGTGTTGGATAGTCCATTTATTGAGGAAGGCTATAGGCTATTTTTGATCCCCTACGGGATCGGGACTTATGCGGGTGAAACCGCGGGGAACTGCTAGTAATTTATAAGGCAAAACAACGTTTGCCGGGTCAGCTAGTATCTTTATAAAATACTAGCAGCTCCCCGCGGTTTCACCCGCATAAGTCCCGATCCCGTGGGAATATCGGGATCAAAAATAGCCTATAGCCTTCCTGAATAAATGGACTATCCAACACCGAAAGAATTTTTCAAATCGGACCAGTGGTTCCTGAGATTAGGGCGTTCAAACAAACAAACAAACTCTTCCGCTTTATAATATTAGTATAGATAGATAGTGGCCGATTCTCAGACCTACTGAATACGCATATAAAACAAACAAACTCTTCCGCTTTATAATAGTAATAGATAGCTGCGTCCGTCGGTTTTACCCGCGTAGGTCCCGATGCCGTGGAAATATCGGAATCAAAAGAAGCCTATGTTACTCCTTGATAAAGTAGCTTTCTATGGGTGAAATAATTTTATAATCGGCACAGAAGTTTTTGTGTTTATTCATTACAAAAATACATACACACAAATAAAAATCTGTCATATTTATAATATTAGTGTAGAAGTGTAGATGTACTACATAATAACATTAAATAATTAAAATATCACTAATCAACTTAAATAAATAAAAATATTATACCATGTCTTGTAGGTAATTTAAAACATTTTGTTTTAACATCAAAACACCTAATTAATTAAACAGGAAACTTTTGCTAAGCACACAAATGTTACCCCTTAAAAAGTTTACAACAAAAGTCACAAACTATATTATAAAACGAATATACTCATTGATTGGCTAACAATCATATAAAATTGACTGAAGCAGGTCGTACGAACCGTTCAAATATTGGACGGATTGATTACCTGCTAATACAATCAAGCAAATCTATGTACATTCAGAAATTGTTGTTTCGCTAGGTGTGCGCAAATATTTCGAATCCGGGTCAGCGAATCGCACTGAGCGAGCGCCGAGAGCGAACCGTTCGTACCGACACAAAATGATTCATGGAAATTGCACAGTAATTGAAAAAAATACGTTATTGCCGTTTGACGCATTGCCGTGGGATGTTCTGCTCACAGCCAATGCCAGTAAAATTCTATCCGGTGCGAGGGTATCGTAATCTATTACCTTTTATTTTGATGTAATATTAGGAAGGCACAAGTTCGGTGTTTCGGTTTTTAGATGTTCTGACTCGGTGTACTCTGATAATACCTGTAATAATAAAGTAATCAATAAGTACCTACATATATCGAAATTTTATAAGAGAGTTTGTTTTATTAGCTTCACCATTTCTATGTTAAGAAAAAACTTGAGAGGTACACCCGGATGGAACAAAGTTCCAAGCAAAAAAAAAGTGTCGTTACAAATTTTGGTCTTAATTTTTTCCATCTAGCTTCGTTCCAATAATATGGACGTGGAACAGGGTCCATCGTGAGTACAAAAACTGTCAAATTAGTTGATGTAAAATACCCATGTCTAGTAGATTTAATCGGTGCTAATACCAATCAAGGAAGATTTTTTATTCCTATCTGAAAAAGCGTTTAAAAATTACACGAAATAAAATTACAAAAAATTTAAACTACGGTTCAAACTTTTAGTAGAAAAAGTAGAGTTTCGCTCTGTTTGTGCGCAAAAATTTTGTTTACCGAATCCTTTTTGCTTTTACGGTTGAATAGACTCCACTCGTCTGGATTCACCAAATTCTACGCGATAACTCAAAAACTTTCTTTTATACTAGTCAAAGGAAAGACAAATCTTTTGTGCCTTTGAGTACTTCATGGTAAAGGACATGAGAGTAGATATGTGATCGAACTTATTTATTAATTTTACATTTTGGTATTATACCTTTTCTCAATAAGAAGAAATCAAAATATCACAACGTTTGATCTTTGTTTGTTACAATACGTGGTCTGGTAGAAGCGCGTCGCCGTAGCTTCGCGAATTCTTTTATGATGATCGCGTATTCTGTGTTTGTGTCAAAAGAGTCGTAACGCTTTCGCCACCACTTATTAGTGCGCGTATAGCCTTAAGAAAAGTTTACTAACAAAAAGAAAACGTTTTTTTTTTCAAAGTTGAGAGTATCCCTACTTTCAGGCTTCTATTGCACAAAAACCGCAAGATACGATTTTATTTTCGAAAACAACTCATGTATATTTATTTAACGTTATTTCTTATAGCCTTACTAACTTTTTCCGTTCTTGTCGCGGAAACGCGACAAAGCATGTTTTTACTACTACGACCTTACTCCACGTTTATTAATAAGGTTATTAGTGTCTACAACACTTTAGAAAGAATGTTTTTTTTAATCCTTACTTGCAGGAACACGAGCAAATGCTTTCTTAATTTCGGTTTGGCAGGAGGCTTACCCGTGGCGTAGCGGCTATCGCGCTACCAGTAGTCGCGGGTTAGATTCCCTACTAAAGTTTTTGAAATCTTTTTTTAAATTTTATTTTTATTTTTTATGCACCTCAAGGCTATTTTATTTAGAATTTTTTCAAGGAAAAATACGGATTCAAAAATGTTCACTTGCGGTGAGACTTGCACTCGTGTCTTTGGGGCGGTACCCCAACGTCTATTCCAACTAGACCACGCAAGTCCCTGCCTAGGTGCCTTGAAAATTTCAATGCTAAATTCACCCTTGATAAACAATCAAGGGTGAATTTAGCATTGAAACGGCACGTTAAAACGCCACCTATCTAACGCTGCAGGTAACAACTTTCCAGTAACAACCTTTTTTTTTAAATCATATCATGTAGGTATTGGCAAATTAATTTTCTATTTAAAACAGTGAGTAGAGTTAACGCGAGCAAGATATACCTAATTGAAACAAACGCGTTTCACATAAGTTTTCTCGTTAATTAAAACGCTCCATGAAATTTTATTATCACCATATTTTAAACTTTGTTATGACTGACACAACTGACTTTGTCATAAATGACTAAAGATTTTATGATTTGTAGCTACAAGTTGGTACGACATAGATTTGTGAGTTAGAGACAGACAATCAAATTAAATCACGTTGTTATTGAAATCTATTTATTAAAGTGCTCGAGAATAACTAAGATATCATACTTAATTTACTTTACTAAGGTATATTTTATACAAATTAATTTGACGATTATCTACATCTACACTTCTACACTAATATTATAAAGAGAAAAGAATTGTATTTTTGTGTGTGTCTGCGTCTGTATGTTTGTTATGAATAAATTCAAAAACTACTGTGCCGATTTTAAACATTCTTTCACCATTAGAAAGCTACATTCACCCTCTAGATCGCTTTATAGATAACTATGGATTTAATTACCGTTTCGGCAGACGGGTTACACCGGCCGTGATCTCGAGAACACTCTCTCGAGAGGACTCTCTTGGGACTACGGTCAGTGCTACCCGTTTGCCGAATCGTCGAGGTAATTAAATCCATAGTTATCTATAACGCGATCTAAATCCGAAGTTCTAAAAATTAATATGGACGAAAATCGAGTAAATTTCAAAAGTGTATTAATTTTATTTTATTCCTACTCACTGCATTTAAGACTAAAGGATAACCGCAGCCATTTGATCCCCACACTCACCTGTGAAAATGCTTTAAAGAGGCTTTGATGCGATTTGGATAAAAAATACAGTGTAAGAATTGGAAGCAGTCTTTGAGAAGCACTTCTCCCAGGCCGGGTGTGTTTGCTTAGCGCGACTTCGCAAATGCTACTGATTGCTTGTTTGTACTGTGAAATTTTTATTTTCCTCACCGAATTTCACGATAAAGCCCCGAATTCGAATTTAGATTACGTTACCTTAAGAGGTAGGTATATGGCCGATATACTCAAAATCTCTGTTGGTTCATCGAACATTTTGTTGATTATTTTATGACAGAATGTTGTTGAAGCTTTTTTTTGAGTGTGGATACTATCCACAGGTGACATTGTTTTTCTTACTTTTTGGTGTACTTTCAAGACATTTCGGGATCTTTACAGGTCCCTTTTTCAGGATTAAGGAAACGTTGAGCCTTGAAACAATGCTAAAAGTAATAAACACCACGCGATTAAAACCGAAAAATGTTTTTAATTTCAATGCAACATCGCGAAAACAGAAGAAAAATCTATAACTTCTTATTGGTTTTTTTTTTTTTTTTTTTTTTCATTTATTCAAAGAAAATACACACACATTACAAATAAATAAATCCCGCCAAACTGACAGGCAGTTTGATGGCGAGTACGCGCTTGATTCTTAAATCTATTTATGTGCCTAACCTATCTATCTATACCTACTACTTATTTACTAAATAAAAAGGACATTGTTGCAGAATATAAAGCAAAAGTTATACTACTACTTTATACTCTGCAACAACGCACCCTTCATCTTACTTCTTAACATACATTTTGAGATTTTACATTCGTCTCTGAGCCACGCTATACTATTATAAATACTGGGTACCATGTAATTGTTCGACCTTTGCCCATAAATATTTTTGTATTCAGACTTCACAAACTTTCTTTCTCTGACATTCCTCGTATTTCGTACACTTAAAAATGGCTGTTTAAATTCTTCCGAAAAGTAAAAATCGATAGCTATTTGATAGGTAACCTTTAGGTCGACCGGCAATATTCCAGTCAATGAAAAAAGTTTTCTATAATTTCCCTTACAGTCTTTTTTATCTTTTTCAAAGCCTATCCATATTTTAGACAAAAAATGACTGTTTTGGCTAAAATGTAGATGTAGCTTTAACACACTCTTCAACATATTTGTCCGAAAACTGGCTTAAAACTCGAATACACAAATAAAAATCAACATCATTCCGTCATAAAATGATCAACAATTTTCGATGAACCCGACTGCGATTTTTAAAGTCCCCTTAAGTAAAAAATACGTAAATCTACCTATCGGTTCACAAATTACTTTGTCATTTTATTTTCCGAAATTAAAAATTCAGCTGCATTCAGTTAGTTTCTTTTGCCATAGCGTGTCGGGCGAATATGTAAAGTGAGTTATTAAGATTCATAGTTTTGTTATTGACTTGAAATGAATTACGTGCCTTGGTAATTTAACGCAATTATACTGGTTTCTGTAGTCGTGTCGACTTGACTAGACAATGTTATATTTACCCACCTACTACATACATACAGGTAAGTACTAACTATTTACTTTAAGATAACGTTAAATATAGGTAACAGACATGAAAGGAATGAGGCATCTATTTCTTTGACATGATACAAAAAAGGAGTAAAAAAATAATAATTAATTCATAAATCTCTTTCTCTACATAGTACCTACCTATTAAAAGCATCGTTTAGATTTAGAATTCGTTTTTAAGTAATTAAGTTATTAGAGTATAATGAAATATAGAAAGATTTTTTTTTAATGGAGATGGTAGTGTGCCTATTTACAATTTTTTCGGGGACAAGTTAAGCGTCTGTTTCAGTTGTTATCTGCGATAGCAGCTGTTAGGTCAAGTCAGAGGTCTTAGGGCGACATGAAAACTCTTACACTAGGTGAGCAACACCACTATATGAAAAGAAGAAGATTAGGTTCTTTTGGTAGATGTTTGGTTGGCATTGCATGAATCAGCACAGCGCCTAAGAGGTATATGTAAAAAAATAACAACAAAAAAAAACAAAATTCTGTTTTGAAATAATTTAAAATTTTCAATGAACCCTAGTACAGTGTTTTTAAGTTGAGCTCCTAAGGTAGCTTAGGTAGCTTTTTCGCTGTCTTTATACTTACTTTTATAGTTTACTAGCATTGTAGCAGTGATTGTTCAGAACAGCTAAGTTCTGGTAACACAAATGTACATACATAGCATTTTGTTATCGTTGAATCCGTTCGAAATCGAGAGATATTCCGATACAAGTCCGTATCGACAACCGGCTTAGATTAAATTGAAACATATTGGCGGCAAAGGAAAACGTTACCTCACGGATGCGCTATGTAATACCTACTAGCTATGCTATAATGTTATGTATGTATTGTAGTATGTGGTATCACTGTTCAAATAAAGAACTCGGATCGCCGGAATGGTCTAGTCTAGCATCTAGATTCTAGATATAACAACAGAGAGCTACGTTACAAGAATTTTTATCACGATTGTTGTTTGCTCATATGTTGCAGTGAGATTAATAATTGTAAGAACTAGGAAAGAGGGTAGATGGTCATCATTGGTCGTACTCAAAGACGATGAGACGTCTCAAAGGGCCTTATGAATGAACAGATCATCATCAGATATCGGCCTGTTAGTTCTCTTAAACGCAACACTGTATGGGGAAACGATGTATGGGACTGACAGGCCGATATCTGTCGACAAACAGTTAATGTGCGGGATCCTTTAGCAGTCTTAGGTAAAGAAAGCGTTGTCGTACACTTGTTAGTGATAGCCGGGAAGGCAAAGCGGAGATTTGTAAAGTCATTCAAGCGCGTTATCGATCACAATAATGCTCAGCATTGGGCCCGCCTATAAAACCTAACACCCATGAGTGGAAAAGAAAGCGAAACACTCTCTGCCTTCACAGCTCAAGAATCTTAAAATCAAAATACACGGGCGACACTGACACTGCAACACATTATAAAGAAATTCGTGCATGTGTGCTGTTTTGTAAGTGTGGGCTCTATAGGTAAAGTTGCAGTGTCAGTGTCGCCCGTGTATTTTGAGCTATACAACCCGGTGTGTGCAACGAATAAAAAACAATACTATAGGCATAACATAAAATTTCATTTATCCAGACTTTCCTTAACAAAACATGTAAATACAATTTGAAGTTTCAAAAAAATAGAATTTTACGGTACATGCACTCTATTTCAGTTATAAGTTTATAACGTTTCAGTCAGAAATATTTTATAACACTTCCTATTTTGCTGAACGGCGCTCACGATTGCACGTGTTATGAATATCAAATTACATGTAGGTAGTGCCGGAGTTGTGTCGCACTTTATTTTATATTGGTTTATTATACTGTGTAAGGTGCATTATGAACTGAATTGCAATTATGTGTGTCGTCATACTGTTATTTGAAATTTCTAACATCATCATCATCATCATCCGATCGATGTTTCCGGTTGCTTCCCTCTCGAGAGCCCGGGGTCCGCTTTCCTACTTTTACGTCTCCACTTCGCACGATCTTCGGCATCCCGCGTAGTGAGGCCATTTGCACGCATATCCGATCTTACGACGTCAAGCCAGCACTTTTTGGGTCTTCCTAATCTGCCTAATCTGAAATTTCTAACATTCAAAGTGCTATTTTATATTCTTTTTAACTAACCTGGGCCTCTACTTTAATTCTACGAACGATAAAACGAAACGATAATACCAGAGGAAAATCTGTCATCCATCCGTCCGAAAATTTTATATTCTGACGGTTTTGAAGGACGAATGATAGATTTTCTTTCTTTCGTTCGTTCGTAGAATTAAAGTACCCCTCCTGGATGAAAGTAATTTACACTACCCGTGTAGTCTTAGAAGCCCATAGGACAAGGCTACTCCATCTTTTTCCGTGGGTGTCGTAAAAGGTGGATGTGGGATCTGGGGAAGACTAGCGTACCTGTTCTCCCCACGTATCGGGTAAACTGTGTTGGGCAGGTACCCGGTAGTAAGATTATTGCCAAACCTATTTGCGTGTGGTCAATGATGACTCGATGGCTTACTAGAGTTTAAACCTAACTATGGCTTGTGCAAGTGGGTTTAAGATGGCTAGATCAAAGCACGACTATTAACAAAATTATTTTTTTATCTAATTAAAAAAACTATTTCGGGGTGCGAAATTCGGCTGTCAACTGTCAAATGAATTCGATGCCGACGCCGACGGTATTAGCGCGGTAGCTTCCCAGATCTTTGTGCCGATTTGATTTGCGCCATGCTGCTCTGTTTTCTATTGAAAGCGATGATGACCGTCCACGGAACTAATAGTTACGCAGATCAAATAGGCACAAAATTCAATGCACGACCTCCTGTCCAGCGTACTTGTATTATGGAGGTCAGTGACCGGATATGATACAGTGATACAGTCCACGATTTGAGAGAGAGAATTAGTAATGAAGTAAGGACGGAATAGACGACTTTGTTTGTATTGAAGACAGCGGCCACCATGAGAAGGCACACACTAGATTTACTGTGATACAAGGAGTAATAAATAACTGACCCGGAAGGGACGAAGGTACTGTACTATCGTCCAAATGAATTGAAAAGGTCTCATAAATAAAACAACGACTTCCGCCAGTTACAACTTGGATAACACCTCGCCTGTCGTGAATCGCGACGCTGAATTTACATAATGTTACACGTTACAGTGTTGCGATTGTAAACAGTTATATCGATTGTTATTAAGAGCCTGAACTGTCCCACTGCAGGGCAAAGGCTTCTTTATCTTCCTTTCTATTTGTCTCGGTCTAGGACTACTGTGAAAGCGTCTAAAGGAGTCAAGGTCATCCCGCCATCGCCGTCTTGGTCTGCCGCGTGGCCGTGTCCCAGTGGGGCGCCAATTTGTCGCCATCTTGGCCCGGCGTTCATTTGACATGCGGCATACATATCCAGCCCCAAAGTCCAGCCCAATCATACTTAAGGTATATATTCTATCGATTAATGTACAAAATTCATTATGGATTAACCGCACTGTGCTGATTACCGAGCTCATTAACTTGATAGTAAGCTAAAGTCAAATTATTTTATTCAATAAGAGCAATGAATACAAATACATGATCCTTTTGAAACGTCGACGTATAATGATTTAAGCGTGGTTTCGGAACGCGCCCTCCGATGAGAAGAGACCACAAAAAACTCATGGAGGTTTTTTTAATTTCATGGACGTATATAGGCTATTAATAAATATTTTTTTAATAAGTGCGACGAGGTGTGAGACTTCTGTCTCTACCCGCGTATGGCTATTATTTACCTGACCCCTAGTCAAATCTAATATTATAATTGCGAAAGCAACTTTCGCGCCCAAAGCGCTGAGCCGATTTTGATGAATTTCGGGATAGAGATAGATAGGACTATGGAGAAGGACATATGCTACTTTTACGGAATCGGAATTTACACGGGTAAAACCGCGAGGAGCAGCTAGTTCTATATAAAATTGTATTCCATGTACAATATCTAGGTCACATTTCAGTTGAAATATTACTATTTCAATCCATACGCGGAATGTATGTATATCTTACTTATCTATAGTGCCTATTAGCACATCTTACAGATCAGTAAGCAAGTAGAAAGGGTCGTTCATTTATATGGTGTTTTTTTAATGGCTAGTAGGTAAGCCAGTAAGCCTTATCTAATTCAATCGATTTCCCAGCCAATCTTATTGAATTGATCTTAAATAGACGTCGTATGTAAATCAACACAGTGTGCATTATTTACCTGTCTGTCACATGCAGGTCTTCTTTTTTAACCAATTTCAAATAAATCGAGTTGTGACATCTTATTTATAATATTTATATGGAAAAAGAAATCCAATTTCAAATGTAATTGCTTTAAATTACTGATATGCAAATAGATTTGAACTTGTATTAGGTACGTTGACTTTACATTTCGTAAATAACTACTGTTAACATTTAAAAATTAAACTCATTTTCCGATTTAAATCGCGTGGTGATTATTACTTTTAGCACTGTTTCAATGATCAACGTTTCGAGACATTTACAGGTCTCTTTTTCAGGATTGACAAACCAATCCGTCGTAAATCCCAAAGGAGAGACTTTTTTGAAACGTTGAACATTGTTTCAATGCTAAAAATAATAATCACCACGCGTATAAAACCAAAAAAATAGTTTAATTTCAATCGAACATAGCAAAAACAGAAGAAAAATCAACTGTTAACATCATCTGTGTTACTGTATCTTTTACTGTGACATAAAGTTTCAAATTTGACAGACAAGAGACATATGTTACATAAACTAAATCATCGTTTATAAGTAAGGGGTTAATATTTTGTGTATGCATTAGCGAAGTTACATAGTTACATACCAACACTAACATAACTAACGCGCAATGCTTTCAAGTTGTTATGCTGCGGATAGCGGGCGTCGGCGGCGACCGCATAAATTCCGGTTTATCGTTGCAACCTGCCGAACTTTCTGGACGCCACGTTCACCTCTCCCCTCAAGAAACCTTATTTTATTTAACATCTTTAGTTATACACACTCCGATTTCCTTATCAATAAAACTTAATTTATGAGTTTGTTCTGGTTTGCTTTCACACAAAAATATTACTTACTTACTTTTTCTAGGTTTTCCCTTTCCTTTTATGTTATGAATTAGCGGTTGCGGCTTATATGGTACTGAGGCTAAGGGTGTATTTGTGTAACAAATTCCTCTTAAACGATTTCAATAAGCTTTGTACGGCTTTAGGCACAAAAGCTTAATACAAGCGTGGGTATACTTTTAATTACAGCAATAAGTAATTAATATTTTGGTCGGCACAAAGGATTTGTCAATGGAAATTTTCTTATCATGGGTTTATTTTCATAAGCTGAAACAAAAGAACTCAGTACAAAGTAAAAGATCAAATCATTTTGAAATCTCCAGAATACGCGGCTCACTTTTTTAGCGAAAAAAATACAAAGCTTAAGCGATGATTTTTACATTCTCTCCTCCCTTCCTTTAAGTCATATTACAAAGGATAACTGAGAGGATAACAACAGATAGGGTAGCATGAAAAAAGGCCCCTTTAATATCACCTCCCAATAATAATGTAGTGGTCGTTTAACTATACCGTAACGTTGCAGGTAGCTGACATGGCGCCAGCTTTCTACCCAAACAAACCAATAAATGTCATCGTGGAGACAATTTCAGGGGAGAAAACGATTATTTATCTCCCATTTTGATAAACGTTCGATGTGTGGGTAAAGATAATTCCCTCACCTGCCGGCGTTAGTTAAATTATGACAACTGACAGTGCGAGCGTTCGTAGGCTTGATTACATTTTACGTTTACAACTTTAACTTGTTACAGCAAATGCTAGATATGTTTACAGTGTAAAATTAATTTATATGACATCTTTTATATTGCACGACGTTACATACAGCGCAATCTAGTCATAAAATAGGTGCTAGGCTTGTACTATGGGTACTAGACAACGGATATACTACTTAGTATATTTATTTTTTGTTTATACATACATATGATACAAAGAAAACACCCAGACCAGAAACGAATATTTATCTTATAAGTATAAATAAGTATTTATAAGATTGCGGGTTCATTTTCCCACCAGGTACAAGTGCATCTGGCGGGAACCGAACCCGCAACCTTCTGCATTGCAGTCGGGCCTTCGCCCGACGCGCCACAGAGGCCGTCAAATTGTAGAGATGAAATAAATAAACCATTTATTCGTACATAAAATAAAATAGATACCTATTTTATAATCGGCCTTGCTTTAAAAAAATACCAGCGTAATCTAAAGAATTGCTTTCGTTAAATATTACAATAATTATGATATGGCTTACATACGTGTTCCGGTTATTTTAATAAAAATACGTTAATACAAAGCTTAATAAATTGTTTGATACAATAATTAATTATTTCTTATAATTATTTATGTTTGGATTATATTACTTTGGGACTGTAAACAATATATTTTTTGTCTCAAGAGAGAAGAATAAACTCTCATGAGACAAGAAACACTATTATCCAAAGTAATTTGAAATCGATACTACTTTAGTTATTATGTGTTTACATTGTTTTCATAGATGAATTCTGCTCAGAATCAGGTTCTATTCGCAAAACTTACTAGACTACTGCTATTCATTTACTAATAGAAAACATTATGTCATTGAACTCATATCAATGAATTCGTTATCGAATCTTACAAAGAAATAAAACTTATTGTTCGAAATAAAATAAACTCTCGAAGAATTTCGTCTAGACTGTTTGTTAAGATACCGACTCGAGATTTTTAAAACGACCGAATTTATACTTTAACTTTGAAATGGGAATCGGGAAATAGTTCCTTACCATCATTTATATTCTTTGGCAGTTTGAAGATACACGTAGTAAAACAATAACTGACGTTGTGTACCTCATATAAATGCATTCGCACGCATTACCCGGTTTACTCTCCAAGACGTACATATATTTACTTTACTAGGACCAAGTTTTATATAGCTGTGTTATGGAACACTGTATGTTCTCGTAAATTTTGAATTCTCTCGAAGTACGTATGAAAGAGAATACTGGACTGCGTTCGAGTGCACAGAAAATAATGCTTGGAATTGAAGGAATGCTTTCATGTGAAAAATATTGAATTAGTTTTTCTTTTACAAGGAATAAAACGTAATTTGTATCTACCCGGCCACGTCAATGTATGTATGTATATCGCACTGAATTGGTGTTAATAAAACCATGTTTAAGCGTAAAAAACAGTCAAAACTACTATTTACTAATTTTGATTGCTATTGGTGACCCGGGCGAGTCATACAACTGGAAAAAGTATCATCGGCAAATAAACGTGAAAATATCAATATTATTATTATAATAATTCTGATAGCCGCATTGAGAATCTCCTTCCTTTTAGAAGTTGGTTTTAAATACAAACTACTTTACCACACGTCTAAGTTTTTCCAACAATAAAATCGAAGTCTCACCGCATTGGTTATTTAAAACACAGAAAAGACACATTTGGTTATAATATAAAAATCTTATTTTCATACTAACAACTATATTCAATTTTATTTTATTATTTTATTTCAACTTCCACCCACTAGGCAGTCTCATTTTCCTATACCGTATAGCTACTTATTCCTATGTTTATAAGCTCTATTTCCTTTAAACATGAGCACGCTAAATGCGCCCATAAATTCCTCGTCCTCAGTCGACACGAATGATACAAATAGACGCTTCTAAACGTACCCACTTATACTGTAATGTGTAAACAGAACGTTATGTAATGTGTCCGTAGAGACTCAGGACAGAACATGAAATAACCGACCGCAAAGGAAACTTTCTAATCTTTAAAGTTGTTCTGGAACCGTGGCACACTCATCCGTCTTGCATACGTAGTAAATTTTGTTTTTCTTTATACCAGATGTTGTAACTTGTAACAGACGAAAGTTTCTCTGAAAAGTCAACTTATACTGCCTGGACTTCCATTTTTACTGCAGTTTTGTTGCACGCTACCTGCTTCTTGAGCACTTAGGGGTCGTTTACACAGTGCGAGCTAGGGAGCGAGGAAGCTAGCCGAGTAGCTGCACTGCAGGAACTCTCAACGTTTAAACATAGGTACCGAGTTAATAGCACGTGCAAGTGATATTAGAGAAAATATTTTTTTGTTTGTTTGTAACGAATAGGCTCCGAAACTACTGAACCGATTGAAAAACATCTTTCACAAATAAAAAGCTACATTACCGAGAAGTATTATATGCTACTTTTGATTCCGATATTCTCATGGGATCGGGACTTACGCGGGTGAAGCCGCGGGACGAAGCTAGTGTGTTATACAACAGTTGAGGGGAGCAGAGCAGTAGACAGTTAGCTACTCCTACCGGCGTTCGATTAGAGACCTGTCTACTGGTTAGGCAGTAACTCGTAAGATAACTCGGACTGTGTATTAGTACTGCCGAAAAATGTAAGGTAAATTCTTAAAGACTTCTTAGATAATCACTGACATCAAAAATGTTAGCTTATGACATGTTTATGATAATTAAGATAAGCTTCAGTATATTGAGAGAATATTAAGCAAATTTTCATGCAAAGTTTATCCTTATCCAGTTTTTTTCTGTCCCAAAGCAGAGCAATTTAGTACTATCTGGTAGCAAATGAAATAAACAATATTTGTTTTATTTATCGTTCTATTGTAACAAATTACCAAAGCAATACAACACAGAACGAGACATAGCATATTTTCAGTATAAAGGAAGTCAATAATTGGCTTATTACAAAATGTTTTTCTTCAACATCCTAGCAAAGTATCTGTAAACGTACGGAAAGTAAATAGGTAAACATTGTACCTACTCACGAAGAGCCCTTGTAAAGATTGAATTGATATCGGAAATGTGATTCCACTTTTATTATTTTAGGAGACGAATCCAAGCCAATTGTGCATTTGGTTCAAATGGGTTTAAATAAAAGGTTTAGGTTATTTAAAATGATTTCTTTTTGAAATAATAATATGATCGAAATAGTTAAAAGATACAAGTAAGCAAGGTAGCAATAAGCATATTTTTTTATACTCACTAAACTTCTGTTTGCTTAGGGATTTTTATTATTAATTGTGTATTTTTTTCCTTATTTTAATATTGCAACTGCGAATATTGCAACGACGAATATTGAAACTAGCGATACTTTATTATTTTTGTAGCGTGTCAGGTAGTGTCTGTGGTACTACAAATTGCCGATTTTACTAATGCGATATCTTTTCATCTAAGCCATGATGTTCCCGGTTGCATTCCTTTTGGGAGTCCGAGGTTCACTAAAACTCCAAATTAAGTGGGAAAGTCATCATTCATTATTTACTATGTATAACTTTTTTATGGTGGAGAAATGCAGCCTTTTGCACCGTCATACCGCCCCGGGGAGACCGGGGGGGATGTGTGGCTACCACATTAAAATAGATTTCACAATATTATTACGGCCAATAACGGAGGTGCATGTGTGAAATATGGCACATGTACCGTTAGATCGAAAGCTTTAGAAACCTACGGCAAGGCCTATAATACATTACTTATTGTGAGGCTCGTTGATAGGTTGGGCATGTGCCACGACCATTCTCTGAAGCGGTAGGTAATTGTATCGATGTATCAGGTGGTTGGATACTAAGACGTTCCTGTTTACATACGTACATATCTGATATGCAAATGTTGTGTTCTAAGCCGATTACAAGTAAACCCTCTTCGAGAACCCTTATTGCTGGTTCCTACGCATTTCAATCTAGGTACACTGAAATTGTTAAGATGTTCTAAATGTTTATAATTAGATTTGTTCAGAAATAAAGACCCGATTAAGAATATTAATACGTATAAAATTCAAATTCTTGAGTCGACGACGGCTTTTTCTCATTTTGATTTTAAGTTTTACATTTCGTTTTTTTATTAAGTCTTGGTTGACTTACTGAACTATGTATCGACGGACAGACTTAATCCAGCCACGGGTTTTGGAAAACGGGGAAAAAACAAGGGATCGGTACGCGAGTGAAACCGTGGGACAATCCTACTTTTTTTTATAACGTACAGTTACATCTATCATCATACAAAAATGTATTTTACCACCGATTTATAAACGTCGTCTAAGTTAGAACAAAGTTTTATAGATTCTTCTTATGTTTTCGCGATGTTGTATTGAAATTAAAGACATTTTTCGGTTTGAATCGCGTGGTTTTTATTACTTTTAGCATTGTTACAACGCTCAACGTTTCGAGACCTTTCCAGGTCTCTTCTTCAGGATAGACTAAGATGTGATTTGTCATTCTAATGTATTAAAAAAGTTACAGTGAGACTACCGTCTTATTTTTAAAACTATTAAAATGTTATCAAAAACGTTCCTGTGTACGCAGGCTCTAAATTGCAATGATTATTCTTTACTTTATTGTTAAATTTTTATTATTAAACTTTATTATTTAATTTTAACTCTATTACTTTTATTTACTTTATTATTTACATTTTATTTAGCCTATCATTACCAACTATGCACAAATCACCTTTCCAACGATTAATTTATCACTACGTAACTTCGCAAACGCGCCCCTTCATGAGAAGAAGTCACAAGAAACTCCTGGGGGTTGTTTTATGGTGACTCATGCTTACATCAAATTTATTCTAATGAAAAGCCAAAATAAAATACTATATTCTACAACCGGCAAAAGTGGCTGACTGTCCTGTTGTCTAGCAGCAGTTGTTGGCAACTGCTGCTAGACAACAGGCAGCTGCTGCAGCTGCTTTTGTTGTTGTTGGCAAATTTAACAATAAAGTAAATAATAATCATTGCAATTTAGAGCCTGCGTACACAGGAACGTTTTTGATAACATTTTAATAGTTTTAAAAATAAGACGGTAGTCTCACCGTAACTTTTTTAATACATTAGAATGACAAATCACATCTTAGTCTATCCTGAAGAAGAGACCTGGAAAGGTCTCGAAACGTTGAGCGTTGTAACGATGCTAAAAGTAATAAAAACCACGCGATTCAAACCGAAAAATGTCTTTAATTACAAAGTTTTATTTCTATCTGTCAACTTTTAATTCGACCACAGTCCATGTTTATTAATACAGAGAAATTGGTCTTTTAAATTATTGTGTTCGATTTTCGCTTAGTTTATTTTGTACTCACGCACAGCATATTTACCCGTAGCTCCAGATATATTGATTATTTGATATCCTAGGTACGTTTCCAGGGCCTAATTTAAGTGTTATTATTTATTTTCTTACCTTGACGTTTTAATAATTACAATGGTCATGTTCGCGAGGGGACTGACCAGTCCCCGCGATTAAGACAAGGGAAAATGTAACTATGTTAACAAATCGTGTGAATCGGCTGACTAAGCTGGGTGGTATAGGTGCTATACTATAGGCAAGTCTTGTCCACCTAACGATATAACGTGTCCACATAACAGCGCCATAAATAGCAAAGATTAAAAGTTGTTTGCGCTGTATAATAAAAACATTAAATTGAGCTGAAACATAGATGAAAGGCCAATTATTATTTGTACATTGAGTAGATGTTTATCAATGTACTGAAATCAAAAGCGGTTGCTTGAATAGCGATGAATCATGTCTGTGCCGTATGCCAATTAAATGAATTATAATCGTCAAAGAACTTACCGTCGTCGTCATTATGAAAGTATAACTAATCTGTATTCATGTTTTCGTTTGAATATTCCATGGCTGTCACAAAAAGTTTAGGTATACGGTAAAGAGGCGGCGAGTGTGGTTTTCATTAGACACCGGAATTTGCATGATATTCATTAGGAGAGAGGGGCGGAGCGGTGCTCGGTGGCAGCCAGCCTCGCAGCAGTAATCTAACTCCATATAATTCTAGTGTTTATGTTATACTACTCTTTTTACAAGTCGAGTATGTACGTAGTCAAACTCAAACTCATAAATATGTTTATTTAATAAGATAGTCACGTTATCGTGACTGTCTTGTCATGATGATGATGATGATGATGTGATTCACATTGTCGCATTTTAATAATATTTAGGCACTCTGGTTTCTCCCAGTAGAGTTTTTAAGTTGTCAATTTATCAGGTTGTTATCAGCTTAAAAGCAGAACTTTAAAGTTTAATGAGTAGAAGTTTATAATCTCAAAACAAAACTTTCTGATATTAGCCATTTTAGAATAATAAAGCGGGGAACCACCCTGCCCGTACTATCTATTTAGTTCATAACTGATTTTGAATGCACTTTGCATTGCTGCTTTGACGAAACAACAAATACAATAACAATATTTATTTATTATTATGAAACTTATTAAACATTTCCCAAATTACATTATAAATCAGTTCCACACTAAGCACAGCTTGTATCGCAGTAACCGAGATACCAATATAAAAATGAAGATGACATTTAATAATTATTCATATAAATATATACCTTATAGACTAATATACATACAGATAATATAAACTAAAATTAGAGTTTAGGGTTTTCTAAAATCGGGCGCGCTTCCCTAAAGCGGCGGTACACAATGCCAGCTGGCCAGAAGTCGGCAGAAAACAAAACATCTTTCACCGACGCTGGGAACCGGAGCACGAAGGATTTAAAGTTGGTTTTCCTTTGCGATTCCAGTTCTTCTAGCTCAAAAACACCCGAGACCGGAGCAAGCGGACCGGAGGAAACGTGGTAATAATGATGACAGTGATTACCTTAAAGCAGCAATGTACTGTATAGTGTCTATCAAACTCAATTTTCAACTATATGTTCTCTATTTCAGAATTTTAGATCAAAAATGTAAACAAAAAACTAATATTTTTGTTTAAGAGTGACAGCTCTTTATTGACTTTTTCCTTTGATATTGACAGTTCTTTGTCTTTGAGAACCTATAGTTGATAATTAAGTTTGATAGGCACTATACAGTACATTGCTGCTTTGAGGTATTTTATATGTACATTAAAATTTAATTAACAACATTTCGACATGAAATAACCAACAATTTTCGATGAACCCGACGTTGATTTTGAGTTTAGCTCATATTATTATATACCTCTTAACAAATCGTGTGAATTTATAGAGTTTAAAATACTTTCCAAATATATAAAATTGTGAAATCAACTTGCGATAACCGGACTTATAAAATGTTTTATTCCGTGCACCGGATTGGAACATAAATCTAGATACTAACCTCATTTTATTTGTTTGCATAAATATGCTATTTGTCTAACTGCCACGTAACTTCTAAGATTATATACCTACTTAATCATATTCTTTTATTACGAGATTGTTCGCAACGAGTCTTGTTTTCTTTTATAACGCGCATTTTACGTTCGTCTGTTGAGTTTGCGCGCGTCTTAAACGACGCTGGTATTAAAAGCTAGGTCACACCAAACGCAAGGCGTGCGTTAGGGTTAAGTAACGTAGGTACCTACATTTTACGCGCATGAGATCGCAGTTGTATATGCAACGCATGGACGTATACTGATACGCAAGACTATTTACGCGCACTTTGCACTGACTTCATTTTTATTCGATTTTTTATTTATTTCTTAGCTACCTACATCAACTGCATCATGGTTGGTTGGTAGGTGTATCATTCTTTTTGCAATTCATATAAAATGTCCTGTCCTGAAATGTCCAATCCTGAATTCAATAGCCTAAACCGCTGTTCCTAGAGACATGACATTTGGAGTGTGCTGTCCTTTGTTATAGGAATCCACTAAGACAGGGTTTTTCGAAATTTCAATTTTGTATGAAACTATTTATTCTTTTAATTGATAGAAAATTTGTTCACAAACAGTAGGGGCGGTATAATACTACCCTATACTACCCTAATCCTATCCCAATTCTATTATATTCCTGTTTCATCAAGGACAGAAGAAGGTGCAGAAGCTAGTAGTGAGAGAGAGTGATGGAGACACGCAAGTCGTCACACGTCACGCCACGCGTTTGGTGTGACCCGGCTATAAACGGGGAGCAGTAGGTACTTCGAGCGGAGTTCGAATGACCCTCGTCGACTATATCATGAAACTGTCATCGAGCCAGCTCACTGTAGACTGTAGAGATACCTACGCAACTTCCGTCGGGAATTTTGCATCGACTCACAACTTTTGTATTTATAATTTGTTAATGATAATTTGAGAGTTTTTATCGCAACCACTTGTTCTTAATTTAAATTGGAATTGGTGTTGGAAGTTGTGATCTTTTTTTTTTTTTAGTTTATTGAAATTCAAAACAGTTTGAGGAGAAATGCATTTGTGGAAATCTACTGTTGTCGTAATGTTTGCTTCTCTGTTCACTAGACTTTTTAATCGGCCGTTTATAGAATTGTTCATTCCAAGAATTAGTAAATTATAGACTCTGTAGTCATTTTGAGAATTAGTAATTCCTAGACTAAACCATATGTGAAAATTTCAATTCTCTAGCTATCACTGATCACGATATAGCCTGGTGACAGACAGGCGGACAGTAGAGTGTTAGGAAAAGGGTCTCGTTCTTACCATTTTGGTACGGAACCAAAGGAAATGTCATACGTCTTTGACAATAACAATTATAACTATCCAAAAATACACGCTTACAGAAAGGCACATTAAAATAAAGGGTGGGGATACCCCTTATTTGAACGCGTCTGTCTATAAAATAAGAGAAAAATCATTACCACCCCTGAACATTATCCAATTTTGGTGATTTTTCTCATATTAACTGGGCTTAAACTTTTCCCTGTTTATTAAATGTAAAAGTTTATTTAGTTTAGTTACATTTTCCCGGGTCTTAATCACGTATTATTATTTATTTTCTCACCTCAACGTTTCAACCATGTTACAATGGTCTTGGTCGTGAGCGCACGGAAAATGTAACTGTGTTAACAAATCGTGTGAATTTAAAAAGTTTATTTATTTAGCTTCATTTAAAAATAGTTTAGTCTCGAGCCTAGTTCTGTAAGAGGTAACACAAAAAAAAACAACCGCAATCGGACAATGTTAAAGGGCGGAAAAAGAGGTTTTCTTTTTACCCTCGTTATATAGAGAAGTACGCTCCGACTCGCCAGTCAAACCGCTCCCTTAATTACGCGTTGCGTAAAAACTTTTAAATTATTCCAATCTTTGATCATTTGTATGCTAAAGCCTCGGTTGAATAGTCGCCTAATTAAAAAGATTCCCCTTTGTCATGTAGATGCGTCGGGTGAACTCGGGTGCCAACGCAATCATGGCGATGCTCTTTCCTCTAACCCTTCGAATAAATATTGGACCTTCAAGACCCACAAGTGCCGCTTTAAGTTTCTTTTCACAGTTTAATTAAGGAGTTCTTGCTTTTCTACAAATGAAGACTTAGAAATCAAAGCGACTATTTGAAGTGGGTAGTGAAATGCCGGAGTAAATGAATGAGGTTTTATGTAAGTAAATTAATAAGGATGGGAGATTTAATGGAATATTGTACGTTTGAGTTTCTAAGCCGCAAAGTTGTCAAATGGTAGACGAAGAAACAGACATGGACGAGACACTTTTTTGACAGTAAAATAACACAGAGAAAGATGGATTAATTGTGAAGTGAATAAGAGAGAACGAGACGACCAATAAGTATTCGATTTTCAGGATCAAAACCGAAATGACAAGTTTTTCCTCCAAGTACATGATAACGGCTTAGAAATTTAACCGGTATCCGAGCCCTGCCTATCACAATTTCAATCTGTAATACGCTGTAATAGTCCATTTCTGTTCCTTCATCTACGTGTCAAACCTATCTTGTGCCCTATTTTTTTTAACCCTTACGGATGGAGACGGAACGCAACTCCTATTGTCTATTGTCTATCTATTCCCTCAGAATAGACAATAGTCATAAAGGAATATCGCTCCGCGCTTTCGCCACGTCTCTACTATGAGCGATTTCCCTTTAAGGTACTATCCAGTAATTATTAAACATAGGTTCATATTTAATGAAAATAATCACAAATATGACAGGCGAGTTGATGGGAATTTCTTCATCCAACAAGGGCAAAAAGAAAACCTCTGTTTTTGGGTAAAACATTACCATTATAACATTCTTAACATAACATTCTTAACATTATCCGGTTTCGGTGGTTATTTTTGTTATTATATTAAAAAAAACTAGCGTTACTATCATATACCTACCTACTTCGTCTCATATGAGCAATGTTCTCGGTTGCATCTCTCTCAGGAGCCCGAGGTCCGCTAAAACCACAAACTGTTTGGGAATGGGACAGTAGGTAAGTCCTCAGTCATAATACCTTCCGCAAATAGATTTGGTATTATTTCTACGGTCGGCCGCCTGCCCTACACAACCCCTCTCCAATCAGTTTATCTGCCACCACGCGGAGATAATTCAAGGTTTGTTAATATCCCCTAGATCCCTTATTAGCCTTTAACGATACCCACGGTAAGAGATGGGGTAACCCTATTCTATGCCGGGGTTACACGGTACCCGGATGTACTATAACTTACTTATTTTAAAGTAATACTAATCTTAAAACTTAGACTGCTATTGTCGGCGCACTAATTAGCCCCGATTAGTGAAAATAGACTCTAGACCACATCTATCGATATTCAATTTTTTTAAAAGAATTACGAACTTTAATGTCGGTGCGTCAAAAATGGGACCGGATCGTCTTACATAAATTTTTAACTCCTATCATCGGAGGTCCGAAAATGTTTCACATACCATTTAAAATCATAATGATCATTCCTCATAAAAATTTTAAAAACTAAATATTAAAATATATGATCATTGAAATTCATAATATCACTATTCATACACTTCATTTTTACTAATATTTGTTTTAATATATTAGTTTATCATAATGATCGAAACTCATAATCATTCCAATAAATAACTTTGATATTCATACATGTGTTTTATTCTAATATTCATTTTTATAAATTTCTTAATCATAAGTGTTTTACGCATAATTATTGAAAATCATAATATCTTTATTCATACATTTGTTTCACCTACTATTGTCATCTAACTTGAATTTTGAAATAAAATATACGGAGCACACCGACTCGGATAGGTTAGGTACTCAGATACTCAGATACTCATTTATTCATAACTTAGGTTACACGTCATTCACCAATTTTACATTGTAAAAATAATAAGGTATAAAAATAATAATATCATTAATTCATTAACTATTAACTAGGTTAATGTAAGAACATGATTACGCGCAGCGCTAATTACTATAAATAAAAAAAAACCTGATATATCTTAATCATAAGTGTTTTTATTACAACATTATTAACTAAAGAATAATTTCTAAGAAGAAATATAACAATAGACTAGAAAATATAATTACATTATGAGTTAACTCCGTTTCAAAAAGAAGATCGCCAGAACACAAGTCAAAAACTATCTATAATTTTTTCACACAGAGTTTGATAATGGGGTAGTTCATAAAAAGTTTTGTTAAGTTGCGTTATTAATACAAAAATTATGATAAATGTCTGTTATAAAGTAAGCTATTCTGAACAACGATATTATGAGTTGAAATATGTTCTTAGTAACAATATTATTAACTAAAGCGATATATAGTTAAATGTTATGAAGAAAAAAAATATGATTTTAAACTGTTCTTGGTAGTAACAGTATTAATAAAAAAATTATGATCATTAACTATTGTTGATGATCATAGCAGATACTATTATCTCACTCACTTCCCCTATCCTACAAAAAAATGTACAAACCTTGCCTCACTCAAAAGTACTTTTACATAATTCAATCTTTTATGATGGCTAATAACATTGACGACATACAATCCCAGCTTGATAGAGCTTCAGTTTCGGATTGTACAATCGTTGATCCCAATGACTGCTCAAAATTGATTAGAGTTCATGACAAAAACCTTAAGGTAATTACACAAAACATTCGCTCGATCTACAGCAATCTCGACCAATTTATTGTGTTTTGTAAAACTACGAACATCGATTGTGACGTTTTTATTTTCACTGAATGCCGACTAGCTGATCATAAGGTACCACCTCAACTAAATAATTACTCAATGTATTACTCCCGTATATGTCGTAATCAAAACGATGGTGTCGTTGTGTATGTTCACAAAGATCTTGAACATGCAGTCGAGGAACCGGCTTTCGATGACGGCAATTGTCTGCTGATTAAGACTCGCCATGTTGCAATCCTGGGTATATATAGATCTCCAAGTTATCAATGTACTAAAACATTTCTAGATAGTCTTGACAAAACCCTGAAGTCTGTCAGCAAGTATGACACAATTGCGGTAATCGGTGACATAAATATAGATATTTCTACAACCAATCGTGACAGAAAAAAGCTTGATTATCTTGATCTGTTAGCTGAAAATGGTCTATTACCTTGTCATGTATTCCCTACGCGCAAGTCAACCTGTCTTGACCACATTAATCTCAAAACTAGCTCTCAGGCTCAAACATTTGTCATAAGAGCAGGTATAACCGATCATTATCCTATACTATTAAATTTAGCTGAAACTAAAACTATAAAATCTGTTAACATAAAGAAAATTACTAACTATGGAAAAGCTGTAGAAACTCTAGCGATATCAATCTTATCTAACAACTTTGATACTGATAACCCTAACCTAGCCATTAATACATTAATTTAACTAATTCAGGAAGCTATAGCCTCCAACACAACCACACGTAAAGTACCAAAAAGGAAGTATATCGTTAAGCCTTGGATAACTCCTGGCCTACTCAGGTGTATCAAACATCGTGATGCTTTACATAAAAAACTCAAAGCAATGCCTCATGATGAAAGTCGTAAACTAGTATAAAAATAAACGACAGAATAGACGTCACTCAAATATCCACTAAAATTAAAAATTCTTCTCATTTGAACTCATTTGCACTACTTGAAACTGACTGTGAGGAAGTTGAAGGGTTAATCTTAAGTTTAAAATCCGACTCTAGCATAGGATGCGATGGCATACCGACATCATTCCTCAAGCAAACCAAACACATTATAGTTCCTATATTAACAAAGATATTTAATCAATGTTTCCGAACTGCCATCTTTCCTGACTGTTTCAAACATTCAATTATTCACCCTATTCATAAGGGCGGAGGTAAAGGTTGTGTCGAGAACTATAGGCCAATTTCTGTACTTACCGCTATGTCAAAACTTTTAGAAAAGCTTATCAACATACGCCTAATGAACTATTTAGTGCAAGAAAATATCATCTCTGAGTCACAATTTGGTTTTCAGCGTAAAAAATCTACTGAAGATGCGGTAATTCAGCTCACGAATCACGTTGCCAATAATCTAGATAGAGGGCATAGATGTATCGGGGTTTTCCTAGATTTGGCCAAAGCTTTCGACACGGTTTCAGTCCAAACTCTTGTGGAGAAGCTACACAATGTTGGAATACGTGGTCAGCCTTTGCAACTTCTCGAAAATTTTCTAAAATGTCGAACTCAAGCAATCAAAATAGGGGACTATGTTAGTAAGGCTTTACCCATTGAATACGGTGTACCACAAGGCAGTGTTCTCGGCCCAAGTCTTTTCCTGATCTACATTAATGACCTTTGTAAGTACGAACCAGAAAATGGAAAAATATACTCGTATGCAGATGATACAGCACTTATATTCCGGGGAAGGACTTGGGCGGAAGCACGTAGACACGCTGAAAATGGTCTCAGGCAAGCGTCGCTTTGGTTAGCAAAAAATCTCTTGACACTAAATGTAAACAAGTCTAAATTCATTTCCTTTTCTATTACAAAAGCAACGCAACCTGTAAACATGGAACTTAAGGTACATATTTGTAATGGAAATACAAGAGAAGCATGCTCATGCCTAGCTTTAGAGAAGACTAATACAATTAGGTATCTCGGTGTCCAACTAGACGATGTCTTGTCCTGGAACGCACAAATTGACCTTCTGTCTGATCGCACGCGTAAACTTGTTTGGATATTTAAAAAGCTTCGAGATGTAGTTAAACCTAACTTGTTAATTACTATTTACTTGGCTTTGGCGCAATCAATCTTAAATTACTGCATCCCGGTATGGGGTGGCACATGCAAAACAAATTTAATTAAATTAGAAAGAGCACAGAGAAGCCTCCTTAAGGTCATGTTTAGAAAGCCTTACCGATACCCCACACATACACTCTACAGATCTTCTAATCTCCTAACGATCCGTCAACTATTTATTCAACAGGTCACTCTGCGCACCCATAAGTACCTAACCTTTGATCCTGACCTCAATACCAACCCCCGAAGTAGAAACAGGATATTTCCTATGATAGCCCATAGAACTAAATTCTTCCAACGTCACTACACATTTTTATCTCCTTACCTTTACAACAAACTCAATGGACAGCTCAACATATATCCGAAAACAAACTATGATTGTAAGAAAACGTTAAGGGAGTACTTAACTAGCCTAGACTACGAAGAGACCGAACATCTGCTATTTATACCTGTGTAAATAAAAGTTCCTATATACCTATGCCTGTACGTAACTAAATTAAGAAATGATCCAGTTTCAGTTTTAGCTGACTAATAACTTATCAAGTTCCACCATTAAAATACGTCGACTTTAATGTATAATCCCCGAGAGCGTGCGAAGACCTGGAGTCCTGAAATACAGGTTTAACCTAGTTTAGGCTCCAGGCCACCACTTTTAGTAGTAAGTAGCACTAAGTCTTTGTATTTATTTAATTGGTGGTAAATAAATGTTTTTTTTTTTTTTTTATTTATTTATTATTGTGAGCTCCGATGGTAGTAATAATAATGTCTGAATAAAAAAAGTATGATAAATAAAAATATGAAGAGTGATTATTATGAACACAAATCGGTAGTAAGACAAAGAATATGACTTAAAATTTTATGTGAGCCAATATGAACCCGTCAAAAATAGCATCCACACATAAAGTTCGTAATTGTTTTTAAATTAGTTATGGACTACTACTGGACTAGGCTAGAGGTAAATGTGGTACTTCATTGATTGTTTAGAAAAGTTAATCCAGGCTTGTTAGTTAGTCTGGCGACGATAATAGGTAGCTCCGCAAGTCTATTCTCGAACTAAAAGTACCACAAAAGTCCTTTTATTATTCAAGAATTGATAATATCCGAAGACAAAAATCAGATATTTATGTCGGATATAAAGACTTCAGTATCGGATTGAAGTCGAGATGTCGAGACCCGAATCAATTGTTGTTTCCAACTTCACAATATGGGAAATTGACAATATGCCCTCCAAGGAACCTGTTGCCATTTCATTTTATTTAATAAACCGTGTTCCGTTTTCCATGATGAAAAACAATACAATTTACCAGCAAGGTATTTCTAATAAATAGGTATATTGTATATCGTTTATCACGAACAAATAAGATCGGAGCAAAAGAAAATCGTAGATAATTTAATTTTCCTGTTGCGACTCTGAAAATATTAAGTTGGAATACGTAGACTGTGACCGAAAATATATTCGTATTCTAAGAGCAGTTTTTTATTTAAATTGCATAGAAGCACTGAGAATATTGCATAGAGGTCCAAAAATCTGCGAACTTCTATTTAAAAATTGTGTAGTTCTACCAACGGCAGACAAAAACTACACAGGCGGCAGTACGGTAAGTCGGTACGGTAAATATGGTAGCGTATGGAGATCTTTGCCAAGCTGCGACCGTAGATCTTGTATAATCATCCGGGTTTAGCAACGCCTTGTGCGGTCATTACTTGGATGGGTGAACTGATATTTGTGTGGCAAAAAAACATTTTCTCGAGATCCTCCGTGCTTCGGAAGGCACATTGAGCAATTAGTCCCGGTTGTTACTTTCGATAGTAGTCGTCAAGTTAGAGGCCTTGAAGCGACTTGAAAATTCTTAGGTGAGCCACACTACTACACGAAAAGAAAAAGAATAAGAAGGCATTTTCACGTTGAAAGCTGTTTACAAAAGCTGGTCTACCAGCGTACCAGCGCGGATGGAACAGCGCTTGTAAGCTTACAAGTGCTCAGTTCCAGTACATGTCCTTTTGTCCTAACAAACGATATTTTGTCCCTAGTTTAAATGTCCCAGGTAAATTATAGGTAGTAAATGTGAGTGATACAGAAATGCGGCATAATACGTTGAGTGCGCCTGAGGTGTGATTTGCGTTCATGAGATTCAATTTCAGCTGGCCTCATGATTGACGGCCACATTATGCAGGAACCTTGGAGCCCACATAATTTAGCTATTTTATCATTTTTTGGAGATGTCGTAACGTCGTCGGCGTCGTTTGTTTTGTTGAGTTTTATTCTGGATATTGTTGAAGCAAAGACATGTAGTTTTATACTCAATATTTCTTCTTCTCATCTGAGCGATGTTCCTGGTTGCACCCCTTTCGGGCGCCTGGGGTCCGCTAAAATCAGAAATTATTTGGGGTCAGCACAGAAGGTAAGTCATCATTGATTATACCTACTGCAAATAGATTTCGAAATATTTTTACGGCCGACTGTCAGCCTGACACCAACCCTCCAAGGACCAAGCAGTTTCTTTCTATCTTTAATCTATGCTGAACAAAAAACGTAACGAGTTAGAAGATTCGTAGCAGTATTAGCCCGAAGAGCCCGAATAATTATGTTGTAGTTTTGTGCTACGAGTTGCTACGTCGTAGCACCTACTAAGCAATATAATATCGTGTTTTCAAAAAACCTTAAACGAAAACGCGATTACGATACTTGTATAAAAATAAATATAGATACAAGACACTATTACTACTAATAATATAATTGTGTATGTGTTTCTTGGTCATTGACGCAAAAACCACTGAATCGATTGCGATGGAACTCGGTACTATTTACCGAGTATAGCTAGGACCTGCATCTCGTCTCCCGAACCTCGACTCTCCGAAAGCGGGCGGAGACCTGGAGTCTTGAAATACAGGTTTTACATAGTTAAGGCTCCAGGCCACCATTCCTAGCAGCACTAAGTTTTTGTTATTCTTGTATATAAATGATTTTTTTGTCATTTATTTTATCTTTTATTTCAATCCGAAGTCTAGCCTCTCTGATATGTTACGTAGGCCCTACGTATGGTTACCTTACACAAAACTCAGTTGGGCACATGTTTAGATAAACCAAAAATTTAAGCTAACGAATAGAGAATACCCTGCAATTGTTGTTTAGAATGTTTCACCGCAACAAAACTGTATGAGAGAATAATGTTAGAATGAAGTGCTATTGTTATCGTTCTTCACAAAGAAATCTGTGGAAAGTATGTTGCGTTCCCTATGTATGGAATTAGTTTGTATTCCTACATATTGGTTGAGGGTGATGTGGAGATTACGTCGGAAATTAGATTTGTTATTGATAATGTAACAGGCTTTGTACTACTGAGTGACTAGCGGAAGCTCGTACGGTTAACTGTTCGTGTTTGCGAGTTTTCCTTTTTCAACGATGAATGGGTGCTTAATAGAAATCCTGATTTGAGGTACATGTCGATTTTTGTTGTTGATGTTTATAACTAGTATTATGTGTAAAAAACTAGCTAACACGGCGAACTTTGTTTCGCCTTAGAGTGAAAAAAAGGCCTATGTCCGTCTCCTGGTTCTAAGCTACCTCCTAACCAATTTTCAGCCAAACCGCTTCAGCCGTTCTGAGTCTGAGAAGAAGAAGAAGAGACGTTCTGAGTTATAAATAGTGTAACTAACACGACTTTCTTTTATATAGAAAGACTAGCTGACCCGGCGAGCTTTGTTCTGCATAGAGGCAAAAAAGTATCCTTATGTCCTATTCCTGGTTGTCAGCTACCTCCCCATCAATTTTCAGCCAAATCGGTTCTGCCGTTCTTGAGTTATAAATAGTGTAACTAACATGACTTTCATTTACATATATGTATAGACATATAGAAGATAGAACTATAGATAAATGTGAAAGTTTGTGTGTAAGCGCAAGTAAACGTGTACGTTTGTTACTCCTTCGTACAAAAAAACTACTGAACAGATTGCGACGAAACTTGGTATGCGGATAGCTGGATCTGACAGCTTTAAACTACCAGATTTTTTATTTCAATCGTCTTTTGTTTTAACTACCGTCGTCTGTGGGTGCAAAAGCGAGCCTAACAATTATAAACATGATGTTCAATTTGCACCATGGTGCAATGCAGGTGCAAAACTGAAAAAACTCCAATATTTCTAAAATGTAAACTATGGTGAAGTTTGTTCTTTGTCATTAAACTTATTTGAACTGGAAAATTAAATGTAAAACACAAACTGTACCTCAGCATAGAAACCGAGATGTCAGTAGATCTTCCAAAAACTCTTTCATTCTATTTTAATCGCGCAGAAGGTCCCCGTTTTAATTGTGGGCAACATTCGTCGCCTAAATGCGCATTAATTCGAGTGGAAAAGTTATCTTAATTAAACAAAGCTCCGTCGGGGACACGTTGCTTGTAAATAGCTACCTACTTGCCGAGGATCTGCCTCTTAAAGGCTTACAAACTGATGTTTTAGAGAAATGGTGGCTTAGGTCACAGTTTCTTATGTGTACTGTGCTTAGGTGTTACTTGCAACAACCTCTGTGCCGCGTCGGGGGAAGGCCAGACTGCAATGCAGAAGGTTGTGGGTTCGATTCCCGCCGAGTGCAGGTATTTATGTTTAAAAATATTTGTTTGTTTGTGATATGTAATGTATTTACAAAAAAAATTATGGTATGTAGTAATTTCCGTTGTCTTGTACCCATAGTACAAGCCTAGTGCTTAGTTTGGGGCTAGATTACGCTGTGCCGTCGAGGACACGTTGCTTGTAAATAGCTAGCTACTTGGTGAGGATCTGCCTCTTAAAGGCTTACACACTGATGTTTTAGAGAAATGGTGGCTTAGGTGTTGCTTGCGACGACCTCTGTGGCGCGTCGGGGGAAGGCCTGGCTGCAATGCAGAATGTTGCGGGAGCGGTTCCCGCCGGGTGCAGGTATTTATGCTAAAAAATAATTATTTGTTTCTGGTCTGGGTGTTTCTATGTATCATGAATGAATGAATGAATAAATTCTTTATTGCACACACCATATTCATTAAAATACAATGAAAACACACATTCATAACTTAAAACTAGGTAACACAATGTGCGCCCTTATCGCTTAAAGCGATCTCTTCGAGGCAATCTATCATATGTATGTATTTACAACAACAATAAAAGTATAATATGTAGTAGGTATATACGTTGTCTAGTACCCATAGTAGAAACCTAGTGCTTAGTTTGGGGCTATTTATATTTATTTTTTAAAAGAAAAAAAAATCTATTCTACACATAACCCTAAATAACACCTCGGGAGTAATAAACGTAGGTGTATCTACGGAGTGTAAGTAACATGAGATCGTGCGGGTCGGGAAAATGTTCACAGGAGTCCCGTAGGACCCTGCATTTTTTCTAAACAATGGGTGTCCTTCAACCAAGTTGGATTATGTAAAATTTTTACGAGGAATTTCCATGCGACAACGTCAAATGGTTCAATGCGACTGAAATTCTCTAGAGTTCAATACATTCGAATATCCTTTTGCGATTGGAGTGACACAAAGCGTATTGTTACAGACGAGAGGATTCTATCTCGAGCCGTTTTGTCACAAGTACTTTCAAACGAGCATTGTCTTCAGCAAAACTGTAGCCACTGTCTTTTATAAATTTTACGTTTTACGTTTTATAAATGATGGAAATAAGTGTATTATTTAATTGGTTCATTGTTGAATAATGTTTGAGCGCAAACGCTGAACTCGTCGCTTGAAGGTGATGTAAGTCAAAAACTATAAATATTTTTAAAGGAAAAATGCTCCTGCAAAAATACAACGCATGGTCGACACTGAGCGGGATTGGAAAAAACAACGCACCAATTAGTCTACCGCGTCGGTATTTTTATGAAAGCTTAAGACTGAAATAAAAATAGAATACCCATGTCTAAAACTATTCATAAGAGGACAATCTTCGAAATTAATTGTCTTCCGGTTAAGATTGAGGTAATCATTACTTAGTGGACTTCGCAAATATGTGTTTAAGAACAGCCTTAGTGCATCGCCATGAACGGCAACGTGTCGTCGGCTATATCACGGTAGGTACAGTTTCAAAATTCAAACCTTGAATGTGCCGACAATAAATAATTATAGTGTTTCGGATTTTGAAACTGTAGGTACCTATAGTGTGCCGTAGCCTAGGACAAGTTATCGTTCAAGACGATGTGTATCTTACATACAAAGCGAAGTTCACTAATGACTAACTCAATCCTAATTGAAAGACATTGAATTTCGAGAGACTATTAATATAAATATTAGTTCCAAACGTGAATAATAACACACTTTCATGTGGGATTATGTTATGATTTAACGATTTGCCAACGTCATAAATAAATCTCAAAGCTTTATGCAACTTTGAGAAACGAAACTCTCCAAACGAAGATAAATTTAGTTTGACTCTTATGTTAGGAACATCACAGGCAACTAAATTAGCAAGGTTCAAGCGGGTAAATTTAGAAGCTAGTTCACTTGCAGCGTTTGGTAGGTGATAGGTGCCTTTGGGACAAATGAATCTCGTTTGTCACTACCTACTTCATTGTTTTGTGTTGTAGTCTAAATAGAAATTGGCATTGATGCACCGGTTGGTGTAAATAAAATATTTTTAGAAATTATTAGGTACCTAAGATCTGTTTTTAGGGTTCCGTAGCCAAATGGCAAAAAACGGAACCCTTATAGATTCGTCATGTCTGTCTGTCTGTCTGTCCGTCCGTCCGTATGTCACAGCCACTTTTTTCCGAAACTATAAGAGCTATAGTGTTAAAACTTGGTAAGTAGATGTATTCAGTGAACCGCATTTAGATTTTTACACAAAAATAGAAAAAAGTACCAAATTTTTGGGGTTCCCCATACATAGAACTAAAACTCAAAAAAAATATTTTCATCAAACCTATTCATGTGGGGTATCAATAGATAGGTCTTCAAAAATGATATTGAGGTTTCTAAAATCATTTTTTTCTAAACTAAATAGTTTGCGCGAGAGACGCTCCCAAAGTGGTAAAATGTGTGTCCCCCCCCCTGTAACTTCTAAAATAATGGAATGATAAAAGTAAAAATTATATATTATGTACATTACTATGCAAACTTCCAACGAAAATTGGTTTGAACGAGATCTATTAAGTAGTTTTTTTTTAAAACGACATAAATCGTAAACCACAATTTACCTTTCAAAACAAAATCTGTTGTATTGATAATGGTACGGAACCCTTTGTGCGCGAGTCCGACTCGCACTTGGCCGGTTTTTTTTAAATGCTTCCGTAATCGGCGCAATTCGAACCCAGAAAAACAGGTTTTCGGGATTTATGGAAGCATTTTTGCAAAAAAACAGTATATTTCTTATAAGTGCTTAACAACAATTTACAAAATCTTCATCATTAAATTATAGTTGACTAATCATTACATTCCACATTCCTTATCCCGGAATTTTGAAGGGGAGTCCTGGCTGATAAAAATGTCCTGCAATAAAACATTGATACAAAGAAAGCTCTTGTTTCCGACAGTAGTTTCAAGTGATTTTGTATATTGTCATAAAAGTTTTAAAGATCTACGAGTACGTAGGTGTAATAATAACAAGGTTTGAGACAAAGAAAATACTAAGAACATTGTAGCGATGCAACACCGCCGCGAAAATTGTTTAATGGCTCACTTGGCTCGTAAAACTATATTTCGTGCGGGAAGGGTGAAGAGGAATGGAACGCGGGGACACTGGCCCTCGTTAAAACTCCAACCGTTCACTAAATCTTACGGGTTTACGATTCTACAAAAATTGGGCCAGCTTCCACCATCGGTTCCTTCTCCACGACCATTGTCGGGGATAAACTATTCGTCCAAGTTTAGTGGCACTAAATTTATGTTATTACCTTGTACGGTAGCCCATTTTACTGAGTGTTGGTTTTGTTTCAGCATATCATTTACCCGAATTGCTCATAATCTAGCCACATCTCCATAATTTTGATGTTTGTCTGAATCAAAGTGTTACCAAAGGGAAATCCTTTTCTTTATTTTTATCTGATCTCTACTTCTGATAAACGACAAAGTTTGAAATCTACTCTCTACTAACAATAACGGGACTATTGCGGTCCAAGTATATTATGCTATATAATGTTTTAGAAATTCAAATAGAGAGTCAATTTTTGAATGTAAAATGAGAGACTTTACCTAGCTTTTTCTTCTGTTTTCGCGATGTTGAATTGAAATTAAACTCGGTGAGCATAATGATCAAAGTCATAAACACCACGCGATTGAAACCGAAAAATGAGTTAAAATTCAACTTTACCTACGTAGCTAGGTACTATATACATTTACAAAAATTTAAAATTGAAAAGAACGTAATTAATGCCATAGTATTAAGCTACAGCAGCCGCCAGTAGCATAATGAAATGGCAACTAATGAACGTTGAATGGGAGTTGGTACACGTTAAGTAGATATATACCTATATTAATCGTGGTATTTAGTATTCAGACGAGTTGGACACCTGCCGCATACCGCTGCGGCAATCAGCCGCTACTCACATTATTTTGTCATTAGCTGAGACAATACTGTGTAATTTAAATACCTACATGTGTTCAGTTGATGATATACATTTGATTATAAGTACGTACTTAGGACTTAAGATTGCTATAAAGCTATGTTTCAAGCTCTGAACATTGCCTTCGATATGTACTAAATGTAGCTTACATTATCCTCTATAAAGGATCCTACGTTGATGGCGTATAGTGTGGGTATATTACGTGTAGTTAACTAAATGACTTACATCACAAAGATAAGGCGGGAGCCCAACGTGTTGTGACGCCTCGATACCTCCACCAAGACGCATTATATCTGCATTATATGCACCTACTTACTTTACTTCTAAGTAGGTATATAGGTATCGATGCTACGTAAGGGATAATCTTCTAATCTATTACATCTGATTAGTAGGTTGTAGATTGATATATTGACCTACTTTACCACCTATGCATTATCGTAATAGAGTAATGTTTGATCTCGATTAATTATACGAGACATTTCTTGGCTCCCAAAGAATTTGTAGAAACTACAAATCCTACGGCTTTTATTCCCTGAATGTAAAGACTGAGGTGAGCTAAACCTGCTGAATAAATATCTCCAGGATATAAATTTATTCGTTTTGTATCAGCGGAATTGAATTAAAGGAAATTTCTCTTTTTAGTGAAACTGTCGTTAGTCAGCGTTCTAGTTTTAAAGTTTTACGTTAGCCCGCGATTTCAGAACCCTCGGCTTGAGTTAGACATTGTCTTCACCATATTTCAGAGGATATTTATTTTAGTAGTTTTCAGTTCAATCTCTTTTATTTTAAAGAGAGGCAGAGAGAGATTGTGTTGGTTGTAATTTAAGCATTGCGGCAAAAATATGCAGTAGTTACCTAATTTTAGCTGGGAATAATCCTTACTTAAGAGGAACTCTATCTCCAATCTCCATACAAACGTAGTCGACTGTTTCCTCCCTGGATGAAGAAAAATATGTTTATGCCATAAAACCAATATCTGCCATGACCATGCCCTTTTGTTTTTTTTTCATTATCTAATTAGAATAGAAATTAAATTCAGAAAAATTAGAAAATGAAATAAATCAAAACGTAGGGGCATGGTCATGGCTGATATAGGATTTATGGCATAAACATATATTTTCTAATATCTTTATCCAGGGACGAAACAGTCGACCACGTTTGTGAAGTTTGTATAGAGAAAAGAGTAGGTAGACTGCCCTGTTAAGAAAGATACATACTCGAATGTTGTAGATACCTAACCTACATTACTCAATGCGTAACTCAACTTTTTTTTAATAACATGATTTGCTGAAAAGTTATTTATAAAATTGATAAAATTCAATCGGTACCCCGATCAGATTCAGTGGTCCGACACATAACATTCATGGCCGATTTTCCAACCGTAGCAAATCCGTTGCTTTTTTTTTCAATTCAGCATATTCAACAATACTAAAAAAAACCGGCCAAATGCGAGACTCGCGCACAAAGGGTTCCGTACCACTATCACAATTGGGTACGGAACCCTTTACAACAACCAATTTTTAAATTTGATAGGAAAATGTGAAATATTTAGCTTCGATTCTGAGACCTATCATACGACCGCATTTCACAAAAAAAATAAATAAAAAAAAAACTTACACAAAGAAAATTTGAAACTTATAAGAAACTCTTTGCTAACTGAAGGCAGACTGGTATATTGGACAGATAGGGCAGCCATTTTGAATTCCATGACCTACTCGATTTGACTCCGGCCAATCAGAAGCGACCTCATATTGCAACAAAATCCCCTTGTTGTTTTTGAAACACGTTTGTTGTATGGGAGCTCCTCTTAAATACGGTTCATGAGAAACAGCCTTGTGACAGACGGACAGACAGCGAAGTCTCAGTAATATGGTGCAGTTCTTACCCTTTGGGTACGGAACCCTAAAAAATTGCATACCGTTATGAAAGTCAAGTGGTAAATCGTCGTTTTCAGTTTAGAACGACAATGCTCTACGAAAAGTATGATTTTACAGTTGGCCGTTGGTATCTATTTAATGGTGGCATTCCATCACCTGTGACGTGGCACGCGGGAAGCTATGCTTACACCGCGTATTGTTCTGTGTTGTTTTCTTTGCACATTATGCGCTGTGACCGTGCAATTCATGCAAACGCCCTCATACGTCAAAAGTGCTTCCATTCCAGAAACGTTTTAAGTTTTTTGTACTTTGTGTGGACAGGTTTTATAAATGCGCAGGTTTGTTACCTACATTTGCTTTTCATGTTTGTTTGTGAAAATCTGTTACATTATTTCATGTTATTATAGCTGGACGTAGTTGATGGCAGCAAAAATAATGAACAATACAGTGCTACTGGCGTACGACTAGGTAGCTATGTACCTACTGGCTAGGCAGCAGCTGTGCAAGAAAAGAAAATCAAAATTAGTTTTTCTATAGGCTGTTGGTATTCGTAATCATCGCAGTCTTCTCGCGACCACGGCCGGTGTGAACCGTTTGCCGAAACGTCGAGGTGATTAATAACAATGATTATCTACATCGCGATCTAGACCCGTGTTTCTAATAATAATGATGGATGGAAATCGTGTAAGTTAAACAGACGGACAGACGGACAGACAGCGAAGTCTCAGTAATAGGGTCCTGTTTTCACTCTTTGGGTTCAAACCCTAAATAGTTGGTAGGTACCTATTCGTAATGTAATCACATCCGCATTATACGGTTCGTATTATGTAGTTTACATTATCTTCGCGTTGTCGGTCTCGAATGAGTCAGCATGAATGTTAATGCATTCGTGTATCGCATTCCGTCAAATGTAATCGAAGCCTCGGTTCGGGCGGCGCGGCACCATCCATCACGCGATATTTCCTTGCCGCTTCTTTTAAATGGAACATCTATCAATGCAAATTCATATTTGTTCGAACTCCGTCATTATGTTAGGTAAACTGTCTCTGTTGAGTGATGTTGTTTTGTTTCCATTACTTTATTAGGCGATCGTTGGGCTAAAACATGTTCGATATCAAAATCGTTTGTCAATATCGTTTTACTTATGAGCGATATGAAATAGTTATTTTGTTTAGATATTTAGGCCCAAGTAATCAAAGGTACAATCAGTTTATTGTGTGGGAAAAAAAAACATATTTTCAAGCAAGTTTGGAAGGCACGTTACGCAGTTGGTCCCGGTTGTTATTTCAGATAGCAGTCGTTAGGTCAAGTTAGGGCGACCTGACAACTCAAACACCAGGTGAGCCACACCACTATACGAAAATAAGAAAAAACCCCATCAGTACTATTATGACTATGATTTTTGTGTTGTTTCGGAAAGCGCCCTCCGATGAGAAGAAACGAGAAGAAGCTCATAGGGGTCATCAACAATAAAGATAAAATAAGACAAGTAAATCTTCAGTACCGATAATCTTAAAATTGCAAAGTAGGTAGGTTTAGCTAAGTAGGTATATGTAGACGCTATGGTACCAATAAACCACCCTAGTTTGATGAAGGGGTGGCTGTTTACGACGTTTTGTTGCGAACTTATCGCTTTAGACGATAATAAATCGCTGATGATGCTAAATTTATGAGAGTTAATACATTTTTATGGGGTAAATTGGCGATGATGCATAAAATGTTGTGTTTTGATTAATGTAAGGCAAATCGGTATGAAAAATTACCGTGACCGAGTGGATTCAACAATCTACTCTGTTTTATATGAACTTAATACTATTAGAATTGGAGAACCGTCTCCTTTTGAGAGTCGGTTAAAACAGCCATTTTAAAGAATTGCTGTGCGTTCAGACAGATCCGGATATATGGAGACACATAATATACGGTATTCTAATAATTTCCGGATATCTGGTTTTAGTAATGTAAATTAGCAAATTATAATTTAATTATAATAAAATTATAATGACTTCTATAATTTGTTTTTACACTTTGCCATCATAAAAAGCGGAAGTGGAGTGGATGTGGGTTCGGTCCCGCCGAGAGTAATATATTCGTAGATGTATTTTTTACTAGAATATTTCAGTTTTAGCAGAGATATGTAAAACAAAGAAGCACCTTGTTCAAATAATATGGTTGCTTCAAACAAAGGTGACTCTGACTGACTTTTTGTAGCCATAAAATTCAAAGAAGGTGCATCTAAAATTACTTGTTTTATATGTATTTTATTGACATTTTAAAAGTAGGTTGTTCAACACGTTAATCCTGATTACCGCTAATTAAGCAATTACTTAGTAGGCGGCTACTGCAGCAGTCCAACTACGTTGATTTCAGAGAAGTTATTTATAAATTTTAACCAAAAGTAATTCCTTAAACCAGTTTTATTTAACCTGATTTTTAAAGATGTGAAACTTATTTACATTTAATAATGATGAAAAAAAAAAACTGTTTTTGCCATGGTTTACTGACTTTTGGTAACCACTTTTCATTACCACTACACTCCTGGGATTATCCCGAGCACCGGGATTCACTGTAGATAATACCAAAATCTCGAGATTAGAAAAAAGGACCGGGATCTAAGTCGGATCTCTAACATTGTCGTCTTCCTAATTCTTCTTGACTTGAAACATATATGTATAAACATATATGTTTCAAGAGTTAAGTTCATGTGTCACGAGTGCACAAGCATCTTCTAGGTGAGTATACCCACTTTAAGAGTACATCGACACTTACCATTTATACCCTATTTCTGAAACTTAGATCAAAAATGTAAACAAAAATTCCATGTATATTTATTTTTACTTTTTACTTTAAAATTGACAGTTCTTTGTTTACATTTTTGATTTAAGCTTCTGAAATTGAGTATAGAGATAGTGGTCAATCACTAACCAGTAATAAATAAAAAATACATAAAATAAAATTGAAATGCTCGTAGCATTTCAATTTTTTACTCCTCCGGTCTCTTAATGAACCTAAGCTACCTAACTTAATTAATATGTAAATATTCTGAAGTACCACATTATAATGCTGTTTTGTATCCATTAAGGCAAGGTAAATAGGTTGTGGTGTAAGCATTTTATCGTCGCTAATACGATACGATATGTGTTAGCGAAGCATAGACTACCTATATTTACGTCAAGTAGGAGAGTCAAGAGCTGTAAAGTTTTGTTCACAATGTCGCCTGTTTATATTAAGCTACTAGCAGAGGCCCGCGGTTTTACCCGCGTCAGGCCCGATCCCGTGGAAATATCGGAATCAAAAGTAGCCTATATTACCTATGTTAGCCTATGTAGGTGAATGTAGCTTTCTAAATGTGAAAGAATTTTTGAAATCGTCACAGAATTTTTTGAGTTCATTGATTACAAACATACAGACACACACACACACAATAATACAAATCTTTTCTCTTTATAATATTAGTGTAGATACATTGTGTTAAGGTAGAGGTAGGTAGAGAGTAGGAAGTAGCCGTGTAGCTCCAGCATAGAATAGGGTGACCCATCTCTTCCCGTGGGTGTCGTAAAAGGCGACTAAGGAATCTGAAGGAGATTAGCAAACCTTAAGTTCTTCCCGCGCGGTGGCGGATAAACTGCTTGATCCCTAAGAGGGTTGGTGTCGGGCAGGCGGCCGGCCGTAAAAAGATTGCCAAATCTAATTGCAGAAGGTATGGTCAATGATGACCAACGGACTGCGTCGACCCAAAATAAAAACACATTTGGGGTTTAGCGGACCCCGGGCTCCCGAGAGGGATGCAACCGGGAACATCGCTCGAATGAGAGAGAGTGTGTTAAGGCCTTTCCATCTATTTTTTTAGATGATTTATAGAGCGCAAGCCACTTTTAACCCATGCTATTTATGGCGCTGTAGTGCCCGGGACATTGTAAGGTGGAGTAGGCTTGCCCAGCAACTATACCACCCTCCCAGCCTAGTTAGTCATGCCCAGAGGAAAGAACAGGTCAATACGTCTGGAGCTAACTAAGCCGTAGGTTTCCTCACGATGTTTTCCTTCACCGCAAGAGCGATGTTAATTAATAACGCTGCACGTAACTTTTTCTTAAAGAAAAAGACCTTTCATGACAAGACATGAGCGGTGTTGGCCTAGTGGTAGATACCTTGGCTTTCATTCCGAAGGTCATGCGTTCGAATCCTAGTCGACCACGCACCAATGTGTTAAGGCAGAGTTATGTAAATTAGGTTAGTACCTAAGTCTATTTATTTCATCTATTCAGGTCAACTCTAACGAACGAGGAAGCATCGTAAAAATAATTAAGTTTCTTACGACTGGTAATGAAAGCTTTGTTGACGTCTCTAAAAGTTTATTCGGTTATTCAATTAGTTAGTTCGTTTCAGTTAATTATTGAGTTAAAAATATTTGTAGGAAAAATATTGTTTTTAGGGTTTCTTACCCACGGAAAACGGGAAACATCTGTCGTCGCTGTATCTCCTAAACAGTGACAACTAGACTGTTGAAATTTCACGGATGATGTATTTATGTAACCACTATAATAACAAATACTAAAAAATCACGTTTATTTTTTAATTTTAAACCCAACGATTTCGCGATTTATTTTTACTACTGGCGCCATCTAATGGCACCGATCGTAAAAATAAGTGTTAACGTTGTCGAGGATTTTTTGTATATATGTACGGAACCCTTTGTGCGTGGGTCCCACTCGCACTTGGCCGGTTTTTTTATTAATTATAGACGTAAAATTAAAATGAGAACCACGGGACTGAGAACTTTAAAATAACGGAATATAAAAAATACTCAACCAAACGTCAACTTTTTTCAATTGACAATTTCTTGTGCCATCGACACGAAGAAGAAGTAGTTCGTCACTGCTGTAATGTTATGTACTCGTATGAAGTCGACCTTAGAGAAAGTGGATCTGCTTGGGGAGCTCATTATAAAGCGCTAAGCCGGGATCATTGCAGGCTTCCACTTAACGCAAACGAGGGAGGATTACAACGGAAGTGCACGGTCCGTCCCATGGTACAGATCTTTATCAGACATCTTGGAATGTAAGCACTGTTTTATGTGTTGCATTAACGTTACCTACGCAGTAAAGTGTTGCTTTATATCCAAAGGGGACTCGAGGGACGAGCGGTTGGCAGTAATTTGAATAACGTATAGAAATCTTTGAGTTATGGAGTCAATTGAGACAGTATGTTTTACTTAGGGCTTCGTGCAAGAAATTACAGTATATATTCCAGTCTAATTTATCTTTAGGTATGTAGATAGTTGAATTCCCGAGCGGTTGCAGCTTAAGTACATACATAAACACTGAATGCACGTATTCGTGAAATAATTACGACGAACGCTTAGCAATGGTAGCGCATGTGGCGTGGCGGTGGTGACAAAACGCGCGTGACGTGTTGACATATGTAAAATTACATTACGCCCTGGGTATACCCGTCCTCCGTTCTGTCAACGTTTGCGTTCAAGCCACATCAAAATTTACCCTCTTTGATGGTAGATGTTTCTATTCTTTTTACTACAGGGAAGTAATAACTTTAAAAGAATAAAGTAGGTAAAGGACTGTACCTACTGCTTTTAATATCTATTTTAACCGATATTTATATTTTATGCAAAACATAAATAAATAAATAAAAACATTGTGAGTAAACCAACATGTCCTAGTACTCATCACGGTTCGAAGCCAAGGGACATACGCCAATCCGGAGTAGGCTCCAGTGGCGTCTTACTGTTTAACCTCACTTGGAGGAAGCCATTTGCCTATATTTGAACAAATAAGAGACATTTTTGAAATATACTTCGGTAGGTACTACTTAAATGCTAAATTTACAGCCTGAAGATTAACTCTAAACATATCGAATCTCTTAGTTCTTCAATAAAAAAAAACAAACGCTCAAAAGGCTGGCCACAGTAAATAATAATACTAAAGTTTACGAACAGCTACAAATGACCAGCTAGCACGAAAGTATATATACCTACCTACTATTTTGTAGGTCCGTGCCAGCTAGTACTTAAAGGTAAATAATCTAATTCAATTGCGATGACAGAAGCCCGAAGCAGTTGATAATTCCATTACACTACCCAATTTATACAGAGTTAGAAAGTACTAAAACTTTATTCTTCCCTAAAAATATTAGCGGTGTTATTTATGTTTATTATAACATCAAGATCTTTACTCGAGACAGAAAAGATTTATAAAATATACAAACAACCCAAAGTAATAGGTAGATGAAGTAAATTCAGCTTTATTTATGAAGGGAAAGCGAGTATATAACCAGAGATCCTTTACAACATTATGAAGAGTCGGATGCACATTATAGGGGATGAGGTCGTTGAAACTTTTTATTCAATAAAGACTTAAGCAATGAGACCGAGCAGCTGTTGGCAAATTATGGGTCAATGGCCAGCTAGTGGAAAATCATAAAACATGATTGGATTAAGAAGTTTTCTGTGCATTATAATGTTTTATTTTCAAGATTTTTTAAATTTAAGTTGCTGAACTTAATGAGCGTCTTTCTATTTTTGAATTATTTCATCATTTTTACCCATAAAAACAAACATAACGATACTTTTTAGTTAGTTTAAACTTAAAAAATATAAAAGGAGATTAACAATGGTACCTGCTAAGGCATATGATAAATTGATAATAGTGGAGGCGTTTCCAGGGATATAAAATACTTATAACTATAAAAAAATGGCAGCCTTGGATGCCTTAACTTTAGTACTCAAAGCATGACATGTAAATCGATCTCACCAACAAAGTCTACGATACGAGTATAAATAAACAAAACAAAATACGTCAAACCTTTGCGTGAGTCTCGACCCTTTCGTCAATGTCTCTGGTCTTAGCTCCAAAACAAATAAAAGTGTTTTAAGGGGATTACATCAAAAGAAAATCGACTCAGTTTCGAATTTCAGCACATTTTCCCCAACTATTATTGTCATGTTCGTGAACGAATAAACCGATATTGCCCTTCCATTATAATGCAGTAGATTAACATGATTGTGCATCATAATTGTGGGGATAACGTAATATTTAAATCAGATTTACACCGAATATTTTGCATTTACGGAATGGAGGGCGACAGTCAAATAATACGATTGATTACTAGCTATTTGTTTGCTTGCAACATCCGCAATACGACGAACATATTCAATCATCGATTTTACGTGCAATTTACTGAACTACAATAATGGAATATTATTTCGATGTAAATTTACCTGTATTCTGTCACGTTCTAAAGGGTATTGGCATAATACAGCTTTAGTATTTACGCAAGGGTTAATTAATTATTGAACATTTCCGCTCTTATTATGAAACTAAGTAGGTATAAGCTTATATATTGTTTCGTTTATTTACTAAATTATTGGTATACCTAAGCTTGGACTAAAAAAACTGATAACAGAGATTTTGATACTTTTCAACATATTTCCCGCCTTTCGTAACTAGTCAGACTTGGCCGGAACCGGGTCGTGTCGGATCGGTCTTTTGCATAAGATTTTTTGTTTTGCATGTTGTACGTGCCGTATCCGTGTAAGCAAAAGCTGTCTTCATACAAAATAACTCGGCTCGGATATGGCCCGGTCACGGTCCGGTCTAGTATGAACAATCCCTTAGACTCCGTTTTAGATTTAGGGGGTGAATCTTTTATGTGTCATATCATAAACTACATTCAACGCTCAATTATGTCATATACCGATTTAGTAGGTTTGAGAGCATATGTGTTATCGACGTTAGTATCTAATAGACGGGCTTAGATATTACTGGTTGGTATTACTAATACTGGTTACTAATCTAAATTACTAGCATGTACTCCCATGATGCCGTTCCGTCACAGCATGTTGTACCTTATAATTCTGGCTTGTAGCGTAATTAGATATTATACAGCCTGTCGTGTACCGATTAACAGTAATAGAGTATTGTATATAGACTCTGAGAGCTAGTAAAGCAATATTGAAAGAGGTCCATTTTTAGTTTAGTACAAATCAAATCATCATCAATTATTAAAAATCATTTTCTCGAGCTCCTCCGTGCTTCGGAAGGTACGGTAAGCAGTTGGTCCCGGTTGTTATCTCGAATAGCAGTCGTTAGGTCAAGTTAGAGGCCTTAGACCGATCTGAAAACTCTAACACTATAGGTGAGCCACACCACTAGGTACACGAAAAGAAGAAGAAGAGTTTAGTGCCTTGGTGAAACACCACTACGAAAAAAAGACGAAGAAGAAAAAGGCATTTTGTGACCTTTTAAGGGTAGGTATACATTTGGTTTGGAAAATACTGTTTACAATAATTCTGCACCTGACCAAAATTTAAAATTGCAACCTCTACAAAATAGTTGTAAATAGAAATACAAAATATATTGCATCTGAATGAAATAATTAATTCCATGTCTTCGCCTTTGCGTCTGAGGCTTATAAAGACCACCTGAGGCTTCAGATATTATAGTCCAAATTAAATCTTAATATCGAGGGTTTACGCCGCACGCACTGGAAAAGTCAGATAAGGGAAAACTTGGAAATGGCACCACCGAGCAGACTATTGGCGACTGCTGACCAGCTTATTTCCATTAATAAGCTAAGAGTGTTAATAAACCACTTATTTTAATTCGTTATGAAGCTCTCGGCATATAATACGTACCTACCTACTGATTCAAAAAAATATTCTACTCTAACGTTGGTAAACATCAACGATTCAAACAATTACGAAGAAATAAACAAAGAAAATCGAAGCAAGATTCTAAGCATCTAACAAGAAAGCATCATAAATTTTCCAATCGATTACCATATCGTGGAAGTTTAACACTTTTCTGCGTAATGGAGTGTAAATCATGAATGTAAGATAAGTTGCGTACAATTCAATCAGCCGGCATCCGCTCAAAGTTGCCCCTCATTGCCAACTTAGTTGGACTGTTTCTTTAATCGAGTTCGCGTAACTTTATAAAATGCGCCCGTGTGCCCGGTTTATGTTTTCAACGCTGGTTAAAAGCTTTCCAAGAGTGTTTGTTACTCCAAACAAGGTTTACAGTTGACGATGTGATTTTAAAGAATTTTCTTGCAACGAAACAAGTTTAGGTATGAAATAGAGAGGTGTATAAATAATCGAAAATGTAAACTTTCATTAAAATCTGATTATAGGTAAACACAAAGTTCTCTTCTTCGTCTTGAGGTGCCTCTCTGATTAACTAAGGTTGGCGGTCAACTTCGAGTATTTCTCTCTATTCCTGGCGAGGCGGAATAGTTCAGGTGCACTTGCTATCCCCTTACTTTTCCGGATGTTACGTAACCAAAATTTCTTCCTTCGACCGACACGTTCTTCGAACAAAGTTTTCAAAATCCTTTTAATGATGCGTATACGCAGCAGTTATAATAACAACACTATTTGTTAGGTGTCATTAGAAAATTGATTTTCAAGGAAAAATAGCATTCAAAAATTTTCACTTGCGGCGAGGCTTGAACTCGCGTCTTTGGGTCAGTACCCCAACGTCTATACCAACTAGACTACGCCACTACGACTACTAAGTCCCTGCCTGGGGCCGTGAAAACTTCCAATACTATATTCTCCTTTGATTGTTTACGATTAAGGCTCGTTAAAGCGCCATCTATCAGGTGTCATTAGTCAAAAAACAACATTAATGGTGGAAAAGATAAATTGTTCTAATTCAGATGTTATAAATGAAAACTTTAAACAAGACACTGGCGACTTTCCACCTCTGGATGACCAAGCTGATCCTTTGAAAAAGCTAAGCGCACTCGGCCCCTAGAGCACCTAACTAGAACGAAAACGAAAATGTAGTTGCCCGCCAAGTCAATTTACTTTCGGGACTTGATGCACTCCGCATGCGCGGCCGTCGCCCCAGCCTGCCCAGATTAAGATGGAACATATGAAGGCACCAGTGTATCCACACAAGTCCCAAGCATCCCACACTAACGACAAATCCCGACTCCACGGAATAAGCGACACTACGTCGGGCCTCTTACAATCAGAGCGAACAACTCCGTTCGGCTCGAGAATTGCCGGAATTGTCGACGATCAATTAAATTAAAACATAAAACAAGTCGTGTTGACACGGTCCCAATCGTATTGCATTAAACGGCAATAAAAATAAGTTTATTTATTTATCGTAATAAAAATGCAAAACTTATATTAAAAACTAGCTGTGCCCGCGACTTCGTCAGCGTTTTTCGGACTACCTACCCATCGCTGTGCAAAAGTCTACACTTGAACGGATAACCAGGGAAGTCTGTTGCTGAACAGAAGAGAATCATGGCACAGTCTATTTAAGTGTAGATTTTGCACAGCGCAGCGGTAGGTAACGTGTTGCATGCTTATTCGCATTACTTATTATAAGAAGTAGCCTTTATCGAAAATATAAAAAAAAATCAAAACCCGACTTCGAAAAAAAGGACAAAACAATAAAAATAAGCTCTCCTACATACAGTGCAACCGACTTATCTGTTATGTAAGCTGAAGTCGGGCAGCTTAACTACATGATATCTTTTTTATTACGTGGGTAATGCGCCTTATGCACCGTCAGGCCACTCTCGTTGGGCTCCCTACCATAGGTTTATAATCTAAGCCCCCATGGTGTCCTTCGCTCCACAAGTGTCGAGGCCAGTGGGAATTCCTTATGGACTACATCCTGACAACGGTGGCCTTTCCAAGCCTCATCTCTGCCTCTGCCCGATAGACAATCTCTCTCCATCTTCCCTCCCTCGGCATGGTCACGCCACCGTCTCGAGGTCCCCAAAGCCGGTGATAAAGCCCCCCACCGAGTTCACCACCAGAGGCTGAGGTGATTTTTTATAGTGGTTGTCTTCCACGCGGCCCCTTTCTTGCGGAAAGGACCCCGAGCCCGCTGACGCGGGATTACGGATTAGAAGCCAGGCAAGCCCGGTTTCCCACGTCGTGCTCCTCTTGGTTTGCAGCTACTGAGTCCCCTCACAACGGCAAGGTGGACGACCATCTGGAGGGCAAAACGTAACGTCGTGTCCGGGACTCGGGACTCGAACGCGCAGCCCTCGAATCGGAAGCCATCATTCGGCTCGGCAGGCCACCGTTTCTTAAAAAGGGAGTGCGGTCTGTGATACAAACGCGGAACCCTCGACTCGGAATCCACAGCTGCCATCGTGCCACGTAAACTACATGCAATCTGAATCTACCCAGTAAAACTTCCCGATTACAGCTATATTTTTTAATCATTTTTATTGCATCTTCGACTGCCACTAAAAATTATCAAAATTGCTATTACTGTTGCGTTAAAGTTACGGTTACAACTTTAATCACTGAGGGATTTTTGAGAAGGTGGTTTCAGGAGGTCCATCAATTTGTACCTAGTTCTTTATAAGCCGATTCTATTGATGAAAGTCCAAAAATTAGTAATTTACAGCATTGTGGGATGCTATTCTGCTTATCATTCCGAACGTTCTCATCAGATCTTCACCAACAATTTATGGGACCAACTTTCCAAATAAAAAATAAATGATCGAAACCGGACTTTATTTGCCGGAGTACGGTGTGAACATATTCACATACAAACAGTATGCGGCTAGAATTGAGCACCTCCTGTTTTTTTTAAAGTCGGTTAAAAACAGCCATTATAAAGAATTTCCGTATGTCCGAAGGATCCGGATATGAGGAGGTCTCTCCACATATCCGGATCCTTCGTATACCTGTCTAGGTATACGGTATTTTAGAAATTTCCTGAAAAAAAAACTGGATATCCGGTTTTTTTATTTTCGACCGGATATCCGGTTTATCATGGGTTGATTCCACACAACATATTTCTTCAATACAACATTCAAACTAATTAAGTAAAAGCAGAAAAAACTCTTTATCCGGATAACCGGATTAAATATCCGGATAAAAAATAGCCTATATGTTAATCGGGGTCTAAAGCTATCTGCATACCAAATTTGGTTAAAATCGGATAAGCCATTTCTGAGATTAGCGGGCACAAAGGCACACACAAACAGACAAACAGACAAACAGACAAACAGACAACCAGAAAAACAGAAAAATAGGTTCTGCTGCGTTAATAGATACCCATACAATTTATATTTTTTTTATATCTTCCAAAAACAGACACCGCTGAGTTACGATTTTATTATATGTATAGATATAGATATTGCAATAACCCTTATTAAAACGTCGATAAATTAAAAGTTTTACAATAGTATTAAGTGGTTTGCAGTCATGAATTGCAAGAGTAGAGTTCAATTCACAAAAGAAGTCCCCTAGACACAGAGCTATAGTCGCTAGACAATTTCCTGAAATTCCATTTTATTAGTATTATATAAAAACTTAGATGGGAGATCGATAAATTTGTGTAGCAAAAAATAAGTTTCTCGAGCTCCTCCGTGCTTCGGAGTCCTGGTTGTTATCTCTGATATCAGTCGTTAGAGACCATAGGGTGACCCGAAAACTCTAACACTGAGTGAGGCACCACACTACAACACGAAAGAAAAAGAATAAAAAAAATGCAAAAAAAAAGGCAATATTTTGAAGAACTAACTTTAGTTTCGGTTGTTACCGCGGGACTTCTTCCGTGAAAAGGACTCTATAACGAAACTCATTACAAAGGGCAGATTGAACTGGTATTCGGTCGCAAATGGATTGTGTGCGGTGACGTTGTACTCGTACAAAACATTTCTTTATTTACATCGCTTGTGCTGGAATCATGTCATACGAAATGTTGATTACATTGATCGGGAAAATAATTTTAATTCTGATACCCAATTTGGTATTACTCTATTATCTTGAAATGTTATGGACCATTCAAAAGCCTTCCTGTAAAGTCACGTACCCACGTAAGCAACATTTATATAAAGTATTAAGAAGCTTAGAATGTTTTTAAGTTTTACAAAATATTCTTGGTTATTATCTAGCTAATGGGTAAATACGATTGAAAAATATGAATTTAAAAGTTTAAGAATTGAAATTAAAGACATTTTTCGGTTTTAATTGCGTGGTGTTTATTACTTTTAGCATTAATAATAATAATAATAAGCCCGCAGGGCACCTTGAGGCGAGGTGTCGGGGAGTATTGGAACGAACGTGAAGCAGATCTATTTTTAAATTCAATAAATTCACTACTGGCTAAACTGAAACGAGAAAAAACTAAATACATAATATTTGGAGGCGATTTTAATATTGATATGCTCGTCCAAAATAAATTTTCAACTGAATTTGACAATTTGTTACTAACTAAAAATCTCATTCGTCAAGTGAAAACTGCGACAAGAGTATGCACTACCACCTCCACATGTATAGATCTTGTTTATACTAACTTCAAGCAAGTTCAAACCAAGGTAAGCGATTTAGGATTGTCTGATCACCATGGTGTAATACTGAAAATTGACATTGACCCAGTTTCCAATAATGACCTACAAATAATTAATAAAAGAACATATACAGACTATCAAATAGAATATTTTAAATCAGAATTAAATATAATAAATTGGAATGACCTCTTATTACAAAATAATAACAATATTAACCAAAATTATAACGACTTCCATAATTTAATACAAAACCTTTTAGAACTATGCTTCCCACAAAAATGTTTTAAAACTAAGAAAAAGGGAATTAACTGGCTTTCAAGAGGTATAAAACTGGCATGTAAGCACAAAAGATTACTTCGAATTATGCTGAATCACACAGGCAATAAAATTATTAAAAAATATTTTAAATCATATAGGAAAATATTAAAGAAAACAATTAATACGTCTAAAAAAATAGAATTCATAAGAGAAATGAAAAAATCAGATAATAAGGTTAAAACTATGTGGAATATAATAAAAACCAAAACAGGAAAAAACCGTACCTATAAAGTTAAAAACATAAAACTAAACTTAGATAATAACATAATAGAATCACCTACAAAAGTTGCAAATGGATTTAATAGTTATTTTGCTGCGGTAGGTGATTCTAGTCCAAAAACACAAGCCCATATCTACCCCTATAACGAGCAACCTAGACACAGTATATATCTACGACCAGTATACTATGATGAAATAAAATCAATTCTACAGAACTTAAAAAATAAACGAAGTTTTGGTCATGACGAAATTCCTTCTTTTCTTCTTAAAAAATGTGCTACCGAGTTAGCCCAACCTCTTACCTTGCTGATAAATCAGTCATTTGCAGAAGGTACCTTCCCAGACATTTTAAAAATATCAGTAATCAAACCAATTCATAAAAAAGAAGATAAAACAAAACCCTCAAACTATCGTCCCGTAGCTCTTCTATCATCAATATCGAAAGTCTTTGAACGGGCAATGTCAAACCGATTATACGACTACTTAGAAAAAAATAATATCCTAAATGTAAATCAATATGGTTTTCGCAAAAATAAATCAACAACCCTAGCAGTGTACAATTATGTTCAACAAGCTTATAATTATATAAATAAAAGGAAGTATGCTGTAGGCATCCTACTTGACATGACGAAAGCTTATGACAGAGTAAAATTTGACATTCTTTTATCTAAATTAATGAATGTGGGAATTAGAGGTATAGCATACGAATGGCTAAAATCATACCTAAATAATAGAATTCAATATGTGCAAGTTGATTTTCACGATAAAAACACTGGGAAAGTAGAAAATTACATATCAGACCAAAAAATTTTGAACAGCTCAATACCCCAGGGAAGCGTTTTGGGTTGTATATTATTCCTGGTTTATATTAATCAGCTCCCTAAAATAATAAACACACATTGTGTTCTATTCGCTGATGACGTGTCTCTCCTATTTGAGTACGAAAACTCTGAAGGCTTCAGAGACAAAGTACAACAAACATTTGCAACAGTTGTCGACTGGTTAGAAACACATAACTTAAAAATTAACTACTCAAAAACTAAATTGATAGAGTTCCGGCCCTACCAAAAAAGAAGCCTAAACTTTAATCTACAAATAGGAAACGAACATTTAGATAAAGTAAAAACATGTACCTTATTGGGTATTCAAATAGATACGAATCTAAATTGGAAGGCACATATCGAAAGTCTGAAATCCAAATTATCTAGATTTTCTTATGCTCTCTATGAGCTCAAAGTCAGTACTAATAAACAAACCGCTCTATCTGCATACTACGCTTACGCACATTCGTGGCTTAGTTACGGCATCATTTTATGGGGAAATGCCACAGATGTGGAAGAAGTGCTCATTAAACAGAAAAAGCTCATACGCATTATGGTAAATATAGATAATACTGTTTCATGTAGACCGCATTTTACTGAACTAAAAATATTAACCGTGACATGTATATATATACTAGAACTATGTAAGTTTATTAGAAATTACCCTACTATTTTCAATGACGCAAAACCTAATAGATTATACGCCCCTCGGAAAAAATACGAAAACACCTTAAAAAATCCTGACAGTTGTCGTGTTAAAATGTACAGTAAAAGTCCATATAATAGTGCAATAAATGTGTATAACAGATTACCTAATGAAATACGAAATGAACAAAATACAAATACATTTATTAATAAGCTTAAAAACATGCTGTATAAAAAATGTTACTATAGTCTAAATGAGTATAATAATGACCCACAATTATAATCAGTTTTAATATTTCTTTATATAGGTTTATCTATGGGTTATACTTTTTGTTTTTATCATTTTATGGACTAATTTAGTTTTAATTTTAATATATTTATTGACATTTTACTACAATTTCATTTTAATAATTTTGACATATTATTTTTGCATTTTAATATTTTGACATAACGTAGGTATATAATAATTTGTCACGCTAATTTTCTTGACATAGAGATAGGATTACAATTTTTCGTTTAGTATTTTGGCACAACATGGACAACTGTTATACTACAGCTGCATGAATATTTTTGTTTAACTCCTAAAAAATTAACACAAAGACTACTAATGAAAATGAAATGAAAAGCAAATTCAGTTGAAGATAATAAATTGATTGATCTGCTGCACGTTCAAGGAATAAAAATCGAATGAATAATGTCAACAATTTTTGTATTTTTTGATTTATATAAACGCATTGCCAAGCCCAAACGGGTGTCATGATGAATCTACTGTGTATCTGTAAAACCATCTTTGTACTACTCATGATTAAGCAATAAAGAACTTGAAACTTGAAACTTGAAACTAGTAGCGACCCCGCGGCTTCCCGAGTGCTCCAGGGGGAAATCACCGTTCCTCACCTCCGGCTTGCCTTAGTTGGCTGGTCGGAGTGAACACTGACGAGGAAGCGGTCCCCCGCCTCTGGCTTGCCTTCATCGGCTGGTCGGAGTGGAGTCGCGAGAGCAGAAATGCTCGGAGGATGGACACCTCACGTCAGTGATGAGTTGACCCGCTCCACAGGATTACCTAGGATGGTTTAAAATCCGGTGAGGTTGCTCCATCCTTCAGCCACTCACGCCCCTGTTGCCCCCTGGCTGTAATTTGCTCGGCTTAATTAGGGTGGCCCAGTTTGTGAGTTGGCGAGTCTCCGCCTGCCATTTTTGTTCATGTATTTTTACATTGTTACGGCAGGCGCCATAGTCCCCATAGTTCCCCCCAGTATCCAATCCACTACCAACCCATTTTCATAGCCCAAGTAGTTTTCATCCGTAGTTTACACAATAGTACTATCCAAACCGGGGGTTGTCCTTGGCTGCATTTTATAGTGTAGACAGGGATAACCGCCGGTTTGGTGTCCATTCCATACTTTGCGATTAAAATTGTGACTGAAACGGGCCTCTACGTGTTGGCTTCGGCCCCACGCACGCCTTCCAAATGTCCGGGGCTCCATAGCCCCGTGAAACGGAGACGTTACAAACATAATAATAAATAATAAATTTCTTTATTCATGCCAAAATACATAAGGAAAAACAGTTAAGTTAGAGAAACAAAAACAAACGCACAAAACTTGATTACATAAAGCATTGTTTCAACGCTTAACGTTTCGAGACCGAAAAGCAGAAGACCGATACCGTGATTTAAGTTGGTACATTTTGAGGTAACGATTTCGTAGAAAATTAATAAAATAATATTCTTCTTTTAAAAACTATTTATAGTTACCCGACTGCGCGATGCAAAGAAGGGTTATGTGTTTATCAGTCTATGTATGTATGTTTTTATTTGACTGTACGTGTGCATCAATCCACCATTATTCTTTTCAGACATCATAGGATTCGGCCTCAGACATTTTGAGAAAACGTTTTTTTTGCATTCAGACGTATCGAAACTAAGGTATTTTGAGTTTTAGTTCTACCTTCACCGTCATCGGTAAAGCTGTAGACCGACATTTGTCTCCGGAGACGTCGTGCGTCATCGACCAACATCGCCCGCCCTGCGGCGAGTCTCCCTTGTCTCCGTCCACATCAGTATAGTGCGACCGCGCAGGACATGTCTGGCAGCGTCGCGCGAAGTCGCCCGATGCCTTTGGGGATGCGTGACATGTATCGTGCGATATTTATCGCCTAATGGTTAGTCGCAAATAGTCGCAATGCCAAATAACTGTGAATCTGATTGGCCAGGACAGCAAGGACAGCACAGGAGTAAGCCAGTACAAAACCAAAGGACAAGCGAAAAAGGGTACTTTCTCTTTTTGAGACACGGAACCCTAAAACGGAGCGTTTGTAATAAGTATAATACTGTATGTACCTACGTGAAATTAATTTTTCATTTTTAGGGTTCCGTACCTTAAGGTAAAAACGGGACCCTATTACTGAGACTTCGCTGTCTGTCTGTCTGTCTGTCTGTCCGTCCGTCCGTCCGTCCGTCCGTCCGTCTGTCCGTCTGTCCGTCTGTCACCAGGCTGTATCTCATGAACCGTAATAGCTAGAAGGTTGAAATTTTCACAGAAGATGTATTTCGGTTGCCGCTACAACAACAAATACTAAAAACAAAATAAAACAATTATTTAAAAGGGGCTCCCATACAACAAACGTGTTTCAAAAATAACAAGGAGTTTAGTTCAATGTGAGGTCGCTTCTGATTGGTCAGGACAAATCGAGTTGGTCATGGAATTCAAAATGGCTGCCCTATCTGTCAAATATACCAGTCTGCCTTACTTACCAAAGAGTTTCCTATAAGTTTCAGATTTTCTTTGTGCCAAGGTTTTTTTTTTATTGAGTGATTCGGTCGTTTGATGGGAGTAGAATCGAAGATAAATATTTCATATTTTCCTATAAAATTTAAAAATTGGTTGTTGTAAACCATTTTAGGGTTCCGTATCCAATTGTGATAGTGGTACGGAACCCTTTGTGCGCGAGTGTCGCACTTGCCCCGTTTTTTTTTTAATTTTGAAATCGCTTTTAAAATTTAATTTTTTATTTCACTAATTTTCACAATTTATTCAATGGTTTTCAGGGATTGGAACTATTAGTTACTTTACAGGAATTAAAGGCGAGCCACCTGATATGATAATTATTGTTTTATCTTCACGCTCTATTTGAGCGCTTTCACAAATCACTCGGTGCGATTAACTGAAAATCTATTATGATCCTGAATTATTGTTAACGGGGCTATGGATAACTCTTGTCTCTTTCGCACGATTTTATTGAAATATTTATATTCAAAGTTATTGTGCGCTAGAGAGAGTTGAAAGTCTCTTCTCTAGCCCACGATCGAGGAACTAATTGGCCTAGCTGCGCTCGGCAATATTGTATTGTCAGGTTAAGCAACGCGCGCATTCATTACTTGGATGGGTAACCAATAATGTGCCAAGGCAAAAATCACAGGTAGTCCGGGTTGTTATCTCTGATAGCAGTCACAACAGTCAGGGTGGTCTGAAAACTTTAGCACGAGATGAGGCTCACCACCACACGAAAAGAAGAGGAAGAAGACCGTAAACTGAGTTTTGGAATGGTATTTTTAAATTCTTATTGCTTTCTTAGTAATTGATAGTACGGCATTGAGGAAGAATTGTGAGTACAGTCGTCGCCAATATGGCTATACGCGACCACAAAACGGCTTACTGACTGCAGCCGTATCTCAACCGTGGCTTTGCGAGACAAAAACAAATGGAAGTATTACCGGAGACAATCTACATTTAAATGGATCTTTTTCCTCAATTCGTGCCGAGTTTGGTGATAGGTATCACAGTCCCCGATTTATTTTGGGAACATTTACATTTCGTCGCCTTTTTTATACCAACGCAGTTGTTGCAACCTGATTCGTCAACTTGTCATCGGCCCTTTTATCCATTATCCTTTGACACTTCGTTTGTAAGCGTTTGTAAGCGAAATTGTAAACAACGGACACTTCTTTGTACTCTGATATTAATTTAAAACTACATAATACAAAGGTTCTATGAATTTTCGTTTTTTGTATGAAAAATGTACGTGCATTTGCTGTTTGTTAAAGCGCCGCAACCGTTATGTGGAGGACGTGTTTAAACCTCATTGATGGAAGAATTCCATTTTCAGAAAAAAGTGTTAGTTTTTATTCATAAATTTCCTATGTTTAGGTTTAAAATGTTACCTAAAGAGACGGGTCAGTCATAAAAAGTATTTGTTTTATTTCGTTACTAGTATTTGTAATTATAGCGACCACAAAAATACACCATTTGTGAAAGTTTGAACTGTATAGCTATCACGGTTCATGAGATACAGCCTGGTGACAGACACCGGAGTCTCAGTAATAGAGTCTCGTTTTTACCTTTTGGAACCCTTAAAAAAGATAAAAATGTATTGACCTGGAGGGTTACTTCGGTTCGTTTCGATACGACAACGATACGATAATACGATGGTTCTACTGTCACCCTACTATCGGAATGTGACAGTAGAATCATCGTATTATCGTATCGAAACGAACCACAGTAACCCTCCTGTACCTTTCTTAGGATACAATTTTGCACACTAGCTTAGTCTATAAGTGCACTGATAAGTCGCGGCTTATGCGCGTCGTCGTAGCGTACCAAATTCCTTTGGCATTCCTACAGAAAAGACGACCTCTGTGGCGCGTCGTGCGAAGGCGCGATTGCAATGCAGAAGGTTGCGGGTTCGATTGCCACCGGGTGCAAGTATTTATGCTTAAAATATAAATATTTGTGTCTGGTCTGGGTGTCCCTCTATGTATAATATGTATGAATTTACAAAAGAAAAATAAATATATGTAGTATATCCGTTATCTAGTCACCGTAACACAAGCTTAGTCGCTTACCACGGGGCTAGATGGCGCTGTGTGTTGTTCACAGAATTTATTTATTTATTTATTAAAGGCAATAGTCATAGGAATTTCGCGTACCTCCGCGAGTTCAGTGCGCTAAAGCCTTACCTATTTACGTTCATTAAGTATAAACGTGACGATCTAAGAAATCTGATCTTGAGCGGGTTGCCATTAGCACAATCTCACGGGCGTTATTAATTATTCTGATGTGAATGGAGGTCTGACAAAAGGCATTATCGTGGAGATAATGGAAAGCGCAGTTCCACTTGAAGATTTCCGCCCCGCCGTCGGTTGCGGTCGCGATCATCGTTTCAAGACGTTAGCAAATGAGCCACAGACCCCATACAGTTACAAACTGTATCTAAGCTGTTTGAGTAAAGAGATTATTTAATTTCCTTTTCGGTCAGTCGAGGAGTTCGAGCAGAAACTGTTGGCTTCACTACATTTGAATATTAGATAGGTTCTCGTACCACTAGTTTCCGCTTTACCAACCATCTTTGGTAAACTGATCTGAACTAATATTATAAAGAGGAAAAGTTTGAATGAATGTACTAGAACTTGATATTATATTGATACATTGGATCCTTGGACTTATGCGGGTGGAACAGCAGGGTGATGCTAGTATAGAATCTTACCCAAGCGATGTTTCCGGTTGCATCCCTCTCAGGAGCCCGGGGTCCACTAAACACCAAATTGTTTTTTTTTATTTGGGTTCAGCGCAGTAGGTAAGTAATCATTGACCATACCCTCTACAAATAGATTTTGCAATATTTTAACGGCCGGCCGCCTGCCTGACACCAGCCCCCTAAGGACCAAGCACTTTATCCGCCACCGCACAGGGAGAACTTAAGGTGTGCAAGTCTTCCGCAGGCAGTCCCGTAGGACATTTAGTCGCCTTTTATGACTCCCACGGTAAGAGATGGAGTTACCCTATTCTATACCGGGACCTATCTATACTCCATATGCTCGTCTAGAATAAAGCGGGTGGAACTTGATCACCGAAATTAAAATCTCGTTGATTTTGTTTTTATCATAGGTTATTTTGTAAACATGTAAAAAAATAATCTGAAATTAAATTGTCAAATTTCCATAATAGTATATTTATTTATGAAATACCTATCAGAAAGACAAAAAACACAGACGTTATTTTCTTTATCCAATAATTTTATTGTAACTTAAAAACGAATTGCAATAATAATCAAGCCTATTCGACTGCTACATCCAAATTACATCTTTACTTAGCACCAGCCTATTTAACTACGGCAAATGAAGCGCCGGCACTGTAAACACGATTTGTTTAACGAAAAAAAATACCCCACGTAAATTATTAAGAGTGATTCAATTTGCGCTTGAAAAGTCCGAAAATTACGGCACTCGCGGCCCAAATCTTTGCGAGTCGCAATACAAATATGAAATACAAAATTGTATGACGAATTAATGTTTTCGAATCTCTTCGGCAAACAGTAAGCTCGTCATGTCCCTGTAATAATTATTTGAACGTGCAATTAACATCGTTTTGTCCTTGGAGTGATAATTTGATTTTAGCTGGTGAGGTGAGGTAGGGGTGGGCGGACAGTAAACAAGTAGGTATACACGGTGTTCCGAGAAGGGGGTATTAAGCCGAAACGGGGGTGTTCTAGACGTCTAGGTGAACAACTTTTGGCAAATCGAAGTAGTTTTCGAAAATGTTGAGTTTAATATTAGCTGTTTTTTTAGAGTTTGAGATCATTGGCCTTAAGGTCCCCTCTTATTTAGTTTGGACCACAACAATCTAAACATTAATTGCCTTTATTTACAAAAACAGCTGTTTTTTTTCAGTGATACTACTTCAAAATTTTCGAAAAAACGTTCTAATTTCCAAAAGTCGTAGCACAAAAGTTGTTTGCCTGGACCTCTAAAACAAATCCCTTTCGGGTTAATACCCCTCCTCGGAACACCCTGTATAGTCCAGGATCCCTGGTACATTTTTGAAAATTGATTACAAGCTAGTTTTCAGTGAGTAGCTTCATTTTGATGAGACGCCCAACAATTTCCTATACGAAACTCTCGATTGTGGTAGATAACAGAGGTAGGATCTGTACTACTACTTTTGAGCCTAGGACTGGGATACTGTACTACGCAATTTGTAGGTCAATATGACTGTTTAATTATATAAATACTAACTAAGGAAAAAAAAACAGCAAGTTAGTAATTATGATATATGATATATGTTGGAAGGCCCCCCCTTCCAACATATATCATTGGGGGACTCTTTGATCAAACCATAGATTTTGTAGGCAATTTTTTTTCATATTTGTTTGTATTTATATAATTTAACAGTCATATTGTCCTACTAATTGCGTGGTACGTTATCCCGGTCCTACGCTCAAAAGTAGTAGTACAGATCCTACCTCTGTCTGTTATCTACCACAATCGAGAGTTTCGTATAAGAAATTGTTGGGCGTCTCATCAAAATGAAGCTACTCACGGAAAATTAGCTTGATAGTAATCAATTGCAAAAATGTACCAGAGATCCTGGACTAATACGTACAAGTTGTAGTTACAATTGTTGTACTCATTAACCATTAGACGTGAATCGATTGACCGTGGAGGAAGCGTGGCTTGTAGCTGGCGGGGATTTACAGCTCCCGAATACTCCCGATGCAATAAATGCTGATGTTTATTACACTAGCAGAGTCCCGCGGTTTCACCCGCGGAAGTCTCGATCCCGCGGGATTTTCTAAAAAACTTTTCTTAATGGATGCCTACACACATCACAAAGAACACAATCTCAAAATTTCATGTCTCTAGGACCAGCAGTTTGGACTATACGTTGATATTTTGATATACAGGGTGGTCCAACTAGTGACGTCAATAAACTTTTTTTAGATTCCTCACACCTGGGGGTATCCGAAAATACCCCATGTATGTTCAGCGTTTTTTTGTAGTTTAGGAGTTTTGGCCTTTTTTCTCATTTTCTACTAAAATGCGACCACTGACACCTATTTGCTCCGACTGACTGTAATAATTTGCTGATTTCTTTTTAAATGTGGAGCTGAATAATTGGGTCATGTTTCCTGTTACAAAAAAAACGCGTAACACCAACCAAACTGTTACAAATAAAAAAAGTATTTCATAAAGTGAGCGTAGACAAAACGCTATAAACACTTTAAAGAGCAATTAAAAGAAAAACTCGCCTATTATTTTTTTTCCAAACCAACTTCAAAAACTTCCTTACGTCATTAGCTATCTACCCTATCATTTTTATTGGTCTATCATTAGAGGATCATAGCAAAAATTTTATTTAAAAATTCTTTGGTCGAAAATTCTCTCACTCATCCCTATTACTAAGACTTCGCTGTCTGACCGTCTGGCACCGGGCTATATCTCATGAACCGTGATAGCTAGACAGTTGAAATTTTTACAGAGGATGTATTACTGTAGCCGCAAATATTTAAGGGAACTCCCATACAACTAACGTGATTTTTGACATAAAAACGCAACGATACCACGATGTATTTTACCACTAGCGCCATCTAGTGATGGTTTTTGTCTTCCGCAAAAAAACTTCCGCATAAATCTGAATTAAGATTTACAGATACATTTATTGTATTAACTAAAATAATAACAAATATGTTTTTTATGTTATTAGATTAGGCCGGGAGTATCCCTTCAGGTTTAAGTAAGATGAGTGAGAGAATTTTCGACCAAAGAATTTTTAAATAAAATTTTTGATATGATCCTCTAATGATAGACCAATAAAATAAATAGGGTAGATAGCTAATGAAGTAAGGAAGTTTTTGAAGTTGTTTTGAAAAAAAATTAATAGGCGAGTTTTTCTTTTTATTGCTCTTTAAAGTGTTTATAGCGTTTTGTCAAAGCTCACTTTATGAAATTCGTTTTTAATTTGTAACAGTATGGTTAGTGTTACGCCTTTTCTTTGTTACGGGTAACATGACCTTTTTATTCAGCTCCACATTTGAAAAGAAATCAGCCAATTATCTCAATTATTGCAGTAAGTATCACCAAATAGGTATCAGTGGTCGCATTTTAGTAGAAAAATGAGAAAAAAGGCCATAACTTCTAAACTACGAAAAATCGCGGAACATACATGGGGTATTTTCGGATACCCCCAGGTGTGAGGAATCTAAAAAAAGTTTATTGACGTCACTAGTTGGTCCACCCTGTATATGTCAGTTGAGACATTGAATTTTATATACTCGTATGGAGATTACGTTTATGTATAAACATTTATAGTAAACTTAAACACCTACTTATCTTCGGCGGGAATCGATCCCGCTACCTTTTGAGTCGCAGCAGCCGTCCTCTGTGATTGTAATTGGTAGTAAAGGTATATAATCGATAATAAAGACAACAACAATCAGGCTCCCGCCCGCCCGTTTGTTGTCGTCTGGGACGTTTCCATTTAAAAAGCATTGTCCTCTTCACGCTGTTCTGCTGAACAGGTACAGTACGTTGCAACGTCAGCTCTATCCTATTGGTTAGACAGGTAATAAATCATAGCATATTTTCTCATTTTGCTTTCACACTATTCTCGATTTTAAATTTTCGTGTAGGTTGGGCGTTTGTCGTACCTATATACCTACTGTGCGTTGATAATATACCTATAGTTTATTCAGTCACGACTTATTGAATTTCATATTTGTGGAGTATTGATATCGCTTTTCCTAGCAACATGTGTCATAGAAATTAAACTTTTGTTTATTGCTTTTAGCATTTTTTCAACGCTTAACGTCAAAATCAGTTTAAATTCTATTTAATATCGAGAAAACAGAAAAAAAACAGTATGTGTCATTTTATTCTATCCTGTTTTTATATAATAATAGCTGACCCGGCAAACGTTGTTTTGCCTTATAAATTATAGTTAGTAGCCGATTCTCAGGCCTACTGAATACGCATATAAAATTTGGTAAAAATCGGTAAAGCAGTTTCGGAGGAGTACGGTAACTTACATTGTGACATGGAAATTTTATATATAAGAAGAAAGATATTCCTTGTTTTGATCGAAACCACATAATCTTTTACTATAAAATTACACAAACTAGTGAAAGTTTGTAGCGATTTTGTGTCAAAATAATAAATTGGTTATGATTGTGTGAACTATGTATTGCAACGTCATAAAATAAAGACAGTTAAACGTTACGACCACTCTATATGGCCTTTTGACAGCGTGTGAAGTCACTCAAATAAATATTCTGTTAAACTAGCATAGACTATACATAGGGTAACCATAACCAAATTCTTTGCTAAGGCTATACGGTACCCAGTCAGGTCAAGAGGCGATTGTCTTAAATTATTGTCGCTAATAATTTCGCTCTTAAGATCAAGGAAAACATCGTGAAGAAACCGATATGTCCTCTAGGACATACTCACCACGGTCTGCAAGGCATGGGGCATTCGCCAATTCGAAGTAAGCTTCCGTGGCGTCTTACTACCTAAACCCTCGAGGAGGCCCCTGCCCTGCAGTAGGCAAAATTAACCGGCTAATTATTTATTTTTATTATATGATTTCACATTTACATTGTTTCACCGAATAAGCTGGTCTGCGGGTGCAAGAAGACAAGTCAATACACTCCGTGACTATTAGCAATGATAATTTATTTTCCACAGACGTTATTTTCTCTTGCTGAAAAACGGAGGGAGCATTCGAAGCAAGTTAAATTAGTTCGAATTGCAGTTCTGACATTTTTCCGGCTGCGAAAAGAAAATTAATAGTTTCAGTTGCAAGGCAAAGCGTTATGAAGTTAGAGAACTCTATTAAAGATTACACCTAGACGGAGTTAAGGAAAGGAAACGAACTCTGTGCGGACCGTTATAATTGGCTGACAGAGTTATTATGTTAATTTTCGATTTCCTTTTATAATTTTGTTCTGCTTTTAGTAATATTATCAAAGAAAAAGACGCTCTCTTTTTATAAATATATCGCTTGAGATGATGCACATTGATTCTGTCAAAAAGTTACTTGATCGCGTGGTGCAGTGGTTAGGACCGAATTTATCGCATCACCGCCGTACACGCAGTTTTAAATATATTTTTCCTCAAAAATATTTCTAGCAAATACGTAGGTACGCAAATATTTGTATAGGACACTAAAACAAGAAAATAAATATTAGGTAGATATTATATTTTCGATAAAAAATACATTGCCCCTAACCTAAGGTTAGCTGCAAGTGAATATTTTCATTCAAAATATTTCTAGTAGACATGCCTAGAGTATTAAAAGAGGTAAGTAAATAAATATTATTTGTACTTTTTCTGAAATTATACTGGCAACTTCTAACGATGTATGAAATAACTACTTCTTTCATTAATAATTAACTAGTTCTTCACATTGTAAGCTACTTCTCTTACATTATCCTCGGCTCCACGAATGTGTAAATAAAGATGCCGTACCACGTAAAACGTAGCTTTGACAACATGTTAGCCCACATTAAGTTTACTACATAATAACGAATTCAAGACACTCCTTATCTTTAAAGCTGGCAACTTTCGACACATAACGAGCACTGAAACTACACTCTCGTAGGTATATAGATACGTAAATAGAAACGGGCTTGTGCCAAACTGAGTTAAATGTGAAACATATAGGGTTTGCTAATACGGGCAGTTATTTGTGTCAAAATTTAAGTTGAAATCTAGGGTTAAAACTAACTCTAGCTGGCGCAAAAATGGGGCTAAGTAGCATAAACTAGTTTCGCCGCGCGGATTCCCGTCCTTAGTCGCGATCTTGTATGGATTTAGCGATAAAAAGTAAGACTTAATAAATTTCATCGCAATTGGTTTAGTAGCTACTGGAACTTTGTATAGCCAGATGTTCTACAAATCTATGTAAGTCAGTCGACTAGTGATCGGAAGGTGTTATGGTTTCGAGTCCCGATGGAAGTATAGATTTATAAGTTTGGAACCAAAAGCTTTCTTCCAAAGCTACAACAAAATAGGCTAAGATATATATTAACGATGTTATTTTTATTTACAGAAAACTGACCAAACATTTCAAAACGGGAAAACAGACCCAGAGTAAACTTAAATGTAAATTGATAAAAAAAAGCCATGTTTTTCTTCTTTTTCATGTAGAGGTGTGGCTTACAGTTTTCTAGTTCGCCCTAGGACCAATAGCAAGACATAATATGCAATAATCCATAACAGTCGTAAATTATCTACAGCTTACAAATCACATAAAAACTGACAGATCACCCGATTAGTTGTCGTTTCTACCTAGCTCGAGATACGAACTAACACAAAGGAAGCTTTTTGATTACCTAAAGACATTACCGCTCCAAGAAAACATAGTAAATACAACAATAACGTTAAACAACGACTTGATAGTTAGTGACAGAAGAGCTTACGTTATAGCCTCTTCGTACAAATGTATCTCGTTTTATTTTCTTAACAATCGCTAGGTCGATATGTGCTAGTACTAAACTTAACGACGCCGCTCTCCGCATCCGAGTATGAAAACCCAATCAAAGTTTAATGCACCTCTTTAGTTCACATCCTTTATGGATACAGACGCGCTCATTAGCCTTTTAAAAGAGCCGGGTTATATCTGGCGTGGTCTTCTTTATTTTTATTATGTACCACCCCACCAGTGTGGAACTGAATGTAGGTACGAGAGATTTTCAATTTTGTTGTCCGTGGCCGGTGTTTAATTGATTCTTTCATCTTCTATACACATACAATTCGAAGTCCTAACTCACTGATGGAACAATAATACATTAACGCGCAGCTAAACAGCTGGTCTTAGATACATGAGATTTAAATAAATGAATAATTACATTTTCTAAACAACACACAGCGCGGTAAGCGACTCAGCTTCTGTACGCTGACTAGACGGGAAGGGTGTGTTTTTCGTGAACTGTAAGTATCCACTGGAAAGGTTTTTTTTAATTCCACGAGATCGGGAGAAGTAGTTTAATTCTACGAATATGTATGACAGACAGGTTTTATCATTTATAGAATTAAAGTAGAGGCCCGGGACTTACACAGGTGAAATCGCTGGACTTTGCTAGTTAGTGATATGTCGTCTGTATTTGTCTATAATAAAGCCAAGGATATGCGACAACAAGACATTTTAATACAAATGGATAGCATTGTCGATATTGTCAACAATTTCACTTCAAATCACGGAGTGGCTTTGACACTCATTAATGCTTATGGTTATGCTGCTGGCTACGGCTAGGTTACCTAATCAGATCTTCGTTCCATAGGTCCCTGATGTGGATGATTGTTCTAAGTCAGAACTCAGAACATATCTCATGACCTCACAAGACACCTTTTGTCGGCAAATAATTAATTGCTCGCACCCATTGTGGCGGACGTCAGATGAGCACCTCCTTTGTCCTAAGCAGGGCTACCATTATATTTTAATACTAGCTGCGTCACGCGGTTTCACCCGCGTAAGTCCCGATCCTGTGGGAATATCCGGATCAAAAGTAGCCTAAGTATGTTACTCCTCGATAATGGAGCTTTCTTTTGGTAAAATAATGTTTGAAATCGGCCCAGTAGTTTTTGAGTGTATTCATTACAAACATACGACACACAAACACACACACACAAATACAATTTTTTCCTCTTTGTAATATTAGTGTAGATTAATCTCTATTGCTAATTTATAGAGAAAGAGATTGATACGTTCATACATTTCTAAATTACCTACTTCTATTTATAATAAATCGATCGAATCGTTCTGCTGGGTACAAATTTGTATCGCCATATCTGATACACCAATATCATAATGTACATACCATTTAATAATAGCAACAGTTATTACAACAGTAGACAGTTATTTAATCAACAGTTTGTTAACTACAAAGTCATTTATTTGGTTAAGTAGACTTTGAATTTACTCGCGAAATGGCCTGTAGTCGTTTAAGGACTTATTCGCGATATGTCTCATTCTTAAAATGCCCTATTCTATTTAAGACTTATTTGAAGATAGACTTATTCATATCAAGACCTATTCTCGATATGTTATTAGTTAATGTCATGTTAAAGTAATAAAGTAACAATGTTAATAAATAATAAATAAATTCTGTGAACAACACACAGCGCCATCTAGCCCCGTGGCAAGCTACTAAGCTTGTGTTACGGCGACTAGACAACGAATATAATACTTATATTTATTTTTCTTTTGTAAATACATACAAATTATACATAGAGGGACACCCAGACCAGAGACAAATATTTATTTTTTAAGCATAAATACTTGCACCCGGCGGGAGTCGAACCCGCTACCTTCTGCATTGCAGTCGTGCTTTCGCACGACTATAAATAAAAACCCGGCAAGTGCGAGACTCGCGCACGAAGGGTTCCGTACCACTATCACAATTGGGTACCGAACCCTAAAATCGTTAACCAATTTTAAAATTTGATAGGAAAATGTGACATATTTAGCTTCGATTCTTACTTCCATCATACGACCACACCACTAAAAAAAAAAAAAACTTTGGCACAAAGACAATCTGAAACTTATAATTAAGAAACTCTTTGGTAAGTGAAGGCAGACTGGTATATTTGACAGATAGGGCAGCCATTTCGAATTTCATGACCTACTCGATTCGATGTTTTTGAAACACGTTTGTTGTATGGGAGCCCCTCTTAAATATTTGTTTTATTTTGTTTTTAGTTTGTTGTTGTAGCGGCAACCGAAATACATCTTCTGTGAAAATTTCAACCGTCTAGCTATTACGGTTCATGAGATACAGCCTGGTGACAGACGGACAGACGGACAGACAGCGAAGTCTCAGTAATAGGGGTCCCGTTTTTACCCTTTGGGTACGGAAGCCTAAAAAGAAGTCAATTATAAAAAGAGTGACATGCGTGTTAGCTGGTAGCCCTGGAGATTACGTGAAGAGTACATTAAAGTTGAAGTAAGGGGAGTAGGAACAAACAAGCCGCAGTGCACTTGTAGAGTTATTGCGACACTACTGCCCTCTCGTTAAATACCCATAGATGTCGCTAGTGGCAAAAATACATCGCGATATTGTTGTGTTTTTATGTCGAAAAACACGTTTTTTGTATGGGAGCCCTCCTTAAATATTTGTTGATATTTTATTTGTATTTGTTGTTAAAGCGGCAACGGAAATACATTATCTGTAAACAATTTCAACAATCTAGCTATTACGGTTCATGAGATACAGCCTGGTGACAGACGAACAAACAGACCGACAGCGAAGTCTCAGTAATAGGGTCCCGTTTTTACCCTTTAGGTACGGAACCCTAAAAACGTAAGTTAATTATAAAAAGAGTGAGATGCTGGTAGCCCTGGAGATTACGTGAAGAGTACATTAAAGTTAAAGTAAAGGGAGTAGGAACAAACAAGCCGCAGTGCACTTGTAGAGTTATTGCGACACTACTGCGCTGCGCTCTCGTAAAATACCCAACTGAAATTGCCGACTGTCTTCAAACCTATTGTTATACTTTATATTTTTTGCTTCTTCATTGTTTCTATATTGATTTCTATTGAGTTGAATGTCTGCGGATTGTCTTTGAAGTTCTATTTTAGCGCACTATTGTGAAGGTGGAAATGCTTAAGTTTTCAAAGTAACGTGTATTTTGTTTGAAAATTGAAAGGTTTAGGTTGGCTAAATTATTTCTGTGTTTCTAGATGAACTATTTATTTTTCTAGTAATTACCTACTGGGCTCTCTATTATCCATAGGATATGTAGGTATGTGCTGTGCTGATCTGGTACATCACTTGGAATCTGCACGTAATTCAATTAGAAGACAAGACCAATGATATGGCAGCTGCGTCCCGCGGTTTCACCCGCGTATATCCATGGGAATATCGGGATCAAAGTATATGTTACTCCTCGATATTGAATAAAGAAATTTTGATATCGGTCCAATTAGATTGGGAGGGGGCAGTCGGTCATCTTACCTCATTAGTACCAACTGGAGACTTATATGGTGGAAAGAGTAGTAAAAGTTATGCCTAAAAATAAATGAATAGTTTCGGAGCCTATTCGTTACAAACAAACAATGAAATCTTAACTCTTTATAATATTAATATAGATAAAGCTATATAATGACTTTATTACAATTTTCTATTGTGATCGACTTCTTGTAAATTCGCGCCAGTTAATAAGTAAACAATCGGGAATTTTAAAATATGTTCGAAGTTTTATTGATGTCTTGGGCTGTATTTTTGTTTATATTATCATAGTTCTATTTTCTAACTCAATTATTACATTCGTAAATTTCCCATGAAAATTGTTAAATTTATTGCGAACAATATTGGCTTTTTGACCTTTAAAACTTTCCAGAAAGACGTTTCAATGTTCCCTTCCACCGACCTCACGTAAACAAGTTCGAATCATTGGAAAGGTTTTATCTTAAGGTAAACGCTCTTTCTAGAGCCGGTTTCTGGGGATATTGAAGATCTCCAAATCTATTATTAGGTAACCTTACGCAGTGTTTGGTTAAACAAATTGAAACTGTAACTTATACCCTTGTCTGGTAGTTTCAGTAGTATCTGAAATCGGTTTGACGTTTGGCAGTAAATTATTCTATGTTAGAAGACTTATAATTATTAATTAGGTGTATGACGACCTCGGTGGCGCGTCGTGCGAAAGCGCGACTGCAATGCAGGAGGTTGCGGGTTCGATTCCCGCCGGGTGCAAGTATTTATGCTTAAAAAATAAATATTTGTGTCTGGTCTGGGTGTCCCTCTATGTATAATATGTATGTATTTACAAAAGAAAAATAAATATAAGTATTATATCCGTTGTCTAGTCACCGTAACACAAGCTTAGTCGCTTACCACGGGGCTAGATGGCGCTGTGTGTTGTTCGGAGAAATTATTTATATTATTTATTTATATTAAGTAAAGGGCCTAACTACGGCGAGGAATATTAGTTAAATTAATCAGGTAATAATAGCTTTTTGTGTATCTTATGTATTAGACTGGGAGCTGATCGTTGGCAAACCTACCTCATCGAGTACCCACCAAAAAACTCGGCCAAACACGATTCAGCCAGGGTCCGTCTTCAGTCAGCCCATTTTTATGGTCCCATTCGAGGGGTAATCCCTATGTCATGGGTTGCCAACAATCGGCTACAAATCTATAGGTATATTGTATAAGTAGCTGTGTTAATTAGTCATCAATTGCCCGGTAGACTCGGCCATGTTACGATGCCTTGGTCAATGCTGGTTTCTGTTTGTCGGAAGTTGAAACTGGATAAGATAACTTGACGGAGCTGGTGTCGTTGTCGTCTCTCTACGAAGTTACCGTTCAAAGGTTTGGGATGATGGGACTCCGGAGTAGGCTCTCGTGGCATCTTACTGCCTAACGGTGAAAAAGTACCCTCAAAACTAGGCTCTATCATTATTATTATTACCTAGTTTGAATAATCTCTGTTTCTTTAAATAAATACTTATCTATAGTACTACTATTGTGCTACATAATACACAACAAATTTGAATCTCGATAAGTAGTCAAGATAATTTAAGATCAATAATTGTAATGCGTAGTATAAATCTAACTAAATTACAATAACTTTACTCAGCATCGTTTTCAAAAAAAAAAAAAAATCAAAAAATCAAAGTACGTTTATTCATTCGGATATTAGCAAGATATCTCTTTGACATGTCATTTTTTTTTTATTTAATCTACTCTACTATGTCTTCGGATCGCGACCTCCATGACATGAGAAGAAGACACAAGAAACTCATGGGGTTTTTTTTTTGTATATTTTTTTGCAGTAATCATGTGATTTACATTGTCGCATATATAATATTATTGAAGAAAAGTGGAACTGGAGCAATAATCCATACTTGCTATAATAATCCTTACTAGCATTACAAGAGCGAAAGTAACTCTGTCTGTCTGTCTATCTGTTCAAATAAGTTATAATATACAAAATAATAAACTTTACTAAATAAATAAAATATTAAATAATAAAAAAAAAATATTTACTTAAAACACTATCTCATCCACAAACACCCAACCCGCCCAACACCGCCCAAACCGCCCCGGGACCCACCATCAGAGTTCCGTGGTGCCAGCCTTGCATTCCTTTCCTACACTCTAGAATTTTATTATAAAATTCGTAGGTAGAACCATCTATTTACTCCTTTCCATAACTTATCCTGCTACTTTACCACAGAACTCCATGAATACGCCCCAGGACGAACCGAACCGAGCCGAACGAACCAAGCATTCGCGAACGCGACCGTGCCCCTGTCTGTCCCCGTCTTTCAATAAAGTATTCATTTCCATGGATTTTTATCGTTAATATAATCCGATGTATTATAGTATGCCATCCTGTACAGTTTGCTTTTAATATATGTTTTAAATTTATTAATGGACATGTCACACACATTCTTGGGTAACTTATTATAGTAGAGCATAGATGAGCTAGAGAAGGACCTGTTTATTTTCTGGAGCCTACTCCAGGGCACAGTTAGATCATCTTTATTTCTTAAATTAAATAAATGTATGTCCCGATTTTTAACAAGCTTGTCCTTATTTTTATGGACGTATAAAAGATTTTCGTAAATATATTGTGAATATACTGTTAAAATATTTATTTCTTTAAATTTTTCTCTAAGTGATTCTCTAGGGCCCAACCCGTAGATAGCTCGAACCGCTCTCTTCTGTAAAATGAAGATATCCTTAATATCTGCAGCACACCCCCACAGCAGGATGCCATATGACATAATGCTGTGGAAGTAGCCGAAATAGACCAGGCGGGCAGTCTTAATATCTGTGAATTCACGAATTTTCTTAACAGCGTAAGCTGCAGAACTTAGTCTAGCGGACAAAGCTTCCACATGTGGGCCCCATTGAAGCTTAGAGTCTAGAGTTATACCTAGAAAGACAGCCTTCTCAACCTTTTCGACTTCCTCGTTATTAATTTTCACTACAGTTTTGACATGTTTAACATTAGGAAGTGTGAATTTAATACATTTTGTTTTGGATCCATTCAGTAAAAGATTATTGGTATTGAACCAATATACTATTTTAGAGAGAGCATTGTTCACGTCGTCTATATTTAATTGGCGTCTTTTAACTTTAAATACCAATGAGGTATCATCTGCAAACAATACTATCTCATGTTTGTCCCTTACTAGGTAAGGTAGGTCATTAATATAAACTAAAAACAGGAATGGTCCTAATATGGATCCTTGAGGAACCCCCATTGTTACAGGAGAGCCGGGGGATCGTTTTCCGTTGACATCGACACACTGAACCCTATTGCTCAAATAGGAGGAAATAAGATCCTCAATGCTCAATCAAAGCTCAATGATTAAACCCAAAAGCAATGCGGTGCGAAAATGTCGAATTAGGTAATAACATTTCGATAAGAAAAAGCGTCGACGGCATATATTGGTAGTGAGTCTCCATTCAGCCGCGAACACATTAACGGTCCTAGCGACGTATATTAGAGCGTTTTCTTATCCATGAGTGTGGATGGTGGGACCCGCGCAAATGATGCGGAAAAGATGCGGGTGACGCTCTCTTGATCACAGAATGGCGGCTCCTATAATACGTAGACGTAGGTTGTTACACCCTATCTTTTTTAAACGTCCCTGAGTAAAACTAGAAAACGTAGTTTTTAGTTTTAAATCCGTTTTGCTTTTGGGTTTTTGGTGATTTTTATAAGAACATCAGCGAGTAAGGTTGATATGATGCAGTTGTGGAATGAAGAGTTTATTAGTCTAGCTAGCTGTACCTGCCGATTTTAAATGGTCGTCCGGGTTAAGCAACGTTTGGCGCGGTCATTGCTTGGATGGCTGCCCGACAATTTGTGTGGCAAAAACTCGATTTCTCAAGCGCTTCCATGTTTCAGAAGGCACGTTAGGGACTTTGAATTTTATATGACTTTGATTACAGGTTGAGTACTGGATTAGTATAATCCTGTTTTATAAACAGCAAAGGCACCACATTTTACCCTCAAAAGATATCGTTAAATTAATAAGTCATTGGGAGGAAGTCAGATATCTGTAAGGACAGGAAATGTATAGCATTATTATAGAATACTGACGGGAAACTGTTGCTTGTTAATGTCGACACATTTATTATTGTCCTTATTGTTAGATGAGGGAGAAAAATATAAGGATGACAACAGTGGTTTTCTCATAGTATATTACAGTTACAGTACACGAAACGAATTCTTTGTTACTATATTTGTGTTACGTTACTGTATTGGGTAGTTAAGTTTGAGTTAAACCAGATACCTATACTTATTTTATAAATGTAGACTATGATTTAACACATCTTTCTGAAAAAAGATAAAAAATACAAAGAGCCAAAACGTCAGATCGTAGTCTGAAATTAAAAAACGAAGTATAGATAGAAGTGGAAAATTTTAGTTTAAATCTAAATTAAAATTCTATCGAAATACGAATAGTCGTTCAGTTAGTTGTTGTTGTTGCCTAGTTTTCAAAGAAAACACATTGAGCAATAAACACTAAAAGCAATTTAAACAAAATTGTGGGGTGCCCGTAAATAGAGTGAACTTACCGTGAAACAAATGTGCTCCAACGTGATTTCGTGTTAATCACTACAAAGTTGTACCGTTAACTACCGTCGCGTCTCAGATGCAAACAAATAGCTCTCACGCAAATTGAATACAAGATATAAATCTAGCATTCTCCTAATAATACGCGGCGGATTTCTCAGCGGGCCGTTTTATTTCAGCCCCACAAAGCCTTCGACCCAGTAAATCCGGTGATATCTCGGCGAATGCGACAGAGTGCCACTGGCGTTCGTTTCGCGGGACGCACTTTAAATTTCCCTACTGTGAAAGGATATCGCTGTGAAATTTAAAATGGCGACGCGACCTCCCAGTGGAAACAAAGTAGGTACGTTTGGAAGAGTACAGAAGACACACGGTGAGCGTGTGACACCGACGTTCTCCGCAGCACGTACCAGTGCGGTCTCGACTCTCGCTTTGCATAATGTTCCTACTTAAAGGACGCCTTGATATGTGGTTCTGTTCTGATAATAATCAGTAAGGTATGTAGGTACTTCGTTTTGAAACGTTTTAATGTTTCTTGGTTTATTGTTGGAAAATCTCTTAAAACTTTACCGAGTTTAATTTCGAATATGGAAACAATTATGACGATTACAAGGCTTTGTTTAAACGATCGTGTGTGTGTGGAGTACTTATTATGAGGCAGTTTATGGAGATTTCTAAAATTTGAGATTTGAGTTTTAATTGCCTTTTTGGATTACATAATGTAAATTATGAATGATTGTAGCTAAGTTGATGGAGTTATAAAATCTTAGGTTTAGGCTGCACAACAAATAACAGTTTTCGTACTACATTTTCCTACACTCTTATTTTCAAAAATTATTACAAAATAATAAACTGTGAAACCGAACGAGTTCATCTTATAATCTTACCTATCACTACGTTACTCCTCGATAATGTAGCTTTCCATAGGTGATTTTTTTTAATCGGTCTAATACTTTCGGAGCCTATTCGTTACAAACAAATAAATCTTTCCATAGATTGATAAAAAAATGATTTACGGTCAGTATTTGGTTGGTATCACACCCCGGCGATCGGAGCGTATTACTGCCTAACCCCTCAAAGAGGAGGCCCTTACCCTAAAGTGGGAAAAATTAACTCGCTACAAATAAAAAATACTACGCTATAGTACATTTATCTTTAATACATGACAGACATATTACAACACGTGATATTATAACGTGTACATTGTGTTGTCCGGTCGTTGTTCCAGTAGAAGGAGACCGGTTAGACTGAGAAATATGTGTTTTGCTGGTAAAAGGGAGAAGGGGTGGAGGTCTCTCGATGATTTATTACTATACCACGATGCAACTGAATATAACACCAGCGTGACAACACCTTTTCGTTTCATTAGTTTTCATTCTACTGTTATTCAATTATTCTCAGAGTATTCTTGTCGGTTGTAATTGTTAAATATCCGGACAAGTATTTAGTTCTAACTACTAGGTATTCTATTTAAATCAATATTGAATCTAAAAAAAATAACTTAGAGTGTAAGATCGAGTGAAATCTTTTAAATCGTGTTTTCAACTGTAAAGCCCAATAGAATAGGCTGAGATACAACGTATAAGTGGAACTAGATCAAATTAAATAGGTTATAGATACCTATAATATAGGTTATAGATACCTATAATATAATATATAATATAATATGATTATATATTTAAATATTAAATTGCTACTAGTCGATTCCGACTTGTAGGGCCTTAAACCTTATAGCTGAGAGCAGTCTTCTTAAAGAGACCTTACAATGCTGATGATTTCACTAATGATGAAAACAATTTACCAAAACTTATATTTTAGTAAAGATAGTAAAGATTTATTTGAATTTCGAACTGGCTTGCAAATAAAAAAAACACCAAAAATAAACAAATGAACATGTATGTACCTACTTTATTAAATCGCTTCACTATATAAATATAATGTACCTACCTCTTAGTTAACGACGGTTATCTAACTGCTACACCATAGTCCCTCGTAACTATTAAGAAAAACAATTAATCCCCAAGGGAGTGGAGATAGTAATGAGTATGTGACTAATAGTAGTATTAGAGGAAGTCCAGCGAGTAGCAGCGCTCGAACGATGCAAGGACGTGGAACTAACTGTTACTTATTGTTCCGTCCGCGCCAAAGGAATTGCCCTCGGATGTTCACTTCCATAGCGGATTTAAAACAGGCACTGACGAATCGCTACATTATCGCTAACAACGTTCGATTTAATTCAAGCACGGAACTAAGACGTCTGGATAAAGACTGAAAAATACATCACTTCCTCTAAATTACTAGATGAAAATAGCAGACCATAATAGTAGTCAAGTAAATACGTGCCGCGGGCGCGCAAACAATGGACCGAGACGTTTCTAATAAACGATGCTATGTATTTCTTTACCAAAGATAATTTACTTTTATTTTGTTTTTAGTTGAAAATATTACCTACCATTGTCGAAATGAGAAAGATATCCATCTTTCTTTTGTTTACTTGTAGTGTAGCTTTGGATTATAGAATTAGTAATATCTCGATATAATTTTCTTTGTGATTACAGCTTAGTTTGTTCTTTATCGACTAGTTCTTTATCCGGCCGTGATCTATTAGGCAAGCTCGGACGGTGTTATAGATGTTGGACAAATTGATACATTGTACGCATACTATAATTGGTCTTTTTCATGTATTTTTTAGATAATTTATACAGCGCAAGCAACTTTTCATTCATTATTTGTATGGCTATGTAGTGCTCGGGACATAGTTAGGTGGAGTACGCTTGCCCAGCACCTTTACCACCCTTCCACTGTAAGGCAACCCATAGCTTAGTTAGCTCCAGACGTATTAACTTTTCTCTGTTCTTTTCTTTCTTCTTGTTCTTTTCTCTGGGCATGGCTGACTAGGCTTAGGTAGGTACTACGTCGGTATTTAATAAAGGCTATGGTCATGGAAACTGAAAGTAAATTTAAATCTATATCTGCCTTACAAGAGTTATAAGGTTTCCTTTACAGAGTATAGGCCAGCTTTTAAACACTATCACAAATGATGATAAGTGTTTTAAGATACAACAAAACGGCTGACCTAGAAGGTCTCTATAATGTTTAGTTCAAATAATGTTTGTTATCATTAGTTGCTTAGGAATTATAAACTAATGAGGACCGTTAAGAGAACTCCAAATGATCATTAAACATTAAAAGCGTAAATGTTTCCTATTGAAATGATAGCCCGTTACATTTAACTGCCCCAGTTACGTCTTAACAATCTCTCTGTTGGCGAATCGTTGTTTTACTAGGATATTAATGAATTATTGCCTATTAGATGTAACAAGAACATATTTTTTTGTGACGCGTAAAATTTAGTGCCCACAGTAACAGTAGCGAGTTCTCACCGAATTCTTTAGCGATTTGAGTTATTGTTCAAGGGGTCTGGGCTAAATAAAAGAGGTATAAAATGTTAATTGAATGATTTACGCTTTCGCTGTATTGTTTTCTGTGGAAGGAAAATTTTTGTTCAGCTTTTGTTATTGCTTTATTTGTAAAAGACACAATATAACGAGAAGTAAGCATAGGTAGAGGAAAAGTTAATTTTATGAAATAATACAGCGAACCGTGGTTTCACCTGCGGAAGTCCCGATCCCGCGGGAATATCGGGATAAAAAGTAGCCCATGTGTTATTCTAGGTCTTCAGCTATGTATATTCCAAGTTTCATTGCAATCGGTTCAGTAGTTTTTGCGTGAAAGAGTAACAAACATCCAAACATCCATACAAACTTTCACATTTATAATATTAGTAGGAAGTAGGATTAGTAGGATAACAGAGAACCGTGGTTTCACCCGCGATAAAAAGTAGCCCATGTGTTATTCTAAGTCTTCAGCTATGTATATTCCAAGTTTCATTGCAATCGGTTCAGTAGTTTTTGCGTGAAAGAGTAACAAACATCCAAACATCCATACAAACTTTCACATTTATAATATTAGTAGGAAGTAGGATTAGTAGGATAACAGAAAACCGTGGTTTCACCCGCGATAAAAAGTAGCCCATGTGTTATTCTAGGTAATCAGCTATGTATATTCCAAGTTTCATTGCAATCAGTTCAGTAGTTTTTGCGTGAAAGAGTAACAAACATCCAAACATCCATACAAACTTTCACATTTATAATATTAGTAGGAAGTAGGATTAGTAGGATAACAGAGAACCGTGGTTTCACCCGCGATAAAAAGTAGCCCATGTGTTATTCTAAGTCTTCAGCTATGTATATTCCAAGTTTCATTGCAATCGGTTCAGTAGTTTTTGCGTGAAAGAGTAACAAACATCCAAACATCCATACAAACTTTCACATTTATAATATTAGTAGGAAGTAGGATTAGTAGGATAACAGAAAACCGTGGTTTCACCCGCGATAAAAAGTAGCCCATGTGTTATTCTAGGTAATCAGCTATGTATATTCCAAGTTTCATTGCAATCGGTTCAGTAGTTTTTGCGTGAAAGAGTAACAAACATCCAAACATCCATACAAACTTTCACATTTATAATATTAGTAGGAAGTAGGATTAGTAGGATAACAGAGAACCGTGGTTTCACCCGCGATAAAAAGTAGCCTATGTGTTATTCCAGGTCTCCAGCTATCTACATACCGAGTTTCATGGTAATCTGTTATGCGGTTTTTACGTCATTGAGTAACAAACACACACACACTTGACATATACATACTAACAAACTTTCAGCTTCAAAATATTAAGTAGGAATAACTGCGAACTGCGGTTTCACCCGTGTAAGCGTCACTGTCCACGGCAGCGTAGCGTACGCGTCATTTGCAGCTTGGTGTACGCCGGCGTGCAGCTTGCATGCATCTTTCATACAAAATCACGAAAGTGTGTCCACGGCGCTGCAAATGTCGCGCGTACGCCTAGCTGCAAAATACGCCTAGCCTGCCGTGCTGTATGTCGTACGCCGGGCGTAGGCGTATAAATACGCCGGCCTAGTGCGAGTCGGACTCGTGTACGAAGGGTTCCGTATTCTGAGAAGACTACTCAGAGACATGTAATTCGTCTTATAAGTTTTATATATTATAGCGTAGCTTAGCTTAGCTTTGCTGGCTTAACTTAGCTTAGCTGGCTTAACTTAGCGTAGCTAGTTAAGCGTAGCTTAGCGTAGTTAAGCGTAGCTTAGCGTAGTTAAGCGTAGCTTAGCGTAGTTAAGCGTAGCTTAGCTTAGTTAAGCGTAGTTAAGCGTGGTTAAGCGTAGTTAAGCGTAGTTAAGCGTAGCTAGCTTAGCTTAGCGTAGTTTAGCGTAGCTTAGCGTAGTTTAGCGTAGCTTAGCGTAGTTTAGCGTAGCTTAGCGTAGCGTAGCGTACCGTAGCTTTGCTTTTTTAACTTAACTTAGCTTTTTTTTTCACTACTCCCTGTTCAGTGACAGGACTTAGCTTAGACATAGCTTAGCTTAGCTAGTTTAGCTTAGCTTACTTAGCTAGCTTAGCTAGTTTAGCTTAGCTTACTTAGCTAGCTTAGCTAGCTTAACTTACTTAGCTAAGCCAGCTAATGGCTTAGCTTTTTTTTTGTTAGACATACAGGACTTAGCTTAGACATAGCTTAGCTTAGCTAGTTTAGCTAAGCTTACTTAGCTAGCTTAGCTTAGCTAGCTTAGCTTAGCTTAGCTTAGCTTAGCTAGCTTAGCAGGCTTAGCTAGCTTAGCTTAGCTTAGCTAGCTTAGCTTAGCTTAGCTAGCTTAGCTTAGCTTAGCTTAGCTTAGCTTAGCTTAGCTTAGCTTAGCTTAGCTTAGCTTAGCTAGCTTAGCTTAGCTTAGCTTAGCTAGCTTAGCTTAGCTTAGCTTAGCTAGCTTAGCTAGCTTAGCTAGTTTAGCTAGCTTAGCTTAGCTAGCTTAGCTTAGCTTAGCTTAGCTAGCTTAGCTTAGCTAGCTTAGCTTAGCTTAGCAAAGCTAGCTTGGCTTAGCTAGCTTAGCTTAGCTAGCTTAGCTTAGATAGCTTAGCTTAGCTAGCTTAGCTTAGATTAGCTAGCTAAACTATGTATACATAGTTGTATGCCAAAACAACGTCTTCAACGTTCGACGACATAATTGAAAACGTTCGCGTGCATCCAATACGCCCATGCAGCCCGGCGTACTGTTTTCGTACGCCTGTGCAGCCCGGCGTACTGTTTTCGTACGCCTGTGCAGTCCGGCGTTCTGTTTTAGTACGGGGACGCGCCTCGTTGATGGGGTTTCGTACGCCGGGCTGCACAGGCGTATAGGCGTATTTTGCAGCTACGCTGCCGTGGACAGTGACGCTAAGTCTCAATTCTGAATTCTGGGTAGAATGTAACCCTGGTTTTAGGTTTCCAGCTATCTATATTCCAAGTACCTACTTGCAATCGGTTTAGTAGTTTTTGCGTGGATAAGCAACAAACACAAACACAAAAACTCTCAATTTCCAGGGTAAATTGGGACTTTTTGTGCATGTAGGTAGGTATTCTATAAACTGTATTGTGTAAATATGCTGTATTTTTTATAGGAAATAATCAATGACCCACACGTCTGTAGCTTTGTAGGTTACAAAAGATTGCTTAGTTGTAAGTTTAAAAACAACTGTTATTAGGAGACATGCAAGGAACCATTTAGGGTTTCAATACGATGTAAGTAGTTACAATGTTATTGTGTATGTGAAAACAGCGTTTAATTCAATTTGTAGGTAATGCTAGCTGGTACGTAGTACGGTGTGCACGCGAATCGAACATTTGCTGGTCTATCGAGGTTTTTACACAAAATAATAATTGGAAATCTTTATTGTAATTGATATTGATGTTATTTATAGTTGAAAATTGGATTGTTAGATGCTTTTGTGTTATTACCCGACTACGAACAGAGGAGGGTTTAGATTTTCTTCTTCTTTTCTTCGTGTAGTGGTGTGGTCACCTAGTGTTAGAGTTTTCAAATCGCCCTAAGGCCTCTAACTTGACCTAACGACTGCTATCCGAGACAACAACTGGGACCAACTGCTTAACGTGCCTTCCAAACCATGGAGGAGCTTAAGAAAATGTTTTATTGACATTCAAATTATCGGTCACCCATCCAAGTAATGACCGCGCCAAGCGTTTAGATTTTGAAAACAATGTATGTTTGTATGTTTGTTTGTCTGTGCCCTCATAACGTCTAAAATTTTTTGCATATTTCAACAAATGAGGTATTGTTAAAAGCGTCTAGACCGTCCGCTGGATATAGGCTATATTACGTCACAATAAGTTTATTAAGACGCTCTCTGGAGGCTATAAAGTCATGGACTAAAAATATGTTTAAAAAATCTAAGTTAAGCTTAGCTCCGCTTAGTCTATGTGAGTTTTTCATGCATATGTGTCCACCGACAACTATGCCAACTATGCTTAACTAACTTAGTTTAGTAGGAAGTAGACGGTCCACTTTACCTCCCATGAAAACTTATGTTTTGATAAAGTAAATCAATTTCAAATGATGTCTACTGTACTCATCTAAACGCATCGTGGTCGTACGTGGTTAAACTTATCATAAACAGATAAAATACATTATCCTAATTTAGTGGTATTCTCCGTGTAGTACAACAGGCACTATGATTGCCTGGCAATTCGAAACATGCATTTTTGAAATATTTGAAAGAAACAATACTTCTGCAAAAACACAACGTACGATAGGCTGGATTCGAACCGGCATCCGGGAGCACGACTTAAACCAATTAGTCTACCGGCGTCGGTGACTCATACTCTGTATTTTCGCAAGCACTTAAAATAGAAGATGCATTTTTGCTTAAAATTCCCATTTCAAATTACATCTCCAAATTAAAAGAGAGAAACAACATTTCGAAATTAAAAGAGAGAAAAAAAAGTCAAATAATTGGCAACTTTAGTGTTAATTAATTATGTCGCCGTCAACCATTTCGTATTCATTGCTGTTCATTGTTTGGAACTGCTAAAATATTTATCACTGCATTAATATTATGGGCTTCTAATTCAAGAACACTCCAAGTTCGGGATTCTCATCTTATGAAACATTGAAACAATTAAAAGTTTCGTAGGAAGCCACCGCTGACGGACTTATAAAGATTTGCTAATTATCTGATACGTATAAAGCCGATCGTCCACCGTCTACTAAACTAGCTTAATTTAGCTTGGCTTCGCTTTGTCGAGCCAGTTTATCATACATGTGAGTACACCGACAACTAAGCCAGCTATGGTCCCTTGTATGAAAAACTGACGACCATAGCTAAACTAAATATTAAAAGTATAGTGTTTTTAAAAATGGTAATACTTGGTTCACGAAAAAAAAACGTGGCTTTATATAAAGTAAACGTTTTTACCTTACCCTTCCGTCGAAATAAAAATGGAAGAAAAAGACGACATTATTTTTTATTTATTTTTTACTCGACAAATGGCATCTGAGTCCGGGGCCAGAAAATAAAAAAAAAACGTTTTTTTCTTTTCTTTAAGTTTTTTTGTCTTGGTGGCCAGTTCGATTTACGGAATTGACAGTGGCCGTATGAATCTTAACGTTCCAAAGTTAAATTACTTTAAGCCCTAGGGCATAAACACCCAGTTTAAGCCCTAGATACTGATACTTGCTTTACGGTGACCTTTTTAGTCATATACCTAAAGTAATTTTGTAGATGTATAAAATTAATTTAGTTGGCAGTAGGCGTTCGGCGTTATGTCTATCGGTTGCTAAAATAGCAGGTACGTTAGATAACTGTCAAACAGCTTGAATAATAAAACAAATTGAGGGAATAGGTGGTTCGAGTAACATTTTTCCCGGATCTTAGTCGTATTTATTTTTGTTGTCTCGGGGCTAAGACTATTGTAACGACAAAATGTCGAGATGAACGAGGCCGCACTGCCAGAAATTTTCTGGACGGAAATTACACCTCCAGTACACATCGAAAGAAAAATGTAGATGTGTGCATATGTTTTTTTTTTCATTGTTTGATGTATGTGTACACTGTACATTCCGCCCTAGGCCTTCACGATGACGTCTTAATTGTCGTGCAGCCTTTAATGCTCAGAATGTTAGCCTAAATTAGCTTGAAATTCTAAATATCGTTCCCCTAAAATATCTAATTGCTTATATGCAGATGTGAGCAATTCCGCTTCGCTGTTTCACCCGCGTTTAACCCGATTTCGCGGAAAATGCAATGTGTTATTCCAGATTTGTAGCTATATCCATACTAAATTTTATCGCAATCGGTGTGTGTGATACTTCTTCACACAAAAACGACTTTGCGTGAAGCAGTAACAAACATACCTACTTCTTCACTAACACACAATCTTTGATTGATTGATTAACGCTTTATTGTACCATAAATAAATAAAGAAACAAATAACATTACAACACAATCTCAACACAACACAAAATCACAATCTTTCACATTTACAATATTCGTAGGATGTAGATCGTGCTTCTATGTACCTGATAATTTGCGGTTAATCAGGTAACAGTTTAGAGGATGCTTTTGAACCGTAGAGCCACCCTCGATGGCGAGTGGCCACTCGACTCCGGAGTGTGGCTAAAACACTCGACGACTCTCCTAACACAAAGTCAGACTGAACAAAAGCCCTCTCCATATTCGGCAACTATTCAACTTCACTCGAATTTCAAAGTTACTTTAAATTTGATCGACTTTATTCTAATTGTAACAAAGGTTCAATCTAAGTTCTGACCTTTATAAATTAATATCGAGGGTGGGTTTAAGTCCTGCAGTCAGTCGTTCTTGTCTTTGTGAAAGGCAATGCATAAGCAAAGCACTATGATACCCGAGCATAGATCTAAATATAGTAAAGTAACTTACTTAGTAGCTTCGTTTAGTAGACAAATGTTTGTCATGACTGACTGACTAATTGATCTACACACACCCAAATCTATACTAATATTATAAAGAGGTATGTTGGTAACAATTAAGAATGATTTTTTCGGGTAATCTCTGCAACTACTGAACCGATTTTAGAAATTATTTCACTAATAGAAAGCTACATTATCGAGGAGTAACATTAGCTAGCAATTTTGATCCCGATATTCTCACGGGATCGGGACTTACGCGGGTAAAACCGCAGAAATCTGCTTGTGTAGAGATAACCGCTAATAGTAGGGAGCTGAAATTTGAAGAGTGTGTTATTTACATGATGATAAGAAAGGGTTTTAAACACGGGGATCTAATAAGGTACTTAATCTTAATCACTAGTCAAGAAGTCATTGTAATACCTACGTAAAACGTGCGATATGAGCTTTGTTTGCATAACTTATAGGTAAATGTTGAACGACAATCATATCAGATTTGTTACGCCATATTGACCGTAGACAAGTTAATTTTAAAATAAAATGCTTTTGATGTAAAAAGGCCTATTCACGGCCTACTAAGCATTAAAAGTTTTAACACTCGAATAAATACAACGGCTTAACTTTATTTGAAGTCACTTAACATCTCAAAGCTTTCGAGCGAAAAATATCAAAGTCATAACGTTCATTTTTCAAACAGCGACCTTTTAGTTCATTGTTCGTTCATAGTAACAAGTTTCGAATGAACACGAGTTGGAACAGTTAATTCCGACACATCAGTAATCGTAAGTAAGGTCAATACTCAGTGAGCGACCGCAAGTGCCGATCGGGGCATGACTACCCGCCGGCCTATTAGGACGACCGCGATCCAACGTCCAGTCGCCGTAGCCGCCCGGCCGAGCGGGAGGCTACCGTAAAATCAATTAGTTTTAGACTAATCACCCGCCAGGGGTCACTTTCATCATAGGTCATTGGGTAATGCTACAGGAATTCCGTGCTAAATACTGTTGCTATTTCTGGGAAACATTAGTCTAGATGATAAATTGCGAGGCCAATAGTTTGTAACGAAACAGAAATTGAGAGATTTTTGTCAGTTATTATAGGCGAATCTGGGGATATAAGTTACCCTAGATAAGGACATAGGTTTCTTTTGATTCCGATATTCCCGCGGGATCGTGACTTACTCGGGGGAAACCACGGGATGCAACCAGTTTATCATAATTTTACTTACTAGCGACTCATCTTGTACAGTGTTTATTACAAAATTTATTAGACGTACAGTAAAAGATACCTAATTGATTATAATCAAATTGGTATAAGTGTAAATTAGTATTAGTGTACTGAAAGAGAAACAACGAAGAAATTATAAAATGTGAAGCTATTTTAAACAATATAGCTCGTTTAAGATCCAAAATATCTCGAAGCTGATCACTCTCGTTATCTGTTCAGAAATTAGGTTTTGTTTTCTTCGAAAAGTTTACGCCAGTATCGGAGCGATTCATGATGTATACATTCTCAAGTAGGCATTCGCCAGGGCCCGGACGTTCTCTTGCCGTTTAAGGTCTCTAACGAGCGATAAAATTCCGCCGAATTCCTTTTTAACTGCAACCGAAGTTTACCTGCGGGTTGGTAAATACGTACCCACATTTGGTCGCTGAATGTGATTCGTAATCTGTAAATAACATGAAGAAATCCCATTTTATTTTTAGAGCTTGCTCATCGTTCTGTGTAATTGTATTTATTTTTCTTAAGTAGGCACTTCCAGTTGCCTTACTTTACAATGAGCTAATTGTATCGATTTAACTAAAACATAAGACTGTATAGGTAGATAACCTAGTTCTAGAGTATTAGTCTTAGGCAGTAAGACTAGAATGCTGCCAGCATTCCACGTTATATTCTGCGTGAAATTGAGTCACAATTCTGATTTTGCGTTATCCCCATCAATACGGGTAAGTCAATACTCGAAATAAAGGTCAATTGATTTCATCAAGAAGCGAAACTATAAAGCTTATTATGAATTTTATTCGTAGGTAAGTAAGTAGATATTTTCTAAAATATTGGGACAAGTGTAACATCACGGTAGAACAAATTGATGCTCCTAATGGCCGCCATTACAGACATTGTACGCGCTCGATCGAACATAAAGGTCGCCAGCCCCACCCCGGGATCACCTAAGAAAAAGTATGAAAAGCGATATTCATAAATTTCTGAAGAGCTGTATATGATTCGGGAATACCCATTTTACGAAGCCCATTTTACTTATTTACTTGTTTCCGATTATATTTTTCTCGGAGATTCTCATCGTCACCTGGTGCCTTTATGGTACGGCAGATTATCTTTATACGACACGTTGATTAAAATTCGGCAGATTCGTTCTTTCAACCCATTTCCTTCATTCGAATATGATAATTTGGCGAAATGTATTCAGCCTTAAGCCGACTTTTGTGCTATATAAACGAGCGGTGCGGCGTCGGGGAACGAGGCAATCATTACAATGTGTGTGTTTGCGCAAAACTTTCTACTCTCCTAACTGACGGTTATGTCGATGAGTGACGCTTAATACAACTAATTTAAGTTTAGTGAAGTTTTGTGACAACGCCGAGAGTGGCGGTGAAACGAACGCCTTGTTTAGCGAAACCAGGCAGATAAAAGTTGCCTTGTGAAGTCGGTTACCGCAACAAAGTTAGCAACCGTCTACAGGTAGGATAAGAGGAAGAAATTCGATTAAGGAAAGAAAAAAACTGTGTCGGCGTCTTTGAAAAAAAGATCTCAACGACTCCTACTAAGATTGCGCGGTTACAATAAGACTAGTTTGAATAAGAAAACTTACTTCTCGGCGTTTTAAACTAGAATAGATGTAGATACATGATAGGGCAAACAGGTCAATATATTTTAAACGTAAAAACCTTCTTAAGAAGATGGGGCTTGCAAGATTAGGTTTCTCAAAAGGTTTAACATACAAGATAGTAATTATGTAGATGAGCTGTTCCAAGAATTCATTTTAACAAGAAACTTAAAGTGCAAGCAACGCTGTGTTTACTTTGGTTGGTAGGTACTTTGTGGGGGTAGCTGTAGAATAAGAAAACGGTTCAGGTCCGGCTAGAGAGCCCTTGTCCGCTACAATACGAACTTCTTTGTGTTTGGCAACTTTGTTGAGTGCCATCCTTCTCTTTATTTGGATTACGCTTAACTTATGAAATAGGGACCGAGTTATGTTCACAACGAAGTTTTTCTTTTTTGTTGAATGTAAATTTAGAGAAACTCAGCGACGAAATTTTTATTTTGAAAGTAGATGAAATAGCTCTATTGTACTATGGTTATTTACAGGATACAGGATAATATTTTAAGAAAGGATCACATGGTTTAGAATAAATGCGTTCAATAGTAGGGTTACTTCTCCAGTTTATTAAAATATTTGCAAGTAGAGAAATTTTACCATAGAGGCGCATTGTTCTAGCAAAACTGTGACAATTTGACATGTTTTCGACATCTGTCGTTTTAGCTTAAAATTACATAAATACATCTCACTCTTGCATCAAAATTAAGGTTATGTCGAGTAAATTACCTTGAGTTTTAGATGCCATTTAAAATGAAAGATGAAGCATCTTAAACTAAGTACTTTTCTAATATGACACGTCACTGATTAGAAGTAAGCATTTGACCAGAGAGAGAGACCAGACACCAGTGGAGACGTAAAAGTAGGAAAGCGGACCCCGGGCTCTCGAGAGAGATGCAACCGGGAACAACGCTCGGATGATGATGATTTGACCAGTGTCTGACCAGATAAAGTCTAACAAGAAGCACGCTTACCGTACAAGATATCCATCCAATCTTGACTTATTGGTCACAAAGGAAATAGGTATAATGTCCAAAATTCAGTTCAATACTGTACAGTTATCGATATTCTGATAGGTATTTAGGGATGTCAGAAGGAATATACCTTCGTGTTCAGTAAATGGACAGGTTCGTTCGGAATACAGTTCAGCCTTATTTGTGAGTTTGGCTGACTTGCACAAACTTCCTCCATTCGGAGGAAGCTTGTTAGCACGACTTCTGCGGTTTTCGACTAGATAACATTGTGTTAAAGATTTAAACTATGTACTTATATACTAAAGTTTCGTTACACCAACAAGTACCTAACAGTAAATGCTTACGTGCTGTGTACGTGTGGCACTGTCTGTTAACTAGTCCTTACTGTCAGCTCCCTTTATTCACAGTTTAATTAAAACATTTCGTTTCTAAATAAAACGTTACGTTCGTTTTAACCAGCCAGTTTAAAGGAACGTCGAGGGAAATGGTAAAGTTATGAAAATTTAGTTAGTTATTTTTGTATATCTAGCTGCTATTAAATTGAAACATAACACTGGGCTGAATTATTACATAAAATTTGTGTTTTAAGTTTTAGATTTGACTTTGGATATCGCGTTGCTTTTGGGTTTATTAAACGTGTTGCTTCAATCGTTTATAAATCCGTCATTTTGAGGTCTTTCCAGGTCCGCAGTTCGGAAACAAGAACAGGAACACGGCGTTCTTAAGTTTAATTTCGGATTTCACCTAACTTCACCTACTGCGAAGCGGCCACAAAGTCCAATATGTACCATGGTTATCTAGAAGAAAGAATTTTGAAGAAACAGCGATGCGGGCAGAGATTTCCATTCCACAGTTAAGTTCGCACGAGGAAAATGCTTTCACAACATTCTCATGTTTGAGTCAAGTCCATATGAGTTTCAAAAGTTCACTGCTCCGAAGACTTCCTAAATAATATGAAGTATATTATTCAGCGCTAACAGCTAGTTGACACAGCTAAGTACATCATTAAGAGAAGACAAATTACCCACGCATCTCGTTATAGTAGTTTACTTACACGCACGTTATAAAGTGTTTGCTTAGGGGAGCATTTAGCTAAGTGGAGATCGCGCTTAATGTTGCAAGAGGCAAATTTGCACATCCCTGTTGTTTGATTACCTACTGGTGTAAATTTTACGCTGGTTTCGGTAATAGGTTTACTAGAAGTAAGGAATAGAGGGGGTAATTAATTTTATGAGGTTGTTATGTTGTTGTGTTTGTTTGGTTAATGTTTAAGTAGCTTCCCTGTTATAATGAACTACCTACTAAGAAGATCAAAATAAAGCGGTTTCTTGTTATCAGGTACGTAAGGTTTTTATTTATACATTTTTTCATTGAATTCAGCAATTAACTAAAATAATGACAGCTGGCATTGAAATACTGGATCCATTAATAAATCAGTATACCTACGGATTTGTGACGTATCCACTTGTTTGTTATTTTTTGCGTACTTTAACCAGAACTTTTAAATAATTTTTACCATGCAGACAATATCGTAAGCCCGTTTGACTTCACTTCAGCGCTCCTGGATAAATGAACCGAAAAAGAGCCGCAACACAGTTGGTAGTATACAAATAAGGCGGTGCGAAGTCTCGGGAACACTACATTTCGGATAGGATTAAACAAATTTTAAAGCTAACAAATTATCTAACTAAGCATTTTCAAACTAAACCGACCTTCTCCATCCAAAGGTTAACTAGAAGAAACCCATTTTAGCGATAGAATCGCCCTTTAGTACATCGTTTTACTTTTATGCTTTCTGTGTATTTGTCCTACTATTGATAGTAGGACAAATGGATACCTACCTATTATTTGTTTTAAATATAGAATTTATCTATTTATTTTAAAAAATATTAATTTCAGGTCTTCCGGTTTGTAAAAGCGTAGAGAAATAAGTAATAATCACCCCTCACTGACTTTCTAGCCCACGCCAAGTGAAGTCAGAGTCTATATCGTCAGTAATTTTCTATGATACAGCGTTATTGTTGCGCCGAAACGTCCAGCTGCGAGGCCTTCGTAAAAACACTGCCTCACAATATTTTCCAATTATTGGGTTCGCCGTATTGGGGCTATGTTTAGTTACCACTTCATAGAAATAAATATTACATCGTCGAAGTCCGTCGAAGCGCAAATACGTGTCAAGTTGTGGTACCTTTTCTATAAGACTATTTTCTAATTCTAATAACTAGTCAATTACGTACCTATGTTATTTTGACTTTTCCGATTATTACTTTTTTGTATTCCCCCCGGTAGGATCAATAAGTCTCGAACCCCATTGAGTTACCATCGGATCTGGGTATGTCTCTTTGATCATTAAAATATTTAAAATAGAATAAAAAAATGTAACCTTAAAAATTAAGAAGTAAATATAACGGTGAATAACTCAACTTGCCAGTTAATTCACCAATTTACCAGTTGATGAAAGCGATAAGCTAATCAAAGCTTGCTATCTATACGTATAACAAAGAAAGTGAGGACAAAAAGTCTGTACTTGGGCGCAATTAAAAAAAATGATTCTAGGTCATTAAGGTGTTCTATTTAATAATAAGAAAAATCTATATTTTATGCTCGACTTAGCGGGGCACTACCGTGCCTCCAGATCTATAAAATGCATTGTTCTGACTGACTACGCATAGCTTAAACCGCTCATAGTAGAGGGCTGAAATTTAGAAAGTGTGTTCTGTATGTAATGTAGGCATCCGATGAGATAAAGGTTTATTGAAATACCCACGGGATCGGGAGTTACGCGGGTAATACCGCGGGACACAGATAGTAATATAATGCATATTATATGATCGAGTTTCCTTAAAACAAAAAAATATTTTCGTATTTGTTACCGAAAAATTCTGGTCCATAAGTTCTATCGAAATTGATTGTAATAAATGTAGATAAGTAAATAATATTAATCTACATTGATTTATTATAATCTTTAGATAATAGGTACGTACTTTTTAATTTATCGTCATAATTTAAGATTCTCTTTCGAAAGTACCTTAATAAAATTGGTAAGAAGCCTCCAGAAGTTTGTAACTGCTTTTTATCTCAGTGGGCCCGTGCTTTTAGTCAGATTGCTTATTTAGTTAATGAACTTTCAGTTTCAAAGTTTTTGCTTTTCGGTATCCTAATAGCCTAAATTATGCACAAGTTTGTAAAAAGTAATTATGCGGTAAGTAATAGCTTGTACCTACGTCGATTTGAGTTCTTAGAAAATATTAGGCAAACTAGGATTTCGGAACTGATTTTGGTGGCCCAAAATCAGTTTAGGTCTATGTCTAGGTTTTTTTAATATGTATCATCATCTAATCTTCTTATATATAAAATTTCCATGTCACAATGTTAGTTACCGTACTCCTCCGAAACGGCGCGACCGATTTTTACCAAATTTTATATGCGTATTCAGTAGGTCTGAGAATCGGCTACTATCTATAATTTATAAGGCAAAATAACGTTTGCCGGGTCAGCTAGTAATGTATGTATTTACAACAAATAAGTATAGCGGGTAGTAATATCCATTGGATAGTACCTGATAGTCCAAGACTAGTCCTCAGATTGGGGCTAGATTGCGCTGTGTGTAACGTCGTTCAATATTTATTTATTGATGACGTACTGAGTAAAACAATATAAATCAATCCTTACGCCAGTTATACGTGTGAAGTTATTGACTGGCCAGGACTCCTAGTTAAATAAATGCGATTATTCCCGATTGGCCACTGAAAATTAAAAGCGTACCTAACTAAAAGAGACAAAATACGATCAAAATGGAGTATGCTGTCAGTTTAATAATTAGATAAGATAGATAGGTACATAATCGATGCCTCGGAGTTAGTTTAAAATTTCAATTTCAGCATTGAATCTGTCTTCGACAAAGCTAATTTAAAGCGACAACAAAGAAAACTTAATTCGGGAACACAAAAGCAGAATAAATATTTGACGTATTTCAAAAATTTAACTGGAAATAATTCATAAAATTATACAAAATGTATATCGAAGGACATTTCCCTTGTCGGCACCGCGGTGTGCCCCGCTGTGAGGCCCGCAAGATCGCGCCGTAATGTCTATGGAGGCCAACAGATGGTCTCGCTTCCGGCAGTCATTACCCTTTTGTCTTATATCCGCCGCAAACCACCCCATAATCGACTCTACCGCACAACAATAAAGTCCATTATTACGTCGAATGACCGCAATCAGCGGCGAACGAGTTTATTATTGAGCTAGAAAATGTTTCGCATTTTAAAACTGCAAGTTTTCTTACATTACGTTACCTTATCTTTCGTTCAACGTTGTGATTTTGCTTGTTTTCTATTTTAAATTTAACGGAGCGGAGCAGCGATTTCGGATAAATTATTGACATTCCTTCAAAAACGTTGTAATCTATATTTATAAAAGGCTTTGTCCTGACTGACTGATGAACTGATTATTATCGCATACTCTAAACCGCTGATGAAATTTGGAGAGTGTGTTCTTTATGTGACGAAGGCATCCGATAAGAAAGGAGATTTGAAAATTCCCACGGGATCTGGATTTATGCGGGTGAAATCGCGGGACACAGCTAGTAGATGTATAATACAAAAATGTAGATAGGTTAACCTTTCAAAAAGCTCCAACTTTACAACCACATGACGAAGTCACGGAGCACATATTCTGTAAACGGTATTTTCAGATTCCGACGCCATAATAAAGGTCCCAGGAGACAGGAGCGATGTTCAGAAAACCATTTACCACGTTCCCCTCTTAAATGGGTCACATACGAGTCGGATATCACTCGAAATTGGTCTAATCTTTAGTTACGGTCTCTGGAATTTGTTTTTAAACTTACCTGAGGAAATACTTTTGTTTATTTTGCGTATAAAGGCTCAGATTTCGGGGTACGTGTGGAAATCGTTTATCACGAATAAATTGCGCTATTAAACAACAATCAACTTAAACGATATACGAGTGTTACTCGGTAAATATATCTACGCACCTCGCTTGGATGCATCCCGCAGATGTGACGTCCTCGAGCCAGGCACTTTAGATATTTTAACCGAGTATACGTACCTACTACGTTGTGTTGTCTTATTTTAATCTACAGATAGATACTTTAATTTTATTGCTCCAGTAGGTAATTTAACTTTTGTCCGCCGTACAAAAATATTTGTCATACCAAGTGCGCGAGGTACCGGGCCACCGATCTCCTTGCCTCAGGGGACAACACTACAAATGCGATAACCACCCAGAAAATGTGCTGCACCAAATAAATATACAGACCGTATTATAACTTTGAAAAATACGTATCGACGGTCCGTTCAGGATGAAGTATTTTATTGCCGGTTTGGATAAATAATGGATAAAAAGCGCACCGAGGCGTTAGCGTTTTGTCATGCCATGATAGATTTGTCTGTGGCCTAGTCGGCTTTTATGTCTTATTTGGGCCAAATAACAATGAATGCCCGGAAACCTAATATATCGTAATTTGATATTTTAATGCTATGCTTATCTACAAGGCGAGTTCCCTGCGTCTAATTCTTTAAGACTCTAGGGACCCAGAGACGCGAGTTCACGCCTCGCCGTGAGTGAATTTTGGAAGATGTATTTTTCCCTATAAATATTTTTAATCAGCCTATTTTTTCGATTGCAATCACCTTGTTTTGCAACGCAATGGGGTGCCACATGCAAAGCTCTAAGTAGATGGCGCTGGCATCAGATGATCTTTTTTTTTTTCGATGATGGTCCTCCACCAATGGAAACGCCCAGTTTTTTTTTGTAAAAAAAACTGTTTGACAGTTCTTAATTCAAACCTAAGATTAGTCGACAAACGCCCTCTGCCAGGATAAAAAGTTAGTGTTCCTCCTCCGAAAAATGAGTTTAATTTCATATTATCAGCATTAGCAGAAAAATAATGATTGCTAGTCTATGATATTGATATGTCATAGACAAGCAACAATTATTTATTAATTATCCTTCTTATATCACGGTACTCAACACTCTGGTGTAAAGTACCGTCTACATTTTAAGTCTAAGTTAAAGGTACTATTAATGTAGTTCATTCAAAGCTGTCTTTTGTTCAATAAGTAGTTTGCGAAACCGGGACAGGTCATAAGTTTAGTCCGGGCGCTAGCTTAGCTGCTAAGAACTTGTAGTACAATACAAACAAATCAATCTCCAAGCCACTAAAGCCAACAATAGAAAGACCCATGCAACACTGAGACTCGAACAGAAATTCCAAGTATTTCCAAGTTTAAAGTGTCGGTTGGCAACGCGAGTAAGGCGCATGGGAAATGATTACCATATTCAACGCATTTACGCGAGGTAGGCATCGTGAGGAATTATTTGTCATATTAACGTCACTCCAAGTCGAGTTGCGATACGGAGATGTTAATTTTATTGAATTATTTGTCTGTGTTCCGCAGAAGCATCAATACAAGCCAATAAAATTTTCATAAACATTCCACTTTCAGGTTATGATGATTGATCGGTTGTTTAGAATTTATAAATAAATTTTGCGGGGTATTTGTGGTTTTCATTTGGGTCTTTCTTCTTTTCAACGAGATCGGAACTTATACAAGATCGGCGGGCAAATGAGCTAATCTGTGGAGATTGAGTAGCTAATAAGCTACGCACCTACTTTCGATGTTAAATGATTTATACCACTGCTCTTCGAGTCTAGTTTTACCAATAAAGCAAAACAGAAAGGGTACATTAAAATATAGGTCTCCTAACTCTCCTACAAAGGTCTACTTGAAATCTGCAATAATTTACATTTTCAGAAACAATGTCGCAAGCAACAAGTGATTTGGGTTTGAAAGAGGTAAACTGTAGGTGTCCCTCATAATAACATTGGGTAAATTGGCGAGAAGCGCGACAAAAATGATTTTTTCTGTTTAATTAAACCACCGTCACTTTGCAAACAAAAACCACGTAGCCAACAAATCAATTTCGCGTCAGGAAATTACTTTGTAAACTTGAAAAGGGTTGCGCGATACGGTACCAAATTGAAATTCTTTTGTGTACCGCGCCTTTACATGTCCAAAATGTTACCTGACTCTTTGAATCATACCGTAACAACATTTTTCGATCAAACTTTACAATGTAAACAATTTAAGAGTGAAAGTATGTAAACGGTGAGTTTTAAAAACTTCCGAATCACATTTTTTTTGACATGTTTTCTTCTCATGTCGTGACTCTACCAACAGCACGTTGTTTAGGGCGCAACGAGTATTGATAAGTCATGGTGGAACCGGAGGCGCAAGCGATCGCCTATGCTGTGTTTATGCCTAGGAGCATTTATCTTTTTTTTTTAATATCTATTAACATTTAGCTTCTTTTGTCTTGTCAGAAGAGACCGCATTGCTTCGCACACTCTCTGCGCCAAATGCAATATGACCACGGATCATTTGTTATTATGTGCTATTAAACAGAAACCGTTTATGGTGCGTTTTTGATTCGCAAAGCAGAGTGTGTTTTTCTATGACTATGCATCCGATAAGTAATAAATTTGGGTAATTTACGTTTGTCGATTTAATTAAAACATACGAAATGTGTGCCGAAAAAAACGCCGTGTGATTGCGCTATAACCGTAATCCGTAACCTGACAGCAACGCGGCATTTTTCTTCTTTATAAGATGCGAAACGATACAGACATAAGCTTTCTACGCTGTGTAACTATTTATGTATTCTGTGTTTCTTACTTACTAGTTAAATGTTGACTACCTGTGTCATGCGGTTTTATCCGTTTAAAAATTCAAAACCGTTAAAACAATAACCATAATATAACTTCTCCCTCTTTCAAAAACACAATAAATAACCTATCTAAGCTTTTTTTAACTGCAATCGGGAGCGCGGATTACATTTTCAATGCAAACCGTTCCAACAATACGAGCATATCCGAAAGCAACAAACAGTAGATAGGAATACAATTTAGTTGAAGCTGTAAGTGAACAGTTGTAAGGTCTGTACCGAGTTCGGTAAAGCTTTCAAAATCAAACAAGTGTTCGGTATACCCGGTCTCCGTAGCCGTTTATCTGATTCCCTGATTCTCGAATTCGACCTAAATCCCCTCGTGCAGTTGGACCGTTCTCAATTACAGATAAGGCCTTGAATATTTCTCTGTGTTGGCAACGATGATGAGAAATGCCAATTAAACTTAAAGGGGAATTCTGCCTTTATTCGATAAGTTTGCTTTGGATCGGAAATTTGTGGCAGGTAAAGGGGACCAAACGTGAGATTGAACAGGCTGGACTTATCATTTTGGTAGTATTATTAAAATGGGAAATACGTATATCCAATTATCTGGTTAGGTACTAAGTTTCAATGTGATTGGTTCAGTTGTGTTTTTGTGTTACAAACATAAGTATGAAATAATATCGTCTTCTAATTCAAATTGTACATACAAATATTGTTATATAAAATCTTAAGTAAACTACTTATGAAATAAATACCTAATTAAAAATGAATACTAAATAATAATAAAATACAATTATTGTAAAATATTCATAAAATATTTTTCAAATAATTCTCCCCTAATCGCCTAATCCCCTAACGCCTGAACCATAATGCTAGTAGCATTGCCACGCTGGCTGAATGGCAAACCTGTGCACCAGGATCGATCTGGAGCAGGAATCACCTCCGTTCACTCGTTGTTAGTAAATATCGCAAGACATTGCACACGGAGAAATCTAGCCCCAAACTAAGCGATAAGCTATGGGTACTAGACAACGGATATACTACATATTATAAGTACTCTTTTTTTGTAAATATATATACATAGAAAACTACCATCTACATATTTTTCCTTTTTAAGCATAAATACCTGCACCTGGCATCGAACTCGCAACTGTCTGTATTGCAGTCGGGCCTTCCCCCGACTCGCCACAGAGGTCGTCGTTATATTGGTAGAACTAGGAATACCTATTTTACACATAAAAAAACACTGTTTTCAATAGAATATGTATTTATTTAAGCCGAATTTGTGATAAATTGCTAACCCCATTACGATTTACACATTTCTAACTTTTTCAACAACACAGAATAAAGAAACAAAGAGTCACTCGAACCGAACACACCCGTTGCCCTCGAATATAAACTTTTTTACATCTTTCTTGATATATTGATATTAAACTCAGGTAAGTACTAATGTTTAAACGAGGTCAGCGGAGGTAAATTACGACGATAATACACCTCACCTGTGCACAGAAATCGCTTTCAATGTATATCGCATACCAATATACTCGTATGTGCAACGAATAATATTTGAATGCGAAACAAAGTGTTTGATAATGTTTGAAACTAAAGCAGATCTCTAAGTCGATATAAAGGTGTGGATAAACCCACATTTTATCGAAGCTAGATACTGGATGGGCCTTCAAAATACATAAATCTCGCATTTTGAAGTGCCAGTTTTTTGATATTTTTTTTATTAGTCGAGTAGCTGCGTCTCGTGGTTTCACCCGCGTAAGTGGCGATTCCGTGAGAATATCGGGATTAAAAGTAGCATATGTTACTCAAGGTGAATGTAGCTTTCTAATGGTGAAAGATTTTTTGAAATCGGCCCAGTAGTTTTTGTGTACAAACAAACACACACACACACAAATACAAATCTTTCCTCTTTTAGAGCCCGAATCAGGGTACGGAAAATGTGTGAAAACCATCGAAACTATTTTGTCGGAGTTAGTTATCGATGGTGCACTTTCAAAAGTTAATATTCCGTATTCATAGACTCCCAAAACCCGGGATGGCGACTAAGTACACAACCACTGAAAATAAACCATGATATTAGATTTGTTAATTTACTGTAGTTTAAAATGTCGCAGAATTCTTAGAATGTCGTACCCACTTGTCTAGCTTAGCATTAGTCTGGCTTTACCGCGTGGTTACCGGTGAAATCTTTGCAGTTTTGTCTAGTGCTACTAAAGTCTAGGATTGCTGTCTAGGATTTTCTGAATATGTAAAGTTAAACAATTAGATACTGTATGTACCTAAACTGGCTTTTACGAGAGAGCGTTGTTATTTCGCATTCGCATTGTATAGTTTCTAGTGGTCCACATGCTTGGTGTCAAGTAAGAAGAATGTGGTTTTCTGTGTGATAGTTTTCTTGTAGTTATATTTATGGTTCTCTAATCTATGGTTTATCAAGCAGACATATTTGTGATTCAATAGGTCGATCAGAATTCCATCTACAGCCGTTTTCCTACCTTCACTCTTGATCGTGGTCGCGTGAAATATATAATAAATAATCTATGTATACGGGCTATATATAGACCGCTTAATTACTTACCATCTGATTTATTGGTCAAATACTGGGCTACTTTTTAGACCTTATATTTTATTTCCAACACTCCCACTACTTTTTTTCATATGTTTACTAGGTTTTCATAATCACGAGCCCAATGAGCTCTCATATACTCGTAGGTGGGTACATATTATACTTACACAGTATACTTTGTATTCAAAGTATACCTACTTTAAATTCTTATGTTTTCAATCACCTAGATAATTATGATTACGAATATAAATGGCATTGTATCATTACAAAAAAGGAAATAAAGTGATAATAAAAATCATAAAAATGTATATTATAATACAAATAATTACCACAAAATGTTGGGCTCCTTGCCATCTCTGTTATATTCGCCATGTCTTGCATCGTTAGTTTTCAATTCTGGCACCACAATGGAGCCCCAAGTCATTGTCTATGAGCTCTCGCCGCAGGACTTTGCTAAAGTTATATTTTAGCACCTCCGTTATGACTTTCATTACGAAACAAAATTACTCTTTGAACTTGTTTTATAACTGTGTCGCATTAATTTGTGTTGTTAGATCATTATTGTTTTCGTGTGAAGAATAACTTTAATGTTGAATGTTGTTGACAGAAGTTTACCTCGATGCCCTCTATCCGAGGACACCGTCCCTGGCCAGGGGTACAGGAGCACTGACATACGGCTTTTGCTGCCACAAAGCGGCGGGTGGTCTCGTTAGACCCCCTCTGAAAACCCGCTATGCGGGAGACAAAATCCTCTAGAAAGCCCCCGTCCCAGGTTCTGAGTCCGCTCCCACGGGCCACTTTAGAGTGGCAGATGGTCATGCAGACCACTCGCCTCCGATTGGACCTTACGCGCGTCGGTAACATTGAAAAGAGCTCACGTTCTCTTTCAGCGGCGTCATTGACAGACATAGCTGTCTCGCAGAAGGTGCAAAAAGCCTACCATCGCAGTCAACTCTCGTCGTCATTATTTGTTGCGGTTTCTCCTAAGCCGAGCACTCCGCCATAGCTGTGATAAAATTGAACCGCGTAATATTGGCCGTTTATGATTGTCTTTTACTTCTGTTGCAAGCAATTCTTATCCGAATCTAGCATTTGGGGACACGATCTGCCTATAACAGATCCCTGCCGGTTGCCTGACGGCACAGCGGACCCCTCTCTTTATACCCTTGCTGGTTGCTGGTCATAGCTATAATGGGGACGCTATAACATATATGCGTAGGTATTAGAGAACTGGGTTTGTGTTGTTGCAAGCAATTTGTTTTTGTCTCTGTATTGATAGTGGACGCTATTTTTTGATACTCAAGCAACTAGGGCAGACATAAATAGAGGCCGACCTCGTGGTCCGCCTAGTATTAAAAAGTCTCGTCTCCAAAATAAAAGCAGTAAAAATAAAAGTCCCAAATATTTTTTTGAACCAAAATATTTATAACTCAGCCCTAGAATAGTGATGTCAACGTCAACTCTGTTTTATATTATGCCATCAACAGGTTACAGGCTTTCCAAACTTTTGATTGGTTCAGTTTTAAGTAGAAAATGTATTTAAAGTTTACAGTTGCTTTGCATTGAGGTGTAAATTGAATGCCAACTCGAAAAGTAAGTAATTTTAGGTAAAAAGTTGGGCGGGTGGTTTGTTGTTCCGTGTCCTTCGAAATGTTACTTCGTTTTATTGGTAATTTTCGGATAAGTAGAGGGTCGGGGTTAGAACAATTTTTGGCGTCTTCGATCTTTTTTTTTTACCACAGGCTCGGTTGTGGCTTATGTATTGCTAGGTGGACTCATCCGTGTCTCGTAACGTGGGTCGGTGCAACCATTGAGTATAATGATCAAACATATTATTTACTATTTATTGAGATCAATCCCTATAAAGACAAACATATTTATATTTTTTTCCCATGTTTACCTTTACTATACTTAGACATACCTACCTATAGTATTTAATAAGTTTCAATTTGTTTCTAATTATAAGTGATTATTTAAGTTTCTATTGATTGCCATTCTCGCCCGAGATACAGGATTTTCCTAGTTCAGACTGCGTGCAAGAGCGACTGCAATGCAAGAGGTTGCGGGTTCGATTCCCGCCGGGTGCAAGTATTTATGCTTAAAAAAATAAATATTTGTGTCTGGTCTGGGTGTCCCTCTATGTATAATATGTATGTATTTACAAAAGAAAAATAAATATAAGTATTATATCCGTTGTCTAGTCACCGTAACACAAGCTTAGTCGCTTACCACGGGGCTAGATGGCGCTGTGTGTTGTTCACAGAAAAAAAAAAAGTAAACACTTACACCCCCCCCCCCCTACTTACCCCCCCTCCCCCTACTTATAAACGACGACTAACTTTATGTAACGTTTGTCCTTTACTGTGGCATGCAATTTCAAAGTTAACAGACAGAGAAAAACATTACATAAACTTAGTCATCGTTTATAAGTATAACATTAATATTGTTAGATAGTGATCTTACATCAAACGTTTACATAACTAACCCAAATAACCGTCACAAATCTGTTGAATCAATAAAAATGGTACAATTCACAGTCACTTTATTTTAATTCGGACCCCTAAAAGCTGACAGGAAGAGGCGTAATCACAGGGAATAAGCCTATTTCTCAATGTAATTTCATTGGAATCCTTCAAGAGTTCACTTTGGTTCGTAAAATAAATAAATTTTATCGACAAAAGCCCGGTATTTGTTACCGAATTCATTCTTGCGTAATATCTGTTACGTAATCTGTCAACAATGTTCCAATTAAATTATGCTCCATAATTGATAACAAGAGCTTAGGTAAGAAGATGAGAATATTTGTTTAGAATAAATTGATCAAAATCGGTTTAGTAGTTACAGAGTCCGAGACAGAAATAAAATACGTCTGCATTTACTCGTTCTGCGATAAAACCAGTTAAACTTTTTATAGATGAATGATTAAGTAGGTACCTACATACTACTTTTGAATAAAGTTAATATTTTATTCAAAAGAATTAAAAAAAAAAAAACATGCCAAATATGCAAATACTGTGGAGAAACTATACATATACTGCTTTTTGAAAAAATGCTTTCAAAACTTTAGTACCCGGTGGGATTCAAACCCGCGACTACTGGCAATAGGAACCAGCGCGTTTGACCGCTTTGCCACAGGCGGGCTTTCGCTTCGTTTTGAATCCCGCCGGGTAGGTAGGTTTTTGAAAGCATTTTCAAAAAGCAGTTTTTCCTAAGTGTGGTTTAACATTTAGAAATAATGTTTAACTATACCTAACTATCCATCATTATTATTAGACACGGGTCTAGATCGCGTTAAGAACGTGGCGACTGTTACCATTTCCATACAAACTTAATACCAAAATAAATTAGGAAAAATTAGTTTTCTACCTTAATATCGATAATCCGTAATATGCGTAAATCATAAATCTTAATCCGTTTCCTTTATAACGGAAAACATTCAAATAAAACGGAGAAACATTTTTCAATAAAAAAAATGTTTTCCGTTATATTGCATTTCGAATGAATATTTTGGAAAACCTTGCGATGGGGACCCTTTAAAAGTAAAATCTTAATCCGAATAATATCGATATTAAGGTAGAAAACTAAATTTTTCATAATTTATTTTGGTATTAAGTTTGTATGGAAATGGTAACAGTCGCCACGCTCTTAAAAATAATCAGAATTAAAATAAATAATGAGTCTTCTCGGGACCACGGCCGGTATAACCCGTTTGCCGAAACGTCGAGGTAATTAAAAACAATGATTATTTTTAACGCGATCTAGACCCGTGTCTAATAATAATGATGGACGGAAATCGTGTAAGTTTAAAAAGTGTATACCTAATTTTATGTTTTAAAAGTAAAAAAAATATCCCTAACATTCAAACTCTTCGAATAAGAACGAAAATTTATAATTTTACTGTGATGTATGTAACAACTATATATTTTTCATCGATTTAGCCGTAGGCGTTCGATATATTTTTTTCTCTTACATTTAGTTTCTAAGTTGTCTCGGAAGGAAAATGTATTTCTATTATAGATATATAAAGCTGTCATACAAATCCTTTTCCTTGAACTCGGTTGTACAGGGACTTATATATTACTGCAGTAACTCGTTTCTCGTCCGTGCCGCAAATACTACGTAGTAGTTCAATTCAGGTAACAGTTGGACGGAGTACTTACCTACATGTATTCGGTATTGGCTAGGGTACTCGCATACCGATATCTTGGACTTACTGACTCAATTGCACTGCTATCGATTGCATGTCAAATATTTAATAACTTCAGCTAGTTTTAGAGAAGTTGTTAGTAGATACTACAATCTTAGATGAAAACAAAAATGTTTTAAGAGGAGTATATACGCCAACGACCTTGAAACTGAAAATCCCTGTCGGGCTCATCGAAAATTGTTGATTATTTCATGACGGAATGTCGTAGAAATTTTTTTTGTGCACAGATTGTAGGTGACATTGTTTCCTACATTTTGGTGTAGTTTTAAGACAAGAACCTCCTATTGGTGCAAAGCCTATCCAAATTTTAGACAAAAAATGTCTGATCTGGCTATAATTTCGATAGGCTTCAATACGTTTCGACATATTTGTATGGAAACTGCACTAAAATATCGGAAACAATGTCGCCTACAATCTGTACACAAAAAAAAGTTCTACGACATTCCGTCATGAAATAATCAACAATTTTCGATGCGCCCGACATGGATTTTCAGTTTTTCAGAATAGGGCCCTTAATCTAAGACTACAATTTTTATTTCTTACTTGATGCGTTTGTTTGATGATCTTGCTCTTATTCAGCCGTCCACTGCCAACTTAACTCAGTTTAGCTTAGTTCCACATAGCCGACCTAGTTTTTCTAGTCGGCTATGTTATATATTTTATATATTTTTATTTTATTTGTTTTATTCGGAAAGCAGACAGTAAAATAAAACAAAAATTAAAACTAAACACCATTTATAAGCTTTCGCATTAAAAATGCCAGTTATGCTTACGTGTTTCAAAAACATGTAGACCCTTCGCTTCCTTAGATAGTCATTCAAATTTAGACTAAGGAATTCAATATAAATGTTAAGTGAAAGCAAGTATTATTAATAAATAAACCGTTTCAATATCGAGAGAGCGAACAGTTAACTGTATTATTGTAAGAAATAACAAAGCTGTTACGAGTCCTTGTTAGCAAAGACTGACTGAAATGTATCAAAATATTTATTTTAGTCAGAAACCTCACCTCGGGGTAGTCTTGTTTCAATATTACTCTGAATATTGAACATAGGCAAATTAATTTGTGTTTGTTTTGTGTTACAACCGCTTTTTAAACTTCCATCTTTCGCTCACCTTTACACAGCGTTAAAAGTTTTACTTATTTAAATATCGTTAAAATTAACATAAATTTTAAACAAATATTAACATCGGTTCTGTCTGCAGACTAGTAACAAAGTGTCTAGCTACTTCATTGTGAATTATTCAACAGTTTATAATTAGGCTTTGTTTATGGAAAACAATACTTAGGTTCTGAGAGTCGATTTGTTAGCCTTTTGTCAATATTTGAGAGCGTTGCGGCGACGACCGTTCAAAAGCTCAGCTGTTTCTACGAGTACAAACGAAACGTTAGTACAATATTGTACAACTATAGTACGTTTTTTAATTACAGACTAAAACCTGACGTTTTGGTTCCTTATATTTCACATTTTTGCTTCAGAAAGATATGTCAAATCTTAGTTTATAATTAAAAAACGAAGAAAACAATTTTGTTGTAGAGAAAGTACGGAGAGTGCTATAGTTTTGGTTTTATCTGTGCTTTATTAAATTAGTAATTATAAGCGACGTTGGTTGTTATTGTAAGCCGTGTCTAGACGTAGGTATTCCTCGGTGGCGTCAAATAAAGCCACTAATCCGATATAGAGAGCTAAGTAACAAGACTTAGGGGTGGAACGGAGACAGGCGAGGGCTAGGAACGGGGTGCTTTTGTTACATTGCTTGGCCAACGCCTCAGGTGAACCTCTGTATCTATGTTTTAACACTAGGTATTCCGTAAGGCTAACTCAATCTTACTTTCACTAATATAATAAAGGTGAAAGCATGTGTGTATGAACCTTGGTATGTAGATACTTGAATACCGGAATTAAACATAGGCTACGACTTCTGCGGATGAAGACACGGGGGAACTGCTAGTATGGAGATATTCTCAAATATCCTCATTAAAAAACTTGGAGTAAGGTCAGAGTAGTGAGAACATACTTTGTCTTTATTTATCCGTGACAAGAACTATTGAAGTAGACAGACAGAAACAAAAAGTGGTAAAATTACTCCGACCTTACTCCACGTTTATTAATAAGGATAAAAATGTCTACATATCGAATTTAGACTACTATTAGATGGGCCACAAAGCTCGTTCGTAAACAAAAATTAAGAGTTATTTTTAACCTAGTGCTCTAAGGGGTGACGTGGGTTCAAACCCCTCTTTCATTTGTTACTTTATCGTTTTTTACTATAATAAACTAACGTTATGGTGTCAGTGTTACCTTTTTTACCCGTCTGCCGAAGGAGGGTTATTTTATATAAATCATTTTGCTTCAACTGCTTACGTTACGTGGGTAACGTAAGCATAAGCGTTACGGAGATACTCCACTTCCCTAGGTTGAAGTCGTGTCTTATCTTCTAAGAACATAATTTAGTTTTACGGCAGTAAAACCTCGCTTGAAACTATGTACACTGTGTTTTAGGCAGATTAATACAAGGCAACGAAAATCTAGCGAGATGTTCTGTAATTAGAACCCACGCAACATTTCAGTAACCTAAATTAAATTCAAACTGATTACTAGATTGTTGTGAAGATAAAACCTAACCTGGTGGAGACAACGCGAGACCAGAATGCTGGACTGTATTTGGCGCAAAGAATATACATTGTCATTCAGTGTGACAATGGGCCAGTATTTTGGGCTCGCTGTCAATTATCTTATTTTTGTAAATATTATGTAAATCTTACTAATAACGCGATAGTTTGCAAGTATGTGTGTTTGTGAATTTGTTACTCCTTCACGCAAAAACTACTGAACCGATCGCGATGAGACTTGGAATATAGATAGCTGGAGACCTAGAATAACACATATGCTTTTTATTCCGATATTCCCAAGGGATCAGGACATCCACGGGTGAAACTGCAGGGTGCTCCTAGTAATTAATAAAACCATCAATTTTATATAAACCATTATTTATTTATTAAATATAAAATTGCAATATCATTAGGACCACAGAAAATTAGGAGTTACAACAGTTCGATCGTAGGTCGTTTATACATTTATGCCACATTAAACTCTATTCAATAGAATCAACGCAAAATCGAAACATTTACAATTCACTATTTTTATAAAATGGCACTACATTACTATAATAGCTGTAACATGGCTTCTCGTAACATTAGGAACTGAACTTTGAAGTCGATCATCTTCTGCCAACTAAGTTAGCTTAGTTTAGCTCGTCAGTTTTTCAAATAAATGAGTATACATGGACTTTCAAGGACGGTGATTTAGGCCGAAAGAAGGTTGTTCTAGAAGTCTAGGCAAACAACTTTTGTTCTACGACTTTAAGAAATGCTAAGTAGTTTTCGAAAATTTTGATATTAAAATTTACTTGATAATCAACTGTTTCTTAGAATTAGAGGTAATTGGCCTCAAGTTGTCTTTTTATTTACTACTGCAATCCAAACATTAATTTAAAAAACAGCTGTTGTTTCAGTGAAATATAACCTATATATATATATAAAAATATAATCTACAAAAAAATGTTCGAATTTCCAAAAGTAGAACAATAGCCTAGACATCTAGAAGAACCCCTTTTCGGCTTTAATGGTCGTCCTCAAAACACGCTGTATAGCTGACATATTTTGCGATGAACTCACATCCATGCGAAGCTAAACTAACTTAGTTTACGTTGGACGGTCGGCTTTAATTTTGACTATAAAAACTAAAATCGGCCAATGTTACAGCAATTATATCGTTTTTATTTATCAATCTCACCTATTTACAATTCGACTATATATTTCGACATAAATCGACAACGAAAGCTTTTTTAAATCAAAATCATTTTACTTTGCATAAAAGTGTCGTATTTTATATATTTTACACTAACAGTACTTATTTACATTCACACAACCGAGTTTATTAAAATAAATACGAGTATCTACAAGCTTCTTTACTTATCGGAGCTGAAACTACCTAGGTTCTTTTGAATGTTATGTACAGTGTATCGACCTGTGAGCATCAAGTTATCCCGCTTGCTTCGTAAAATTTTCTAAGGAGAACGCCCTGAAAATTAAACTTCAGTCTCCTATTTTGGAAGTATAGATATGTACATAGATACTTGAGCAATAGCAACTTCCACTAAACACAATAGCCACTTTCTAAAACAATATCGAATCGAGTACCACGAATCCGTCTCCGTATTTACAAAATATTGTCACGCCAATCAATCGTTGGAGTTTGGCAAATTAACCTATAAACGCTATAAATTCTCTTTACACTTATAATGGACCTCGGGAAATAGCTAAGAAAATAGCGTTTAGTACAAAACCTACGCTAATAGTAACTGTTTGGGAAGAGAAGAGTTCAAATCCTGCGTATTAGACACAACTTTCTGGACCAGGGAGATTCTCTGCTAATACATGTTCTCTTCTCCTTGCATTGCCTTTACCCTTGGTCCTGTGGAGGGTAGAAGTTGCGAGGCTGCCAGAACTGAGCGTAGGTCCGCTGAGAGTCAAGCTCTGACTTCCGAAAGGAGAGTTGAGATTGCCATTAGGGCACACGAAATTGGGGCTGCCCAAGGTCGGGCTGTTACTAACTACGTAATTAGGTCTATAGTTAGGAATTACTTGAGGCATGTTCTGATTAAGAACGTCCTCTTGTCTGGAGACCATGTCGCTGGCTGGAGTCAGCTGGAAGGAAAACAACAGAGGTGAAAGCGTCTAGAACAGTTCAAACCTACTACGTGTTTACTACTAGAATAAAAGCCAAGATCTTACTTGCTGTGGTCTTCCAGCGGAATCCAAAAGTGCTAAGTCTTCTGCCGAGAATACTGCTCCAGCTTTGCTCCAGTCTCCTAAAATGAAAAATATAAAGTCAAATAGAGAAATGTATCGATTATCTCTATAATTTGAAACTAATAAAATCTGGAAAGTTTAACACACCTCTAACTTCTTTTATACTAGGCCATTCATCAGCTTCTTCCATTGTTGGGACCGACATTTGATTGTCAGAATCTGCAAAAGAAGTAACGATTTACCAAATGATTTAAACCATTTTACTAATTTTAGTTGTTTTTATTCTGGGCACAAACCTGGAGGATTTAAAATATCTGGTTGAGGATCGGGTGTCTTCAATTCCTGTGAGGGTTTGATGGTATAAGCTACCACATATCTCCTGCCTCCGTCGCTCAGTTCCAGCATATCTCCTGGAGGATGCTTGTGGGGTTGTTGGTTCCTTCGTTTTTTGGCGAAAAGTGCAGCGATTGCTATCCCTCCAGCAGCCAAAATGGATCCCAGTATAGCAGCCACTACTATACCTAAAGTCACTCCACCCATTGGACTTTTGCCATCTGTAGAAAAAAAACTCTTTAAAATAAACATTATTTCTTAGTGTTAATCCACACTTAGGAATACTGCTTTTTGAAAAAATGCTTTCAAAAGCTTTAGTACCCGGCGGGATTCGAACCCGCGACTATTGGTAATCCGAACCAACGCGTTAACCGCTAAATAATGTTTACATGTTTGGAATGTGTTATCTTATTTTGTAATAATTTCCATGTAATATGGGAAGTAACAAGCTGAGCCGATCTGCAAAGTTCGCTGGTAGATGTCACTACGAGGCCTTACTCGCAAGAACACACGAAGAGGTTAACACGTTGGTTCGGATTACCAATAGTCGCGGGTTCGTATCCCGCCGGGTACTAAAGTTTTTGAAAGCATTTTTTTCAAAAAGCACTCTTTAAAATATATCACGCTCTAAATTTATTTTTTACGTAGACTATCGAAAATTAATCCACTTTGATCATTAAGTTAATAAGACACTGAAGTTTTTGTCTAAAGTAGCTTCACAAAAATGCCACTTAACGTTCGCTCATCCACGTAATGACCGCGGGGCGACGCCGACGATGCCGAACTCGCATGACGGATTGCTTTGCATTATTTATAACTCCCCAATGAAAGAAGTGTCTTTTAAACTAAAAAAATAATAAAAAACGCTTTTAAACCAAACTCAGTACCTACTCTAGAGATTTATCAGGATTAAACAGGATTTACTTAACACAGACTATATTTTTAATTTAATAGAAGCAAGTTAAATTCTAGAGTTACGAATGTGCTAAAAGTTTCGATAAATCGTTTAAAAATGGTTTATATTAGATGGTAAATTGCTCGCAAAAACCAGGGATAACATAACTGAATAAACGTGTTGAATACCAGAATAGTATTTTATAGTAGCATCACGAATCAATAGCACCTTGTAAAAATGTAAGTGTCAAAACATGTGTTGGGCGTTATACTGTACAAATAAACTAGGTCGTTTACGAGCGAGAATATACCGGGAACTGTATTGCCAAAGTTGGTCGACGCAGGAGGACTATGACAACTTTATTGGCACCGACCTGAGTTTTCCTGTAACTATGAATCTGGATCCCAAACTGCCGTGCAATTGCTAAATAAGTTGTTTATAAGTTTATCAGTATAATATTACGAACTAGGTACGGTGTACGATTCGTGTGCTCAACTTTCTTCAAGACTGTTCAACAATCGATTGATTTTGGCGAGTTATGTGAGGAAATTACCATATTGTAAAACAAATTTGTCAGCTTAAAATAGAACAAAAAACTCTTTTTTTGGAGAAATGTTGTTAATATCGTTAAAGAGTTTTTGCAGGATTAGGTAGTGTCAGCTCGGGCACGAGGTAGCTAGCGTTCGGCACAAGAACTGGGCTTAGGGACATGATCAGTCCATAACTGATCCTCGAAGCTGCCTCACGGGATAAAGACCCTTTCTCAATAAGACACACGGTCTAACGGTGAGGACCCTATATCATAAACTGGAATAGTATTGGTAAACGGGAGTGTTGTTCTGTTGACTGTTTCTGGTCTTTGTCTGTTGAATCCAGATTATCATGATGATCATTTCTTTCATTGATCATTTAATGGCGTCCTGCAATCCTCACCAAATCGTCAGACCACCACATATTGAATGGACCATCGTAGTGAAGTAGTCGCTACTCAAAAACCTTATATAGCGACCAATATATGAAAAAAAAAATACACAGAGGTACTGACCAGTTCTCTTTGCTGCGTCATTAAAAGCAATATTTTCAAGCAGAGTTCTCTCTGACTCCCCTTTAAGATTTCTGGCGTAGATGAGGAGATTGAACGTCGCTCCTTCAGGGTCTCCCACCACATTTAGTTGGGACAGATCCAACTTGAATATAGCTAGTCCATCTGCAAATAAACGTTTTTGTTAGAAGCATAATAGCTTATGAATTACTATTATGGTTCTAGTAATCCGTTTAGTTTTTCTTATGCATGAGGGGGCAACTACCTGGTGGTAACATCAAGATAAAATACCTGTATTTCGTTAGATTAAATAAACAATTAAAACTACTGCTGAAAAATATTCACGACGTCAGGTTTTACGAAAAATCTAATGAAGACGATTAAAGCCGTTTAAATTAGTATAACTTATATGCAATCCATTGCTTATAAAAATTCACCCGTTCGACTGCTAAGAGGGACGTAAAATACAACGCAACCTTTTCATTAACTACTCACTAACTACTACTAACTACTTGTACCTACTTATTTGATTATTCTTTACCAGTCTCATTAACGCTGCCGTTGAATCGAGTCTTTCCTGTGATTGGATCGATAGCTTCCAGCACAAAGGATTGCGGCAAGCCTCCGTCATAGCCAGCCACGCAGCGCACGCGCAGCCAGCTGTTCACCTCGCTCGTGTTGCCAGTGTGAAGCGAGCAGTTCCTCGGTGCCGTCGGCCGTGCTTTTCAGGAGAAAATATTGTTTTATAATAATAATGAATTGCTTAATTCCGGTACTTAATTGATAACTTATAAATTAAATAAATACCTATATGCCCATCTGATGAAACGAACTATTATCTCATCAGATGGTTAAAAAGGATTTTGTCTATGATGAAACACAATTGGCACGCACGTGACGCAGAATGACTTGGGCTGGTCGGTGCTGGATAACTGGACTGACTATCCCAATATGTCCCTGAGTCAACCAATTGTCCCTATAACGTTGAAGTCTTCGAAGCCGTGCGTGGGGCAAAAATACGTAACCCTAAAAAGTTGGTAGTCTGATCAGAAAGTGAATTTTAGTAGATTTATATTATAGTCTCCATTTGGACGGACGACTTGGTTAAGGCCGCGAGTTCACGGTGGATGCAGGCCGCTTAAGACCGAAGCATCTGGAGATCTATGAGGGAGGCTTATGTCCAGCAGTGGACTTCTTACAGCTGAAATGATGATATTATAGTAGAAACTTCATTTTAAATTTCAGTAGTCTAAAATTTTCGGACGTTCGTTCGTAAAAACATAGTGAATACAGACAGGGGGTATTCATAGAATTCCGAAAAGAACGTACGTAACTTCTTGAAATGAATAAATACGAAATGTATCGTTGAGTTGAATAGCTCATTAAAATGTACGTATTCAAAGACGAACGTTTAAAGAATTCCGCATAACATTGGATATTAACATTAAAATGTATTCATTTCAAGAACGAGCTATGAATAATGACCAAATTCCTCATTTCAAATGCATTCGTTAAACTAAACGAAATAATTTCGTAACAAATGGAAAAACGTAACATGACTCAATTTACTAGACATATCTTTACAAAGAGAAAATGCATTATCCTACTTGTAAAAATATTTCTAGTAAATATGCATTGAGCAATAAAACACAAGAAATATGAGTCATTTAGTAAGGAAACGAATAAGTTAGTGAAAAATACATCGATTTTCCCGGAAACTGTTACACGAAGCATACTAAATACGCCTAATTGGAATAGCAAATACCATACCTGAGAACGTTATTATTTTACCTAATCTAATACGGGGAGCGTGCGTGTACGAAATGAGAATTAGTGTAGAGTTAAACTCTCTAATTTCGCCTTGACTTATGGCAGCCTGGTGACAATTTAACGTGTTCTGTGTTACTCTGCGATATTAAATGTTGTGGGTAGGGCGCAATTCGCTGCACATCAACGGCTAACTCATATTTTCACTTGCACCGCCGAGAAGTTAAATTAAACGGAAATGTTTTACACTTGGGTTGTTTACAAATGTTGTGCAATTGAATTAAGACATTGCTTCTGATTATGTAACTCTGTTGCTATCAAATCTTTATTGATACGATAGAAATTGTTGATTTTTGCGCTTACGGATATACAATTTGACAGTTACAGTCGCTAGTTTTAATTGCAATGGAAACTTGTTATACTGAATGACGTGTAATAAAAAATAGCAATTGTTTCAATCGAGATTTGTAAGCAAAAGAGTTACGTAATCAGGCGCCTGCTGACTGATTGAGGCGCTTGTTTGGCACTTATACTCTTACACACTTATATGGTTATTAATAAACGTGGAGTAAGGTCGGAGTCATTTTACCACTTTTTGTTTCTGTCTGTCAACTTTGAAAGTTCTTGTCACGGAAAAAGACAAAGCACGTTCATGCTACTCCGACCTTAGTCCACGTTTATTAATAAGGCTTTTAAAGTTAAGATGGTTGTGGGACAATAACGCTTTTACGTCTGAACAGATTTGGCTAAAATTTGCCATGCAGTAGTTTTTTTTAGCCTAGATAACACAGTAATAAATAATTGTCTTCTAGAATATCGCCTGCCGATATTACAACAGTAAGTAATTCACATAAATACAATCATAGATTTATTAACGAGAAGTAAAAAAAAACAATACTTATAAAATTTTATTCCATCAAAATGGAAAGTAGTCAGTAACCCAAAATACATGGGTATTTTGTTACCTACTTTGAAACTGTCAATAATTTCTCGTTTTACGCCGTTATCGGTTTTATTACCTCCGGGTGAAATGGTAATAAACATTTTCATACCTTTCAGGGATAAACAGAAACATCTTTCACGACGAAAATCGTATTAATTTAAATCCGACCTATTTGGAATGAATTCATAAAGTTATGTCGGACGTTTTATAATTTATATTAGGAAAGTTATGTACTGTACAAGTACATAGCTGTTAATAATCGTGTACTACGGCTGTACTAGCTGTTTAGTCGTTTAAAGTTGACAGACTACAAAGCTGGGTTCTCACGGCGCGAGATATTATCACTAGTCGCGCCGCGCCACGAGTCCGATCGCGCCACGCCTTTGAAGAAAAGCTTGCACGCGCTAGCACGCGTCGTCGTCGCCGTGAGCCAATATCAGCGCCAGCTCGCGCCTACGCTTCACATGGCGCGTAGGCGCGAGCTGGCGCGGCGCGACTTGAGATATCTCGTGCCGTGCGAACGCAGCTTAATATGACCCTCTCCCGGCACACTTCAAAGTTTTATGCGAACAAATTCGCTGCCGATAGTTTGATTAGTATGATCTTACTATCAGCTCTATCTCTATAACTATTATCCTTACTTTCTGCTCTAAATATATCGTGCAGTTCTATTAGGTTCAGCATTTGAATTGTTTGATTAGATTTTTCATCTGTTTTCTTGTTGTTAACTTGTTAAAAGTCTTCATGGTACAAATCTTCACCGTTATCATACCTTCATGGTTTATGGAGTTACTAGCCGACAATCTTAGTGAATTTGAGTGTTTGGAATGTTATTCTTTAATTTTAAATTGTTAAAATACAATCAACGGTTTATAACTGCACAAGCTAGGCAATTAAGACGGCATGGAAAAGACCCAGTCGGTCGCTACCGGCCATTTTGTCAAAGTTTTATTTCGTTTCGTATATTTTTTAGAGCTTTTAGTGAAATGTAATAAAATCATATTTAATAAGGAGTTTTTCCAAGCACGCTTTGAGTTGACTGGACAGTAGCGTTTGATGTTGAAGAGAGCAAATACGAATAATGAAGTAACGTGCAACGAAGCGTGTCATGCCTTTTGAATTCATGTTTCGTATTAGAACTTTTACTTGCTAATGTTATTGTGTTTTGATGCTTCAAACAGTATTCCCTATACATTTTCTTTTTCTTTGTTAAATAAAATGTCTAGTAATACAAAATGATGCAATAAATACTACGCCAGCTATGCTATTCCTGTGTCAAACTATCGTCATTGTCATTCTCCAACATTTCGACGCCGTTATCTGTTGACCTGTTGACCAGGGCCTCTACTTTAATTTTACGAACGATAAAACGAACGATAATTCCAGAAGAAGATCTGTCATCCATCCATACATGTTTTGAAGAACGGATGACAGATTTTATTTCTTTCGTTCGTAGAATCAAAATACCCCTCCTGTTTTGTTAGATCATGTTAAATGTATGTGTATCCATAAAAATAAATAGATTAAAATACCTACCTACACAAACACAAACATAACAAACAGCATAATTTGCAAATAACCATGCTCAGTTTCCGAGGATACATGAGAAGCTTTTTATTCAGTATAAATTTAAATACAGACAATATTTAAAAATAATAGAGATTTTAATCTGGGTAGTTTACGAGTTCTCTTATTTATAGATGCATTAAAAGCTGTTTAGTAAACATACGTTGCAACAATGTTGTCGACATTTAGTTCAATTTTATTATTGGAATTAATTGACATAATGCGACAATTAAATGACGAAACTTGGTACTTAATTATAGTGGTGCTGCCCCTAATGGCTCATTTACACAGTGCGAGCTAGCGTACAATTCGAGCCGAGCTACTGGCGTACTGGTCTACTGGCTATGCGGCAGCTCGCACTATCATTTTTTTGTTCTTTTTGTTAAGCGTGCTACATCTTAGATGGCCCCGTCGCTTACCATCTGGTGACATATTGGTCTATTAATGATCATACAGCCAGTATATGAAATTGATAATAAAACTATTATTAAAATACGGTCGTTTTTAAAACTCTATTCTTATTAAAAAAATTTTAATAAAATACACAAGATTTATTCTCACAATTTTGCCGGCTCTAGGTAAGAGAATTTAAAATAATACGGATCCGGGAAATATGATTCCATTCTTTATGTTCTACGACAAAATGGCAGCTAAAGCCCGAAACGACAAATGTAGGTATGTCGCAGGAATCGGGTAAAATTTTAAAATTTAATTCGGAACCAATCACATCGAGGCAGCAAAACATCTGCACTGACGAGTTATGAGATTTGGCGTATACTCGCCTACCTACGCTACGACTGAAAGCCGCAAGCCGAAATTATAAAACGTGCTCAGAGTTCGGCTTTGTTGATTCAAATTGTATGCACGTGGTTTTATTAATGCTTTTATTGGACTGTTCATTTCGGCCAAGCCTTGGAACTTGGATTATTGGAATATTTCATTTTGTTTTATTTCGTCCGTATGCGGCGAAAGTATTCGTAGGTTCGTTTGTATGAAGCAGCGTATTAGTGGAAGAAGATTTAAGGAATACCAAAGTTGGTTGGCGACGACATGTCTTCATGTCTTCGCTATGACTTTCGCGCTGTCGTCATGCCGCGTAGACATGACACTAGTTAGCTACGACGGATTTTTCATAGAAAATAGAGCTAAGGTTGAATTTGTTAAAAGGCCTCTTCTACTATAATACTCGCACCAAGGTGTCTACGTATCCACGTACCTAAATACTCGTAGCTGTCTAAAAGGCGTCTCTTACCAACATTGAGTTACAATACCTATAGAGTCAAAAACAAACCTTTAATTATCGTTAAAATCACATAACACATCATCGAATTTGGTTCAGCAGGTCTAGCTGATTTTATCAACAAATACACTCGTTTTTCATAAGCTATTCAAAACATAATTTAATAAAGACTTACCAGCTGGAACGATTTGGAAGACGCAAGGATCTAATTGCCGTCCTACTGTGTTGGTGCCGCGGCAGCTCAGGGTACCGTAGTCCCGCTCGCTAGCTGGCTTGTAGCTTAGCTCGCTAGTGCTTCCGTTAGCTGTACCTTAGACAGAGTTATCTTTACATTTTGGTACTTAAGAGGTGATCAGGCAAGACTTTGATTGTTGTAAGTTATCTAATATTCTTATTTATAAAATTTCCATGTCACAATGTTAGTTACCGTACTCGTCCGAAACGGCGCGACCGATTTTTACCAAATTTTATATGCGTATTCAATAGGTCTGAGAATCGGCTACTATCTATATAATTTATAAGGCAAAACAACGTTTGCCGGGTCAGCTAGTTATACGTCGTTCTATTTTAATTAATAGTTTTGATTGCGCTTGTAAAAAAATTAATTAAATACAATTCGTACTAATTTAATAATGATAAGATGATTGTAATGTAAAACACGATCTCAAAAAAAAGTAAACCCTCATGAGTTTCTTGTGGTTTATTCTCATCAGAGGGCGCGTTTAGAAACTACACATCACAACTACTAATTGTTAAAGTTTTCAATGTTTCCAAATGTTAATGCATTTAAAGACTTTCTTAATGAACGAATGAGTCTTATATCTGTTTCTACATATTACGATACCTTTCAAAATCTATACTTAAAAACTAATAAAAAAGCAGAAAACAATAAATTCAAAGTTTTTAAAAGTTAGCCTGCCCATTTCCAATAATAATAAAACAACTAATGCGGGTAAAACCACGTGGCGCAGTTAATCATTAATGTAATACAATTTAGAAAATAACAATTTAAAACAGACCACAGAACATTTAATAATAAATATCAATATTTAATAATGTCAAGAGACAGCCGCAATATTGTACTGATATTAAATTGTTTTAAATCCAGGTAGACCGACCACGCGACTTGAAGGTTTTACAGTTCGTTCCTTATTTCAGTTCGTTCTTTTTAACAGTTCGTCCTTAATAAAGTCGCTGACTTATACAGTACTAGCAGAATCCCGCGGTTTCACCCGCGTAAGTCCCGATCCCGCGGGATTGTCTAAAAACCTTATCTTAGTGGATGCCTACACATCACAAAGAACACACTCTCCAAATTTCATGTCTCTAGGACCAGCGGTTTGGGCTCTGCGTTGATATAAAGATCAGTCAGGACTTTGAATTTTATATATAGAAGATGTTACGAAATGAGTGTCCGACCATGAAGGGGGTTGTTCTAGACATCTGAGCGAACAACTTTAGTTCTGGTTTTTAAAGTAAAGACCATCAATTAGTGCATTGACCAGACTAAATTAATAAAAAAATACGGTTTATGATCTTTAACTCCAAGCAGATAATTTTCAAGCAAATTTAACCTCAAAATTTTCTAAAAAAAAAATCGAAATTCTAAAAGTTTTAGAACCAAGGTTGTGCGCCTAGACGTCTAGAACTGTCATGGTCGGACACCCATTTCGTAACATGCTGTATTATGGGCACAGTTATAAAATGCAGTGGCTCGGAATTTCAGTCAGTGCGTCTATTACACGGTATGAATCACACTAGCCTAAGTCTTGGCGTGAAGTCAGACCTGCACCCGTATTATCTAACTCGTTGTTAACTTAATTTGATAGTCACTATGCAGTGCATTATAGCTTTGAGGTTTACCCGCTCATTTGTATTTCATTTGTAACTATTTAAGTTGCATTCAAATCTATGATTAGCTTTTGGCTGGAACCCTCAGGGGAAGCGTAAACGTGGACGCCCAAAACAGAAATAGCGACTGACTGTGGTAGAGAACTGAAGCACAATCCAGATCGAGTGTGATGCCTGTGATAGAGCGGGATGGACGAATATCGTGTCCCAGGACTTAGAAGAGTGAGAGAGACAGAAACTAGATGGTTATATAAATTGAAAGCGGTTGGGTTTTACTTACCAAATTTCAACGGGGACACATCAAGACTTTCCCCGCTGTTATTGAACTGCCAGAAGAATGTGACGTCAGGTGGGTTAGCTGTCACAGAGCAGCGCACGCGCAGCGACTCCTCTATTTGAGCTCCAAGGACTTGTGGAGACGGTTGTGTGCACACTGGTGCATCTAGAGAAGAGATAGACTGATAAGACGTGGTTGTTTTTCACTACATATAGTATTTAAAAAGGGGTAGGTAAATTTCCATAAAAACATTTTCTATAAATGCCCCGTTTTAAAGTTTCGTTAAGTTAGACTTGTTTCGAATGAAGGTTTTTCAATACATCTGACGTTTCAAAAACATTTCAGTTAATACATATACTTCGTTTCTTAATTATTACAATTTTGACACAGCTTCCTAAAGAAAAATGTCAAACACAAGGAACCAAAACGTCAGATTATAGTCTGAAATTAAAAAAAACGTACTATAGTATTCGAGTTGATTTGAATTTCATTAGAGATTCATTAGAGATCCAGTTCGTCCAATTTAAGCATTATAGCACCACAGGCCAGAAAATAACTCAAGGTTTTATTTTAATAAGTCAACAATCTACGAGAAAATTACTTTGCAACACTTCCAAAATTTAATTGGCAGTTGGATATAAACTGGAACAAAGTAGGTTGGAATACGCTGCTCTATAATTAAAACCAAATTTTTCAATGAAAACCAGCACGTAATGTAACTATTAAGATAACGTTAAAGTGAACGTTCGAAATCACCGTTTAAACAGTTTGTGGTTTCAGCGTATAAATTCTACGCTGAAAATGTATATTTCTAAATTATCCAAATGGTTGTTATTACCACAAAATTGTATTAACTAAGTAATACATTATACAATTTTGGAATACCTAAGTTGTGTTTTAAAATAAATTTATTCCGCAATCTTTTACGTAATAATACAAATCCTACTTATATTAGAAAGGTAAAAGAGGAAAGGTAGGTAAATATTGTCACTCCTTCACCCAAAAATTATATAGTGAACCGATTGCGTTGAAAATTGGAATGAAGATATGGCTATTTCCGCGATCGTGTGTTACGCGGGTGAAATCGCGGGGTGCACCCGGTACAAAATACAAATATCTAATTTATTATTGTTATACAAGTCAATTAATTTTATATAAATAATAGAAAAGACAAGCTCTAACCCAATGTGGCACTGTGCCACAGAGGCTGTCATTTACAACAAGATAAAACAATAAAACATTTATTTTCCCACCGATTCCAAAGTAACCAAATAAATTCTCAGAGGAATTTAATGTCTACAAACCTACTGAACTTTGAAAAGAATGCGGCAAGTCACTGGGAATTCGGTTAGTTAAATCATAACTGAAGTTAGACGATATATAAATTTTATTGCCCAACTCGAAGCAAGCGCAGTCCCGAGCCATGATTCATTTAGGTATCTCGAGAGAGCGGCGGGAGTCGCGGTACTCCCGGCAACCTTAGATTTTCATTAAGACCTCGAATGTTTGAACGCGAAAGGGTTCCTCCTTTAAGTTAAATTTACTTACAGTTATAACGTTCAATAGGCTCTTAAGTGCAATCGAAAATTATCATTATTATAAGGGCGTTAAGACCGTTATTGTTACCATCTTTCCAAAGTCCATCCAAGTTAAATAGCGTTGTCATCTGATTGTAAGTGCTCTGTAGGTCGTAGATTACACAGCATTTTTGCTTTTGTAAAATGTAATGAGTGCTGATCTTAACATTTTTTGGAATAGATACGTAAGTATCAGAAACCGTGTGTTATTAAGCTGGCTTTTTTAAATTAAATTATATCAACCGTTAATAATAATCGCTTAGAAACAAAACCTTTTTTGATTTTCCTTATTTGTCTACGGGTAAGTAAATAGGAAAATTCGGAGAATTTCTCAATAAAATCCGATTCAAAAGGTAGTTTGAGCTCGTATATCATTAAGGAGCCCCTGTACAATAAGCTCAGCCAGCAAGAATATGAAAATATAGTCAGATTAATGTTTCGGTGTGAGGCGCGATTGTGTGCCGCCGCGTGCGAATAACAACCGGCATTTCTTCACCTTAGATTTGCGACGGTGCAAGATCAGGTTCAATAAAACGGAACAAACTGTCGACAGGGAATGTACAAAAGTGAAACAAACGAGCTTTCGTAACGAATAGAAACAGGATACGGTTTCGTATAATACACTTGGTGACAACATAGACTCTTTCTACGAAATTATTTTGTAAAAATCTGAACGTGTCGGTTTGACTATTCGGAGGGGGAGATGTAATCAAATCCGTACAGTATTTTTTTAACTAACAGTATTCGTATGTTTCCTGTTCATGAAACAAAAATGAAATCGTATTTATAAACTTCGTAAGTAAAAAGGTAAACATTTTCAAAACATGTGCTCAATCCTATTTTTTCAACGTTTTGAAAGACAAACGATTCCACATTAGATGTAATAAACAACACCGCCTCCAAGTTTAGCCGTATTAAACTAGGAACAAACAAAAACGAGTTTCTCTCTCGACAGTACATTTGCCGGCATAGTCGGCCGCGCGAGAGATGACGTAAATCTTCGAAGCTCTCCCCCTATGATTGATGTTAGCTCGGTGACTTTACTTGACGAAATTCACTACACATCCAACCCTAGTGTTGTGTTGTACACTCTACAGTTGTTCAAGAAACAACGTTGCTAACGTTAAATTATTCCTTAAGGACCACCTCCTAGTGATGATCGATGAGCGAACTGCCGCAAAGTTTGAACAACTTTTAGGTGTCCTGTTACCTACCTAATTGCGGTTTTTGTGATAATAAGAGCTAAATGAAATATTGTTAGAAGATGATTTTGTGTTTTAGATTTTCTGAAGGCCTACCTGTTTCTAATTACAAAGGAGAATGTTAAGATTAATTAAAATTACGAGTAAGGTATCTTAAGAGGATAGTCTCCATTCTCTTTCTCCATCCAAACGTAGTTTAAATTTTCCTCTTTATGCCATAAAACCTATATCGGTCATGACTGATTGATAGTCATGACAGATATAGGTTTTATGGCATAAACATATTTGCTCTAATGTCTTTATCCAGGAAGGAAAATTAAAACTACGTTTGTATGGAGAAAGAGAATGGAGATTATCCTCTTAAAAAATGTAAGTAGGTAGACCTATTCAAAAGCTATAAGAGCAGCATTTTCCGTTTATAATACACTATAGCATCGCCCTGTGATTTCACCCGCATAAGTTCCGATCCAGTAGAAGTATTAGGATTAAAATAAGCCTATGTTATTCCCATGGATTCAATGTATAAACATACCATAGTTTATTAGAAGGAGTTCAAACATTAATCCAAACATAACACGATATATCCAAACTTTTTCTTTTTACCCGACTGTGCGACGCATGGAAGGGTCGCATTCGACGCATTCCGGAGCGACGCATTCCATGCGTCGCGCAGTAAGGGTTAGTGTTTATCAGTCTATGTTTGTTTGTATGTTTGTTCCTATGTGACGCTCCAGAGGCCAAACGGATGAACCGATTTTGATGATTCTTACGTCAATCGCTTCCTCTTTTTATAATATTAGTTTAAATAGGGTTACTATGTGACAATGTGGTCACTTGCTCGCTTAGAAGATAGTAAAATTGCAGTGGATTAAGTTCAAACCATTCATCAGTCAAAAATCCAATTTTAATTTAAATCTTCTATTATTATAAGCTGAAGAGTTTGTTTGTTTGTTTGAATGCGCTAATCTAAGAAACCGCTGGTCTGATATAAAACATTTCCAGTGTTGGATAGTCTATTTATTGAGGAAGGCTATAGGCTACTTTTGATCCCGATATTCCCACGGGATCGGGACTTAGGCGGATGAAACCGCGGGACACAGCTAATTTTATATAATGGGGGCATAGCCCTACATATCGGTACCACCGAGGATTGATCGCCTAAATGAAACCAGTAAAGTTATACACCTACCTAAATTATCAAAATTCTACTTTAAAAAAACTTTATTTATTTTACGCATATGGCTTTTTATCATCAACATTCCCGATACGTTTTCTCGAATGTCGTAATGATGTATGTGATTTAGGAAATCGTTCGATTTCTCGGTTGCGGTGCGAGTTTGATTGATTCGTCGCTACGATATCTTGCGTAATGTCGATGAAATTGCTTATTCATCTATGCTGTACGTTATCAGAAATGGTAATTTTATTTTGTTGACAGAGGGTGTGGTATTATTTAGTATTAAGAAAAAATGATTTATGTGTTTATTTGATTCCCTGTTTTTAGACTAACAGTTTCCTATAGCAAAGTTAAGTCCGAAAAAAAATAAGATTTTGAGGTTTTTACTATTCCTATCTACATTCGATTCATGTTGTATACTTGTAAGATGCACTGAACAGAAAGGGTTATGTTTAGTATTTGACCGACTCCTTTACAAAATACATCTAATATATAAAATTTCCATGTCACAATGTTAGTTACCGTACTCCTCCGAAACGGCTTGACCGATTTTTACCAAATTTTATAAGCGTATACAGTATTACAGGTCTGAGAATAGGCTACTATCTATAATTTATAAGGCAAAACAACGTTTGCCGGGTCAGCTAGTATAAATATAATAACAACCTATCACTAAATATTAATTGTTTGATTCTTAACAAAAATTTCAACTTCTCTGCCGGCACAGAATACATAAATAGTACAAGTACAGAAGCTACACTGTTGAACGTCATTTAAATAATAGTGATCCTTGCCAAGACACAATAAAGCGCAATTCAGATCACCAAGCAATACCTGTGTTCTGAAAACATTCTAAATTCAAATAAGTGTCAAATTTCGCGATAGGGTTGTCTATTTAAAGTTTTTTACCCGAATACGAAAACCCGAAAAGGAGGGTATGATTTTGAAGAATAAAATTTATTATGTGGAAATAGTTTTTATTCTAAAAACTATCACTTCCACTATCACATCCATCCCGCACACCATAAGCCGACACCAATACAGTCTCCACATGCTGGCCCATATTAGTGGGCTAGCATCATGTAGAGGGGTCATAAAATTAGTAATTCGCGTGTTCTTTTGACATAATGATATTATTTCCATGCATGTTTGAGAAAATCTAGTCAATAATTTGCCGACTAATTAGCTATAGGTAAGTTAAATGCGTTTTTTTTACCTCTCAATGTCTTTTGGCAGCGTGAAAATATGACGTTCCGATGCTTATGACTGATATGATATAAATATGATTTAGACCTCATGTTGTAGGGTTCCATACCCAAAGGGTAAAAAACGGACCCTATACTGAGTCTCCGCTGTCTGGCCGTCGGTCATCAGGATATATCTCATAAACCGTAATAGCTAGACGGTTGTAATTTTTCAAGATGATGTATTTCCGTTGGTGCTATAACAACAAATACTAAAAAGAACAAATATTTGTCCCATACAACAAACGTGATTTTTGACATTAAACGCAACGATACCGCGATGTATTTTTACCACTAACGCCATCTAGTGATGTGTGTGATCACTAGATGGCGTTATGGAGTGATGGAGTGATAGACTTAACGTTCGTGTTGCGTGTATGCATTGGTTGGTCTAGTGATCATTTAGGGTTCCGTATCAATGACCACTTTTAATTTTTCCGTACCATTATCACGTGGTACGGAAACGGAACCCTTCGTGCGAGAGTCCGACTCGCACTTGGCCGGTTTTTTATTAGAAACGTGACACACGTTTTTTTTTATTTACGTGAAACACAGCCCGCAAGCTCCGGTACACTAGCGAGGCGAGCTTGACAACCGGCGTACATGCATTTCGCTTAGTGCAGTTGTTGTTTCATGACAGATCGCGGAGTGGCATAGGCCTGCTGCCGGAAACTGTACTTGGCGTTTCAAGAAAGGCGTTGTACCTGTGCCGTGAAGAGAACAGAAGAGTACCTAATTAATTACTTACATTGTATACTAAGATGCGTAGCTTCGCTCGCAGTCTCCCCTAGCGCGTTGGTCGCCCGACACGAGTAGTCACCCCCATGGTCTCTGGTCACCTTCTGGAGGACCAGCGACTTGGTGCTTACTATCACTCCGGACACGACGTTCTGGAGCACCGGTCTGTCCTAAAAAAGAATATCAACTTTAATTGGATAACATCGACACAACATATCGAAAACATCGGATACTTAGTGTTTTCTATGTATCATATTTTATGTATGTATGTACTTATTTACAAAAAATATGTAGTATATCCGTTGTCATATACCCGTAGTACAAGCCTAGTGCTTAGTTTGGAGCTAGATTGCGCTGTGTGTAACGTCATGCAATATTTATATTTATTTATTTATATTAATTATATAATTATTTATACGAACGTAAAAAAGAAAATCTGTCATCCGTCCATCAAAACTGGAACTCTGGAATTATCGTTCGTTTTTTCGTTCGTAGAATTAAAGTAGAGGCCCAAGTACGGCAGCAGCAGGTTGTACTGAATGTATGGATGTTCATTATGACGACAACTATGGCTCACCACGAGCTTTTGTCCTTTCGCAAACCGACAATTTAGTTTTGTCAATAAAATTCCGGTACCAACCTGGTGCGAAAATATGCTTTGTCAAATATTCAATGCTAATAACGCCACTTAAAATTTGAGGCGTACTTAAATAATTGAGGAGCTTCTAAATTTAAAAAGAGTATGGGACGTTTTGAATTTGAGAGGTGCTTAGTTGTTTAAGTAGAACTCAAATTTTGAGTTGCGTTAGTTAAGGGTGACCGACCTACTCGATTCACCCTTACTAAGCAATAATACATAGCTTCGCAATAGTTCATTACCTAGCATAGTCAGCATTAGTAATAATTATAAATACAAGTGTTTTAGGATTAATTAGTGATATTCATTTTGTCTTTCATCATTGTTACTTGTAAATAAAGTTTTTTTTAAGAAGACTTTCAGCTTGTTTCTTTAACTCGTTCCTGTATTTGGCCGTTACCCCCTAACTTATAAGTAATGTAAGTACTTATGTAAGTACCTAAGTAATGTAACGCTTGTTTCTGTCTGTCAACTTTGAAACTTCATGTCGTAGTGAAAGATAAACTATACATAGTTTATGCATCAGAAACCCTCCACACAGTTGTTTCGAGTAAGTTTTTTTTTGCAAGTACGAGTATTAATAAATATCTAACTAACTATTAAATTAGGAGTCCAATTTAAAGTTTCAAAGGGATTTATTATTATGAATTATCTCATAAATCCTAAACTGTGTCAATATACTTAATAAAATCATTCGAGCAATTTATTCAGACTTTTGAGTAAGCACTCATTCAAAACTTTTCAACTCAAATATTTGTATCGTGAAAATTTAACGTTGGTCGCGTAACTAATCCTCCTTTATTTTTCTTTCAAATTTGAAAAATGACGGATGAATTTAATATATGGTCTACTCAAGCAGAGTCGTTGATATTTCGACTAGTAGTCCGGTGTAGCCGGTGTAGATAGATGTATAAAAGGTAGAAACCATTACGTGACCTTCTAGGTAAGCGTGTTTACTCGCGGCGGGCTTGAACTCGCGATTCTGGGTCTGTACCTTAGCGACTTAGAGAAAAAACCGCTAAACTCAAAATTCCTGTCATTAGTTTATCAAAAGTTTATCAACATTCCGGCATGAACATCATTGATTATTTCATGCCGGAATGTTGATAAACTTTTTTTGGGTATGGATTGTTGGTGACATATTATTGTTTCTTACAACTACACCACGCGAGTTTCCACCCCGAGCGATCTATTTAAATGATGTAGGTATGTTTCCCTGTCTACTATTTTCGACTTAGGTTCGTTTAAACGCATCTCAGGAACCATTTTTTAGCCTGGCCGCGAGTCAATGTTTGAAGATGTGTGTTTCCTTAAAAATATGTCTTTTTGTTTTTATTGCTCAAGTAATTTTTACTAGAAAAGCACAGTGCAGTGGTGGCGCTCTCGCCTGGGAAGCGAGGGGCACAGGTTCGAATCCTGTCATGGGAGAACTTTTTGATAATACATTTCTCCTTGTATTAATAAACTCTTCTCCTTGTATGAAATATTTCCACATTTCTAGCAGATACGCTACTAGCATTAAAAAAATCAAAATGCGACATATGTGTTCTAGTCATTTGGACCATTTAATACAACAATACATTATGAACAGTATACACTTAACACTATTTGTTAACTCTAATTTTAAAACAACGCATTTGACATTCTACGAATTAATCTAGTTCATGAATAAATGAAGTGATGCGGTGTGTTTGTAAATGAAACGACGTAATCAGAGACTATTTAACCGTTCGTTATTGTTTTGTTATTTCAATGCTGGTGTACTAAATAGTCTAAATGGTAATTTTAGGAATTATACGTAATAGCAGCGCTGTATAATTGACTATAGAGTTTGTTTAAAATTCCCTATATTTTTGATATTATACTCGTACAGTGGAATTCGGATAGAGTTCGGCGATATTCATCGCGTGCATTCTTTGCATTTATATGCTTTGTTCGTTTTTGTTTACAAATGTAAAAGCTCGAAACAAAACTGTTTTTTCTTCTGCCGACCATTTTATGTTTTCTTTTTTGTTGTTGTTGTTATGTTTTGTCAGTTTTTAACAAAACAAAGTGGTGTAAACCTCCACTTTTACGAGCATGAGGATTTTAAGAGAAAATAGTTTGTGAACTGATTTTTTTATGTTCAGTTTAAGTCAACTTTCATAGTTCTTGTCACGAAAAAAGACAAAGCATGTTCTCACTACTCCGATCTTACTCCACGTTTATTAATAAGGCTATAGACGTTTATTTATAACCCAGACTGGTAGAAGTCCATCGTAGCAAATTATATTTTGTACTTACATTATGATACCAAGATATTTTGTGCTCTCTTGGATTAGCTTTGACAGAGCATTCGAAATATACATCGTCTCCTTCTTTGATGTCGTGAGGGTTGAGTGTACTGCCAAGGGACAGTGACACCACTGGCGGGTCTGCAACAAATATAAATAAATAGATAAATAAATATTGCACGAAGTTACGCAGCGTCATCTAGCCCCAAACTAAGCTTACTAATTCTCTCTGGTCTATAATATCGGCTTGTTTTTAACCTTCACAGGTTATAATATACTTAGCTAAGTCTAAGCTTATTATAACCTGTGAAGGTTAAAAACACGCTGGTTGGGCCATATTGAAAGGATGGGGGACGACCGTGCCGCCAAAAAGGCCTATCTTGGAGTCCCAAATGGCCGCCGCCCAGTCGGTCGGCCCAGATACCGCTGGAGGGACGCCGTGGAAGCAGATATGCGCGAATTAAGAGCAGCAGAGTGGCAAGAGGCGGCCCAAAATCGGCAAAAATGGCGTTCTCTTGTGTCGGAGGCCAAGACCCACTTCGGGTCGCTGCGCCAGAGGAGTAAGTAAGTAAGTAAGTCTAAGCTTAGTCCGCTAAGCCAACAGACAGATAGACAAGCAGAGAGACATGACTAAACTATGAGGGTTTTTTTGTTTGTTGACTACGTAACCCTAATAAAACTCGTTCGTAAATAAATTATATGTGACTTTACTTCTTATAGGATTAGAAGTAATTTCTGTCAAGACTATAATATCGGCTTGTTTTTAACCTTCACAGGTTAATATACTTAGCTTAGTCTGGAAACTTTACCGCTTAAATTATGCAATTCAGAAAACAAATGATCATTACGAAATCACAGCGAAAATGAAACACGAAAGCCCTATTCTGCAGATGACTTTTTAAATGTTGCCAGCATGATTTAGTAAAGGAAATGACATCGAATAAACCTTGATTACAGTTTAAACTACACACATTACAATAAATCTTTTTGCAAATGTTCTCCCGTAGATTTATCGTGAAACATTAGCCAAAAATCAGAATTTGAGACCCGAGAGGTTGCTACAACATACAATGTGTCACACGAGTCCTTATTGTCGGTGAGATAGGAGCGATTATCGCTTTTAAAGTTTGTTGAAATTTGGTCTGTAACCGCGAAATGGTCTCGGTGGCGATACAGGCGGTTTCATAAAAACAGAGTGGTGCGTTGTCAGCGGTTGCGGGGGACGATAACGCGGTTTATGTAGTCCATGCCGCCCAAACTGTGCGCTCGGTGCTCAACACAGTTCCACTGATTTTATTGTTACCGTGTTCTATTTTCAATTTTTAGTAGGAGTTTAATATTTTCTCGATTTCAATAGTAGTTCTGCAAACAGAAGACCTCCCGAGCAATTTTTTTGGATACCTACGTAGATTGTTTTTAATCAAAGTGTGGAGTTTTTGTTACCTTATAGATAAAGAGCCTGTTCTATAGCTTATATATACTGTACTTAGATGAGATGATGCATCTAGATCCTGGTGACTAAAATACGTAAAATGATCTGCGGGTTTCCTCAACGAAAAACGTTTTATCATTCTTTGGTTTGTGTATTTGCTACTACATTTTTATTTCGTCTCACAATTTATTGACGTCTTAGGATTTGAAGAAGGCTGTAGGTATCTGCCGATCTTAACGGTCGTGCAGGTTAAGCAACACTTGGCGCGGTCATTACTTGGATGACCGATAATTTTATGGTAAAAATCACCTTCAGACCTGAAAACTCTAACACAGGTGAGCCACACCACTATACGAAAAGAAGAAATATAGTCTTTGAATTCAAAGTGATTCGATACGAAATATAATTAAAAAAGTGTCATAGTAAACCTCTGTAGGCAAACTACTAAAAGCAAATACAGGACGAAGGTCTATATATATCTATGTAAGAAAGAATCAACAAAGTCGGTTCACTAGTTTTGGAGATTATCTTCAACAAACATTAATCTATCCAATTTTTGTATCTATAAGTCTGTTTACATAGTTATAACAGCGTTGTAATACAACATAAACAATATACCTATCAAATATTATTTTTACTTTTAGGCACAAAATGTACTACACCAATTTTATTGTTGACAATAGATGCCGACAAGCTTTTTCGTCTCAAATTCACAGCTAAGCCACAAGGAAACACGTGTAAGAAAAATACAATACCTAGGTAGGTATTGTATTGTAGGTACACACAAAACCTAGAACTTCAATCTGCTAGATCCTATATAAATCTTACTAATATTATAAACGCGAAAGTTTGTATGTATATATGTCTGTATGTGAATTTGTTACTCCTTCACGCAAAAACTACTGAATCGATTGCGATGAAACTTGATATGTAGCTGGAGACCTCTAGAATAACGCATAGGCTACTTTTTACCACGATATTTCTGCGGGATCCGGACTTACGCAAGTGAAACCGTGGGGCGCAGCTAGTATTTACATAATACTTGACGGATCTAATCGAACCCGCCCCCGTCTGTTTGGTTTTTGTCTGACACGCCACAAGCTTTAAAAGCTTTTTCTAGGAATTTCTAAGACATCCTTTCAAGTGACGAAAGCAATAAAATATATTCTTTAATAGGTTTCTATAACTTTCTGTTTTTGGCGCGACACATCCAAGGCCTTAAGAGGAAAGTCTTCCTACTCTTTGTCCATACTCTCCAATCAAAAATACCTGTAAAGATTTTCAAACGAAAATAAGATTGAATTGATTTGAAATTATTTCCTGGAAAAGTGTCAATATTAAAGGAAATCTCGAAAACATTAAATATACAATCGACATATCTTCTCTAAATATAACTAAAGTTGCTTTTGAAGTATTCTGTGAATTCTTAAGCTATAAAAGGTAGGTAAATAAATATTTATTTTGTATTTATTACTCAAATAATTTGTATAATATTTTATAGGTAGGTAACTATTGAATCTTTTTCTTTGGATTATAAAAATAATAATAAAATAAATAGGTAAATAATTTCTGGGAACATTACAAAGAGCCATCTAGTCCCTTAGTTAGCTAATGACGTTACGGTGTTACGGTGACTGCAGGCAAAGGATATAACGTTTAAGTAATAGAGAGGACACCTAAACCAGTTTTTTTTACATAAATACTTGTTCCCTGCGGGAATCGAAATAGCACCCTTTTACATTGCAGTCGGGTGCGAAAAGCCACAGAGGTCGTCAATAGATAAATAGACTATAAAATTATAATAAAATACAGAAATAAAATTCAGAACCTAAGTCTACGTAATAAATAAGTTATCATGTAGATATATAACACTAGTGTATTATATTAGACACTAGAACAGTCACAAGGTTTCACCGGCGTAAGCCCCGATCTCGCGGGATCCAAGCCTATCTCAGTGGATACATGTACCTACACACCACAAAAAACACACTCTCCAAATTGCTTGTCTCTAGGACCAGTGGTTTGAGCTCTGCATTAATATGTAGGTCAGTCAGGACTTTGCATTTCTTATGTAAAGATAAGTGCATCTAACACATTGGGCGTAAGCGTGAATGATTCGGTCCCTGTTTGCAATAGGCAACGCTACTTCAGGTGAACACTTATCTGTGGCTAGAAACGGCGCTGACACTTTATTGGCCATTAAAGACCTATAACGACGTCGCCTCGTGGCCGAAGGAAACACCCGTTCGCCAAATAAACATTTACGATTTCAACGTTTAAATTGTTGCCAAAACGATCCTAGCCGGAGAAATACTTCTCTCTCTAAATGCGTAACAGTTTGCCGAGCATAAGCTAATAGAATTTATTTATATTTGAAAATTAATTTCCTTCGGCTTAATGGAGTCGGCAGGCCTCCCCGGGTATTTAGATGACCGGTCCGGATGACTAAAGTCTTGATAAATGGGATTTGAAAAGAAAATTGAAAAAGTCGAACCCGTACCTATTTGATTTATACGTGTCACTAGACGTAGTTACGTCTCGCATTCGCAATGCAATCGTTCAGTTAACTCGAGTAATCCTTTTGAACGTTTTGCGATTTGAAGTTCGTCGTTCCACTACTCAGAATTAGTTTTTGGCTCTTCTCAGCGGATGTAAAGTGTTAATGTTTGTACCCTCCTACACTAACAAGCTTTTAATTACATTTACTGGGTTTCGTCGCATGCCATCCTTTGATATTGTTGTACAGTATGGAGGACGTTTGCTAAAATATGTTGTCAATGGCAATAAGGCTTTATTAAAGTTACTAGTGAAAATAAAACGGGTAACCGAGGGTGGGTCGGTATATGACTGTTTGTTGAAAATATTTTCATTTAAAAGTACTTAGTTTTCGTAATGTGTATTATTTACTGTAATATTTTGAGAAGTGTAGTGTGCGTTGTTTTAGGGTACGTTCGACCAAACTTGACTAAACTATCAAAGTGGTTTTTTCATGTAATCTGAGGCATAGCTATTATTTGTAAATCAACACGAGTAGAGAGGAGTTAATTGGGAAATAATAATGACGTGTCACTCGTTTAGTAAGTAAGAGCTATTATTAAATAGGAACGGCATTAAACCGTTCCTATTTTGCCGGATGATATTGTGGCAGTCATTTTCACTTATCACTAGATTTTTTAGTGTCATAATGCTTGATATAAATATCTGTAGAATTGTCTCTTTATCCATCAAAATAGTTGGTAATAGCAGTTATTCTTTGTTTTGGGTTACTAATCATAAAAATTGTGTTTGTTAAATGTAAACATAAATTACTCCCGAAAAAAAAAGGCGATTTAATCTTTGAATAACAGTTATCCAAATTTGGTCGAATCCATCCTTAACGTTTTAGGCGGAGTGCTATCTTTTTAATGCATGGTTTAGCATTACAAGATCACTATCAACGATATTCAGTTAACTACCGGCCGGAGGACGCATCGGCTCGTCCCCTTGCTCAATCATTGGATGGCGGTTATACAAAGGTATCGTGTCAAACGGTTAAGCAGAACAGATGGACAAAGCCGAATTAATCCTTTAGACAGGAAAGCGTCGGACGAAGGCGACCTAAGCCATGCGTCTGAGTCCGGCCACAGTCTAAATTAGACGGAATTAGTTTGAAACAAGTTGGTGGCAGTGGATAAACTGTCAGTGGAAAGTTCTGGAACTGTTCTGGTAACGCATCGTGCACTTAGATAATAACAAAAATAGTAGATACGGTATATTTCAACATTGCGTATTCGAAAGATGAGTTAAAAACACCTACATGCATTTTCATAAAATTATTGTTTTAAAAACATTTGTCTTTAATGATTCTTGAATGATTCAGGCATTTGTAAATAAGCAAAAAGGCATTCTTATGGATGTCAAAAAGATGATCGCAGTGTCACAGCACGTGCTCACTCGGCAACGGTTCGACATACGACTGAGGCTAGTGCGTCAGCTAGACGCAGTTTTATTGTCTCATTTTCCGAAACTAGGTACCGTATCTTTAGTTTTTTGTTTTAATCTAAGATCGTGCAGTATTCTGGGAAACGCCCGCCGCGAAGGCTGTTTGTAGAAGCGCAGGGCTAACTAACCATCTACACAAATGCACCTAACAGTAGTTAGTTTTGGTATGGTTTGAACAAGGCGATGGCAATGAAAACTCTTGGCTAAGCGAGGGAAAGTCTTCAGAGAACTTTCGTCATTTATAATTTTAATTACTTTCTTCTTTATACTTTTTACTCGTAACAATAATCTCATTGAAGCCGTTTTAAATTAATTTACCTGCGTACATTTTAAGCGCGATATAAAGTTTGTTATTCAATATTGTGAAGGTAAGATAATGAAACTTAATTATCTACATCGAAATTTGTGGAACACGAGTCGAGTGTTTTAATTGTAGATAATTTCAGCCATATATTATATTATAATTACGTTTTACGTTTCCTTTTTTTACCTACACATGTCAATAAATACCTACATTAACAGTGTCCTAATTAGAAGCCATGCGATGAAATCACATTGTGGCTAGATTATTAAGAACCGTTCATCATCTCATTCAATCATTCGTTCAAACTTATTGGTCGCATCAAATTGATCGCGCGAAGAAGTTGTATTAGGACGGACGGTCCTAAAGGATAATCACTGACCTCCATAGTACAAGTCGCTGAACTATTTGATCTGCGCCATATTGCGCTGTTTACTATTTAAAGTGATACTCACCATCAGTTTCAATATAAATCACGTGACGACAGCAGAACATGGCGCAAATCAAATCGGCACAAAGATCTAATGTCATTTTGTATGGTAAAGCAATAAAGGATGATTCACGCTACAACGTGCCGTGCCCTGTCCGGGCCCCGGACGTGGCACGGTCAAACATTATAGGTATACTTTTTGTATGAAGTAATTCATGCTTGACCGTGTGTCGGCTGTGCCCCGTCCGGGCCACGGACGTGGCACGTCGTTGATATGTCGGTGGGTATTGTTTCTCGTCGCCGGCACGGTCCGGTCCCGTCACGTTGTAACATGAACATATGCGCCCGGGCGCCCGCAGGGCAGTCAAACAACAAAATGAACGATGAAAGTTATTAGAGTGTGTGCGCAAATATAAATACTATGTAAATTATTTAAAATTTTACTTTTTTTAATTCACAATGCAATATTGATTATTGGAGAATTAATATGAAGTACCTGTTTAGAAAAAAAAATGACTCGTCTCACAATCGAGATTGGTCGACTTTTTGTGTGTGTCTCATGTAATTAAAAACCCAACCCAATAGGTATAGCGAAAGGTTACAGAGATATCATCAAAAGAAATAGTACATTGCTCCAAATTTGAGGTACATTCAGTACATTGCTAGTACATTCCTCTCAGGTATATAACTTTACGATTTTAAGACATACACCCGCCATCCTGATACACACGATTTTTTTTATCCTATCCTACTGATATTATAAATGTGAAAGTTTGTTTGTATGGATGTTTATTACTCTTTCACGCAAAAACTACTGAGCCGATTGCGATGAAACTTGGAATCCTTATAGATAGCTGGAGACTTAGAATAGCACATAGGCTACTTTTTATCCCGATATTCCCGTGGGATCGGGACTTATGCGGGTGAAACCGCGGGGCGCAGCTAGTGTCCGATAAATACTTTGTGATTTTTTACATATAAATTTATTATCTACCTGAGGCAAACTGCTAATCGTTCGATGGGAGATCTAAGCTTTTGAAATCTTGTCGTTTTTTTGGTTAGGTCTGGTTTTACTTTTTCAAGCAAAAAAGTAAAGCATTCCTTAGACATTAAAAAATAACCATAAAACTTAGTGTCGTCATCTATTAATTCTTTGTAAAGTAAAGCAAATTCTCCTTCTGCTTCTCGCTTTCTCCAGGTTGGATGTACACCCCATCTTCTTTTAGTTGTTGCGCTTCGATTTTCCAATACTTCGTCTTCGATGGCAATTGCAATAGCTGCCAATTCTAATTGCGAAAATTGCATATTTACAATATATTATCGTAGCGTATTTATTATCGTCAAGCCTATCGACAGACGAAATCACTAGCAAACAGCCCGGTGTAACATGAATGACTAGCCGGGCGGCCGGGGCACGTCCCGGTCGCGGCACGGTGTAGCGTGAATGACTAGCCCGGCCGGGCCCCGGCCGGCGCACGGCGGACGTGTCCCGGCCGGGGCACGTCCCGGTCGCGGCACGGTGTAGCATGAATCATCCTTAAAAGTCCAGTTTACTTGTATATTTTCATTTCATTGAGGATAACGCATAAGTAATTTTTTGAAGTGCACAACGCATATTTTTAGATTAAATCTCTATACCTACTCGCGACACCGTTACCGAGACGCAGCTATAGTGTGTAATGCACACACACAATATAAGTTTTCACTTCAGTCGGCACTCCCGGAGTGCAACCCGTTTATTTTTAGGATTTATAATTATTTTCTGTTTCTTTATTTTTTCCTACATATCGATAATTCGATAATTCGTTTTTCTTGCCCCTATGTTTCCGAAGTTTTCCAATAACATTTTATGTAAGAAATACAGTGGAGAACTATTAGCATTCCTCGAATTACCTGTTGTTTACCAATACCCAATAAAACGTATAAAACTTTCGAACTTAAATGTTGCCTCAGATTTCTGTTAATTTATGCAAATTAATATTCCATCAATAAACTTACCTATTCTGTATTACAATATTCTGTTTAAAACAATAAATATTCTACGATCTCAACTCGAAAGGGATCTAAACTTTGTCTAAGTATTTGCACCTAGCGCCCTCGTTGTAATAGTTAAAAAGTTGCGTAAAATATTTTAATCAGTTTCATCTTTAACGAAGTTTACCTCGTTAGTAAAAATAGGTACAGAAGAGTATCAATGTTTTAAATTAAATCACGTGTCTCAGTAAGAGTTTCAAGTAAGTACCTATTGTTGTGTCATTGTTTTGGAGCGTCTCTCGAGTCTCGAGGGCTGCCGAGTATATGCTTAGCGAGTACTTAAGTAGCAATGATAATTAAAGCTTAATGATGTCAGAGATGTGCGTAACGGTGTAGCTGAGCTCCCTCTTTCCCTATTTTGTAGCAATATTCGTTTAAGGAACGAATGTAAGCGAATTAAGAAATTGAGCTAATTATGCCATCGCTGTGCTCGAGTCGAGGCGCTTGATTTGAACAAACAATTGAACTTCATTTTCATATCTAAATATAAACTGACAATGTTATTCCGTCGTCTTAAATTCGTGACATCTTGGCGATACCCTTGTATTTGGGACAGTTCTGTCGAAAATTCCAGTTTAATGTCAACATAGATAAGGGAATGCCTTCACACGATCTAGGTGCCTATTTACAACGTTTCACAGTTTCCATAATGAGAACGGTCCGAGGAAATATGAGAGTTCTTGAGAGAACCTTAGTCTTGGTCGCTACTCGAACGTTGTCTGGGAAAAAAATGTCAAAGTAATTCTCACGTTGGATAAGAAAAAGGGGCAACAATGTAATATAAATATTTTGTTGTTCACTACATTTTTATGAAAAATTATATCTTTACTCATAAGTGTCTGAGATAAAATTTTCCATTATTATGGTTTAAAAAAAAAAAATTGAGAAAATTTTCATTTAATATAGTTTAACTTTGTTAATTTTGATATCGGTGAGGCGGCCGGGAACTCGTGGACGAGACAAGCACGCGACAGACGAGCTTGGCAACAGATGAAGGGGGCCTATACCTGTATTTGGGTGCTAAACTAATAAAAATATTAAAAAAAAGGGAATATAATTTTAGTGTAAAGTTAAGTTTTGTTTTTACGAGTTTGGAAATAAAGGCTTTTTTTGTTAATTTAGTTCTTAAAAAAATCGTACCTATGTTATGTATGAAAAATGTTGTGCTTTCTGTTAGGTATCTAAAGTTATATACGGCATCTAAACCTGAACTAGGACGCCGCCACAAACGGTCCGAGCTATGTTTGTGGTAAAAAGTTAGGCTTTGATCGCAAAGTTTCGGTAAAATTAAATGTGTCACACATAATATACAAACCAAAGTGTGAAAATACTATCTAGACTAAAACTAAGTCAATTTAGTTACGAACTGAGATAGGCATTTTATTTATTTGTAGCTAATTTCACAAGGAGGTGAAGTTTCAAATACTTTTTTCTAATGAAAAAGTGAGTGCAAAAAAGTCATACTTCGTAGATGTAAGTTAACATTTTTTTAGATAAATTAAGTTACCTATTCGTAAACTGAAGACTTACCCTCTTACTTATAAATGATGATTAACAGCTGCATAAACTATGTATCGTTTGTCTTTTACTGTCACTTGTCTTTAAAAGTTGACAGACAGAGTCAAACGTAATATAACTTAGTCGTATGTTAATCATTGTTTATAAGTAAGGGGGTCAGTTTAATTCGCAGTTTTGACTCCAACTTATATGTTTCATTATCTAATAAATAACTGAGAAATAATTAATGATTTACCTACTCATCCTTTATATCTTTCGACGACGACACGACGCTTCATTTCTATTTGCTATTCCCACTTTGTGGATTCTTTTTCAATTAGCCTGACTAATGAATGAAGATGTTTTATTACGAAGTTAATTTCTGATGAGAAATTATATGAATAGAAGCGTAATTATTATAATTAACGCTCGTTGCTATATATTATATAATATATAATGCTGTTACAAGCGAGATAATGAGCGGTATTATTGGTCTAGTGATAGACGTTCTACGAAAACCGGCTAGTTACATGGGGAACAAATGTCTTGCCATGGCGCCTCCGCCCGGCCGCGGCAGATAGGGAAGACCCGAGAAATACGCGGGATGCCGAAGATCGTGCGAAGTGGAGACGTAAAAGTAGGAACGCGGACCCCGGGCTCTAGAGACGAATGCAACCGGGAACATCATCCTCGACCTCGATTTTTACCCTGAAGGTCATGCGTTTTAATCCCGGCCGACCGCGCTCCAAGGTCTTGTTGTTTGCGAAAAATTTGTATGTCGCTCTTATGGTGAACGAAAACATCGTGAGGCTTAGTTAGCTCTACGTCCTTTCCTAGGCTGGAATAGGTGCTAGGCAGACAAGCCTACTCCATCTAACAATGTCCCGGGCACAACAGTGCTATGAATAGTATGGATTTAAAGTTACTTGCGCTGTGTAAATTATCTATAAAATTAAATGAAAAGGCCTATTATAATTGACTGAGTTGCAAGCAAAGTTGTAGCTTTAGTAGTTAGTACTAAGATCGTTTTTACCAATAAAGTTTGTGCTCGCGATGTCTATTGTTTTGCAGTTCTACTGATTATTAAACTATTGAATATTGCTAACGAATAATATTATTTTATAATTAAAATATTATTTAGAATCTCTAACGCTCTATTACAATAAGTTACAAATAACATTATACCTACATAAGACACGTCGCTTAAAGTTCGTAGTACCATAGATTAAATCATTTAGTCTATGGTAGTACCTTTCTAATATCAATAAAGTAAAAAAAAACAGGACTACGAAATGAAAAAGAACTTCACTTGTTCAAAACCTAATTAGGTTTTCTCATTTTAAAAAGCCATAGATCATAATAGGGTAGGAAATAGCTAAAACTTACAAACGACGTCAAGTTTGAAAGTGTCGTCAATACTCTGCCCGGGCAAAGCGCTGTTGTCCGCTTGACACTTGACCTGGGAACCGTCGTCTTCAGGTAGAGGCATGAATTGGATCTGACTGCTCACCCACGTCTCGTTCGTCGCTTGTGCTATCTAGAACAATGGCGCTTTTAGGAATACATCGGATAAAAAGCTCTATTATCCATACTTATGATAAAGGAAGAGAGGAGAGAAATTCTGTACTGTGTGAAATTAGCTCTATTTTCAAAGCAGATGGGCCTATACTTTGACATCAAAATTCAAATAGAAGTTAGAAACCAACTAACCTAGGAAAGACTGCTGTGACTAAGATCGAACCACCAGCGACGAGCGTTTGAAAAATGTCAAACATAAGTTCGGCGATTGTAGCCGAAAAAATAGTTTAAATTCAAAATGTATATTAATTACAAATATTTTACAGGAAAAATACATTCACAAAAAACTGAGCGGGATTCGAACCACCCATTTTTCTCAATCGTAGAAATCCAGTATAGTTTACTTCTGTCAGTGACTCACGCCTTGAATCTTTGTGTCTGTATTAACCATCTACTAAAACTTAGGCATGTTTGCGGCATCTCGATAGCATTAAGTTACATCAATGATCACACCCCAGTTTGTTAAATTAATGTTAATTATTGTGAATTAATTATTTGTTGTGAAGCCACGCATAAGTTGTAGTAGATAGTCAATACAGATGCTCAGATTTAATAAGAAGTATTATATAATATATAAGTACCTACCTATTTATTGATTTATTGGTAGGTACTATAAATAATGGGATCAAAAGATATTTCTTTACATGAAGTAGGAAAATAATTGCTAATTACGACGACGATAAGTAGGAAAATAATTGCTGAGTTATAAACTAAACAGCTTGTTAAATATCTTATTTACAGTTTAAGATATACACTCGTAAATTATTCCAAATATAGTTAAGGCAGTAGTGCATATAAAATATAAATGAACCCTGTTCCAACAAATTTCACATTTCTAAATATGTAACATGTAACTCACACAAAACTACTTCGTACATACCGGCTTAACTTACCTAAGTTGTTTCGAGACCGGAAGAAACACGGCAGTCTAAAAGCTTCTTTTAGGTCAAGGTTGTAATAAAACTTATAAATACGAGCTTAATCCAAAATCAATGACCAATCACTATTAGCGTAGGTTACTGGTAAGCTCACAAATAACGACAGCGAGCTCCAAACAGGCTTGTAATATGGGTGTCGATTAACGAATAAAATACCAATAGGCATTTAGAAAGAATTCGTTACAATGAATGTACGTACATACCTAAAGAAGAACGGAAGGGAAGAGGATGCAAAAAATGGATGAACTGTTTGAAGAGCCATATATTGACAGAGGTGGGTGAAGATGATAAGATGACGGCTAACAGAGAAGAATAAAAAGAAAAGGATATGCAGGGCCGTCTCCAAATACCTTGGGATAGGGCAAAAATAAAACTGAACTATTGAGAAACTTCGCCACTATCGCATTAGGTGGTAGGTGACGTGATTGTGACCTAAGATGTAGCACGCTTAACTAGAAAACCGTTATATAATGAACTCAAGTGTTTAAAAACGAAAGCATAGTGACTTACCCAACAAAAAGGCATATAGCATGTACAAAAATATGTAAGTAGGTACTTCAAGTAAGCTCCTCAAGAAACGGATTAAAATCCGCGAATGAAAACCGAAAGAAGCACAAATACAAATGTCTTTTAACGTCTACATTATACCTAATTCTAAAAATAACATTATTGCACAAAAGAAAAATGAGTAACGTTTTTACCTTGAGTCGTGACGTCTTGAATTTCCTATTATCTTTGTACCAGGTTAGCTGGGCAGACGGGCGGCTACCCTCCGAGACACACATGAGGTTGACGAATCGCTCCGAAGATAACGTCACTGGCTTGTTCAGTATTTCCACCATGTTCGGCTTCACTGAAAGGACGTTCTTTGTTAGCAAGCTTTTTAACCTGAATGGTGTTATCGTCCGAGGTGTATGTTTCATTAATTAACCGACGTGATTACAGTCGTTTGTAGTGGATTGTTTTTGCCTTTTGTAGGTAAGTTTTTTGGAAGAACGATTGTGTTTTGGCCTGAACTGTCCCACAGCTAGGCATATGCGTAGTTTGTTTTTCCCACTTTTCGAGATATTCTGCGACCTTCGGCTAGTTTGGCATGAATCGATAAAAATCGTCTCGCCGTACGCCAGCAAGGACTTCGTCCTAAGAACGCCTCCTATGTAAATCTGGTGACGGGATAGTTATTATAATAAATTAAAACTTTTCTTAAACAAAAACATAGAACATCTTAAGTGATTCGATATTGCGTTAGCGATTCTACAGCTGCTTTCGACACTGCCGAACGTTCAGATCGTAGGTATTCTTTGGGGGTCGACCCCTCTTAAAACTTCTAACTACTAAAATTAAGTCTTCTGAAACTTACAGTTCATCTCAAGCCTAACAGTCTTCTCTTGTGGACTAACGAGATTCGTATTAGAGGCTCGACATTTGAACGTAGTGTTCAAATGATCGCGCTTCACGTGCGGTAGTTCAAGGCGGTTCACCACCACGTGTGTGTCAGTCTTTTCACCAATGTACTGAGGAGCCGGCGTTCCGTTGATTAGCCACATTACTGTCGGGGCTGGCCTACCTGTTGAAATGGGAAAAATAGTAAGTTTAGTGATGAGTTCGTATTAAGAGGACAGTCTACCTACTTTTTCTCCATACAGACATAGTCGACTGTTTCCTTCCTGGATAAAGACATTAGAGCAGATATGTTTATGCCATAAAACTTATATCTGCCATGACCATGCCCCTACGTTTTGATTTTTTTTATTTTCAAATTAGAATAGAACTAAAATTCAGAAAAATTTGAAAATGAAAAGTCAAAACGTAGGGGCATGGTCATGGTTAATATTGTATAGGACTTAGGGCATAAACATATTTTTTCCAATATCTTTATTCAGGGAGGAAACAGTCGACTACGTTTGTAAAGTTTGTATGAACAAAAGAGTAGGTATACTGTCCCTTAATTGTACGTAAACCATGTTTTCCATAAATTGTTTTAATTATGAGTGGGTGTTCGACTAATAGCTCATCAAATGGCAAGTGGGAATGTTGTAATCTAACTTTAGCATACTCAAATTTGAGATATTAGTTCTCTGTGACTAACCAGTCTTTTTCAGTGGGTGCATCGGCCTAAATCGTGCGTGGAATCAAAGTTGCAGATAATTTTATTGGCGTTGTGGCATCATTAGCGAGATGTCAATGCTGGGGTTTTAGTATTATACCTCCTAGCAAAGCCTCCCAAATACAAAATTTGTGCTTTAGAAATTTGCATCTAAAATCATTCATAGTATCCTACCAACTAAGCCTTGGCGTTGCCACTTTGGCCGATAGAGAATAATTATAATTCATTTAATTGGTAATTATTATGGTAAAGTAATTAATCTTTCATTTATAAATCATCAACATCCGAGCGATGTTCCCGGTTGTATCCCTCTTGAGAGCCCGGGGTCCGCTTTCCTACTTTTACATCTCTTACGCATTTATTATTTTTTCATTAATAAATGCGTATGTTTATCGTTGTAGGTTATTTGTTCCTCCTAGGTTTCGGTGATTGGTGGCCGATTGACTTATTATTGATCAACTTTATTGAGAGTTAAAGTTTGACCAATTACTAAAAATATTTGACGAGTAAAGATTCAAAGATTCAAATATATTTATTCATTTAGAACGATGTATAAATTACATACGTAGTACGTTTTGAAATGTCGAGATTTTTACTGTGGTTTCGTAATGCGCCCTCCGATGAGAAGAAACCACAAGAAACTCATGAGTGTTTTTTTTATCATGTTTTATATTACAATCGTCAAAAGTAAGTACCTACGATTAAAATAATCTAAAAACAAAATAACTAGCTACCTATACCTATGTAGTGCCTACTACTTTATTTTAACAGGTAAAATATTTCGACTTAACTTTGTTCGAGTAATTTCACGGTTTTTCCTTGATAGTCAAGTGAGTGTAAAATTATGTTCTCAGTATGGGTAAAGAGGATAATTTACCGAAAATGCTTTAAAAGTTAATTGTATTTTATTTATGTTAATTTACTGTTTAGGTACAACGAAAGATAATTAAATGTCTTTCGACGTCATTATACGAGACAAATATTGTTTGCGTGAAGTATAATTTCGAAAGATATAAATAAATATTCCTCCATCTTGCCCTGAACCAAGCAAAAATGCTGATATGAGTAACTGATAAAGAATTGACGAATTGATAACACAAATGATATATGACCTATGACATTTTTTAAATGACATATGACCTATGACAACGTTTTTACAATACAATACAATATTTATTTATTATTATGAAACTTATTAAACATTTCCCAAATTACATTATAAAACAGTTCCACACTAAGCACAGCTTGTATCGCAGTAACCGAGATACCAATATAAAAATGAAGATGACATTTAATAATTATTCATATAAATATATACCTTATAGACTAACATACATACAGAGAATATAAACTAAAATTAGAGTTTAGGGTTTTCTAAAATCGGACGCGCTTCCCTAAAGCGGCGGTACACAATGCCAGCCGGCCAGAAGTCGGCAGAAAACAAAACATCTTTCACCGACGCTGGGAACCGGAGCACGAAGGATTTAAAGTTGGTTTTCCTTTGCGATTCCAGTGCTTCTAGCTCAAAAACACCCGAGACCGGAGCAAGCTTGTTGTTGGTCTTGATATAATCTTGAACATCCTTGCTAGATGTGTTCTTGCAGAACCGCGACAGATACATCGATATCACTGGTTCTGCAGCCTTCAGTGTGGACGAAGTAGCGGTGCCTCGATGATTTCGAAGTATCGAACGCCGTTTCTTTTTCTCCACGAGAGTGAAGCCGTTATCGTCTACCGCCTGATGTACAGGAGCTTGCTTCGGAACGTTAACGACCTGGGCAAAGGTTTTCTTCGGAACCGAGCTTGTCTCCTTAGGTATTGACTTTTGCGGCACATCTAAGGGTCGGTCAATAACCTGTTTGTCAGCTGGTGTGTCGGTACGCGTAATTCGACGCCTGGTGACACGGCCGCCTCGTCGCTGTGTGTTTACATTTTGGGCTGACGTCGGCGAAACCTCGATGCACGGAGCGGGCGCGGTAGCAACTGCATTATTGCGAAACGCTAACTCAGCTCGTAGATCGGTGACGGTACATTCTGTCAACTCCAACTTGGCACGAATGTCGTTGACCTCAATCTTCAATGACCTGATTTCCTGAAGCAGCTGGGAAACATCTTGATTGTCCGAAATTGTCGAGGTAACGGGCGTCATAGAAACCTTCGAAATCTTCGCCATCTCATTGTTTAAATTCCACATCGTAATTTACAACTAATTCATCGTAATTTATTTTAGTGTTATAAAATTTCTAGGTCACGTTTCCGATGCATGTCGATGCGACTGCACTCGGTGACAGCGAACAGCCGAATCAAATCAATCAAATCAAATCATTTTTGGAGCTAAGGTTGCGGGTTCGACTACATTTTCTAATAATTGCAGATTAGATTAAAGATCTCTCCCACTAGGCTTACTACTAGGTATATAAGTCTGTCTAAGTTACAAAATTTACAACCGTATCAGTCGTTATCTCATGTTATATTTAGTGCGTAAGTTCACTAACATTACTAACATAAAATTTACGATGTCTATCTATAAGCCTTCGGCTGTTCGGTTTAAGTAAACTTATCAACCAAAATAAAGAAAAATAGACCATCCCGATCAGAGCAGTCTAAAAAATGGGAATTTGTGGCTATTCATTCTCATTTAGTTTAACTTAGCGACTAATATCATCACAAATTAATGCTGTGATTTCAAATAAGTACTTAAGAGACCTTTTACAAATACCTATGCAGGATTATTGTTTTATCTACAAAACTTTGAGCTGAAGACATTTTCAAAACGTCTGTATCTAATTTAATTTAGTTCATTTTAAAATTATTTGTGAGACTCTATATTGCATTGTGACATATTATCAATAGTTATTATTATTCCCCAGTTTTTCGCCCGGACGTGTGAACCCGTGCACAGCTGTTCCTTAACAAAAATATGAATTTATTGTTTATAACTTATTGCAGTACCTCACGGTTTTACTGCGTAAGTCCCGATCCTCGGGCCTGCGTAAGTCCCGATCCTCGGGCCTGCGTAAGTCCCGATCCTCGAGACTGCGTAAGTTCGTACAATATCGGGATAAAAATTTACCTAGACATGATATTCCAGGACTCCAGCTATCTGAGTTTAATTGCAATCGCTTTAGCGGTTTTGCATTGAAGAATAAACAAACATACATACACAAAAACTTTCAATTTTATAATATTCGTAGGTTTTCAAAAAAAGAAAACATATTGTAACAGGACCCTTAACTAAGTCTCATTATTTATTTAGACAGTTAGTTTGGAAGCAAATTGGTTTACAAGTAAACGTTCACGACGTTTTACAACCAATTAGGCACCATTCTTTCTTATCAATGAAAAATCTAACGTTTTGTTGCGTGATAACAATAAATCGTTACTGGCTGAAAGCTGTGTTCCGAGCGCGAGCGAAGCGGAGTTATTACTGACTCATTTTACTTATACACCACTATACACAGACCAACATAGAATTGGGCGGTAATGACAAAAGAGCAAAATAGTAATAAAAATAGCTAAAATGAGGTTGCTCAATTCTATTTTGAGATTTGACACATTAATGACTCATCTGTACTGCTTGTGCTATTTCTTAGAAACGCATACTTATCTCGAAAAAACCCCTCGCGACTAAGACCATTGTAACATTGTTGAAACGTCGAAGTAAGAAAGTTTCTAAATAATGATACGCAAAAATGTAACTATATCTCTAAATGAGTCTGAGAGATGAGCTTAAATAGCCATTCCAGCTCATCCTAGCTCTTTACCCTGTGTCGGTGAGAAACTGGCTTTACAGATAAACTCTATTTTGATGAATGAATGAAAGAATTATTCGGCATTGTGTAGGTACTGCGGTAGTAAAAGCATTTTCGAGCTTGACCTGAATTACAAGGTCAGTGCCGCAATGTCCAAGCTTTTTGTTTTGACAAAGGATAGCGAAAAATATTAAGGCGTTTAACGGCAGTGAAACAAGATCCTGCCCGTCTTCCTTAGTGGCTGCACCGGTCTACGTATCGGAACACGGACGAGTCCACTTGGTGCTACGATTTAGGCCAGTGGGTAACCGGCCGGGGCTAACAAGTTGCAGTCGAATCAGTGATAGTGATTTCCGAGTACCCCATGAAGAGTGATTCAAATTGTATTGTAACTGCGTGTTTGGCATGCTCAAGAAACTTTTTTACTTCAATAAATTTACAAAAACCTGCAGCTAAATTATTATGCTATAATGTAGCATAGTCTGTACAGAATAATATTCTACCTACTGTCCGCAACTAAAACGGATCGTATTTTAACATAGAAACCTAGCATTAGTCGGTAATTTCATCCACGTTTGAACCGAACCTCGGCCTCGTCAGTAATTACGTTATCGCGTCCACAGACTTTAGCCCCCTTCCTCGGCAATATTGATCATTCCACGTCACTTATTCCTACAAACTTACTTGTTCAACCGGCTCCCCGAAGAACACCCGCCGACACGGCTATTATTGTTTGTCAAAATTGGGCTTGTATTTTGTATAATGAGAAATTTCTTCCACTTGCCTTTCTCGTGAAATTTGAAGAGAGTTACGCTGCCGAGTAAATTTGTATGTACTCGTAACGACCGGTTGGGAATTTATAAGGCTTTGGTGGGCATCATAAATCTTATATAGGAAATCAAAGTTAATTCGACTCGGAAGTAATTAAGTTGCGATGACAACATAAAGCTAAAAGATTGATGGATATTTTTGGGTGATATTCACATTACTTTGATGCCTGAACGAGATTTTAAAAAAGTAGATAGGTGTCTACTTTTATTTATAGATTGACTAGCATCGTCCCGCGTTACCCGCGTACGACCCGATCCTGTTTGAATTTCGAAAAAACTCTTTCGACGAAACGAAAGAAAATCTGTTATCCGTCCTTCAAAACTGTCTGATCCATTGAAATGTTACATTTTTTTGGGCTCCGCGTGCATTTGTCGCATTGGACGCAATTTTATTTTTTAGATATAAAGGGGGGGTTAGTTTAAAGTTAAATAATAGTTTGTGGGGTTGTGGCTCTTGTCCCACGGCCGCCATCTTGGAAAAACGGGTTCAAATGGTTTTTATGGTTTATTTGACGAACTATAGGTCTCACAAAAAAAAAATTAGGATTTTGTATTGTTAATAAGATTATCTACAACTTTTAGTTGTAGAACTAAAAATAAAAAGTTATAAGCGAAAATCCATGACAATTTGAGAAACAAATTCTATTGATTATTTATGAACCGATTTTGATGATTATTTTTGCTCCATGAAAAAATGATATGGATCGGACGAGGATCTTCGGAGTGATGAGCAGAATAGTTCCTCAGAAAGTAAATTACTTACTTTTGGACTTTTACCAGTAGAATCAGACCGTGTGCTACTGGTTAGGGATTGATGAAGCACCTGTACCCACCTTCTCACCAGAGACTTACACCTTCAGAATAAAAAAAATAATCATCAAAATCGGTTTATAAATGACCAATATAATTTGTTTCTCAAATTTTCATGGATTTTCGCTTCTAACTTTTTATTTTTAGTTCTACAACTAAAAGTTACTTTACAAAAGTTGTAGATAATCCTATTTGCAATACAAAATATTATTTATTTTATTTGTGAGACCTATAGTTCGTCAAATAAACCAAAAAAAACCATTTGAACCCGTTTTTCCAAGATGGCGGCCGTGGGACAAGAGCCACATCCCCACAAACTATTATTTAACTTTAAACTAACCCCCCCTTGATATCTAAAAAATAAAATTGTGTCCTCTGACAAATGCACACCCAAATGTAACATTTCAATGGATCAGTCAGAAAATAAAATTTTCGGACGGATGGATTACAGATTTTGTTTTCGATCGCAGGAATAAAGTAGAGGCCCTGCTCTCTACTATCTGCGGTTTAAGCTGTGCGTTTCGTCTGTTAGCTTAGTCGGACTCGCTCATATACAAACGTATTTCCCTGTTCTCTACCCGAATATTGCCTTCAAACCAAAAAATATTTAGTTTTGCATACGCAACGCATATCTATAAAAAAATTACTCTGGGGGTAATATTCAGGAAGAAAACAGGGAAACCGTTTGTGTGAAGACGCGCGAGCCAGGCTAAGCAGTAAACAGTAAATGTAAGACAACTTTGTATTATTTATCTTTAACACTCTGGCCTGGTTATTTGTGTTTCTTCATTCTCGTCTAAACTTTCTTGATTAGTTTCCAAGAAGTTCCTGCGATAAAGTAAATGTGCCTAAAGTAGAGACGCGTATACCTGCTGATAAATAATTCGACACGGAAAAGTAAATAGAAACCTTCTTAAAATTCATCAGGTGACTCCATTTTGAAAACGCTTTTAGTTTACGAAGTTGAAATAAATCGAAGGAAGTAGTCGATTTCGAACATTTAATGGCAGACAACATTGAAGCTACAGTAACTTGGCCTTTTCATACCTAAATATTGTTAATAAGTAATGTAAACCCTCATGAGTTTCTTGTGGTTTCTCATCATCGGAGGGCGCGTTCCGAAACCATATATGCATCATACATAACTACTTGGTTTTAAGACATTTAGAAAATGATCATATATTTAATTCGTATGCGGACTTTGTCTAATACAAAATCTGAAATCAATACATTTTTCGGTTTTACCGACGTTTAATTTCTGCAGTTGTACCTGAAAGAACTATTTGGTGCCTCTTTGTGAGGACTTTTCAGTGCTTCTTGGTGACTTGTAGACGGAGATGATATTCAGCCGGGTTGTACCCTTACCGTAGCCGAAAACATGGTGTTACGGGTTAATGAATCTACCACGCGCGAGCGTTTCGCGTTACCGCTGCAGCTTGTCAAGATAATAAAAACCGGTTTTTATCTAAACTATCTCCATCAAAAAGAGGCTAAATTCTCCAAGGTTACGCAGTCGCAGGTTATCGCAAACCAAAAGACGCTCACGGACAAATACACAATAGAACCTCATTACCGTATCGTAAACGACTAACGTGGTTACTTTTACAGTTCGCTAGTGAGTGCCCGGCTTTACTCTTTCAAATTATTAAAAGAAATAAAATAAAATAACTTTATTGCTGTTTGATTAAATACAACTTACAACTACGTATTAACCTATTTATTAATTAATCGACGTCCACGGCTTGTGTCTCGAAAAAGGCCTCCTCTAAATCTTTCCATTTCCTCTGTCTTTTGCTACTCGGGTCCAGACCAGTCCGGCAACTGTCTTTATGCCATCTTACCAACGTTTCATCGGTCTTTCTTTGTTTCTTTCATCTTAATTATGATTTAAATAGTTATTAAAACTACTGTCTAAAGCAATTGCACAATTCAGCAGAAAAACAAAACATTTTAAAATTTTGAAATGAATAATATAATGTATTAATATAGGCATAGTGCATGAAATTAGTTCTAATTTGCCACAAATTACAACTCATATTAAAACATTCATTTCAGTTAATGATTCAAAATAGAAACACGCGAATACGAGCTACGATTCAATGGAAAGAAAACTGTTAGTACGAACTGCGAATAGGTTAGGTTTAGTACCTTAAAACAAAACCGGTTTCTTCATATTATGTCGGTATTTGTCCGTACTTTCGACCATGAAAATGGTCTAGTAAATTCGTAGGTATAAGTGCGACACGGGATGACAACCCGCTAATCCCTTGGGCTATGCATAATTCCAACTCGAAACATTAACCGCTTCAGAGGATTAACAGCGGTTTATTCAAGGCTCCTAACTTTGTACAAGTCTGGAAATATTTGGTGAACACGCAAGCTGAACATTCTTTTGAGTGAACTTATCGTCTACCTGTAACTATTAGACTTGGTGGCTCACTGTCAAGTACGAGTAGGTAGGTAGGTACATATATTTGATGTTTATGTGTCTTGAATAAAGGGGGTAGTCTTTCGAAATTCAGTGTCATTCGGCCTTTGTGTGCCTCGGCGCGACGGATGAAGTCCCGGATGCAATGCTGTGAAGGCTGTGGGTTCGATTCCCACCGGGTGCAAGAATTTATGCTTAAAATATTGGTTTCTGGTCTGGGTGTTTTCTATGTATCTCATATAATAATGAGTGAGTGGGTAATAATGAGTGGTCTATTGGCACATCGAGCCACATCGCCATCAACGTCAAGGTGTTTTTGGCTACGGCACGTTAGATACAGTTTTGTAATCCGAAACACAATCTATTGTGCTTTAGATCCCAATGGGTTGCGAACAATGGTCTCCCAGTCTAAATCGAAGAACAAGAATTTTAGAAGACTGACCTCTTAAAGCGCAAAATACACGTACCGGTTCGATAGCGTTGTAGCATAGCATTTTTTTGTAATATACGGCTTTCTATGCACCATGCCATACATAGACCAGCCGTGGGAGCTTTCACTGATCCGGTCCTGGACCGCTTTTGCCCCACTTACCGCAATTATGTTCTACGCCCTCAGTTATTTTGACCACTCAGCTTGAAGCTGAACTTTCAGAAGTAATACGAGAAAATATTAACGGTAGTCGGTTATGTGATAATACAACATTTTACTTTAGGTATATACCTATATACCTTGATTATAATTTTGCAAAATAAGCTCCGTTTAAATTTAAGTTAACCTTTGGAGTTAGAACAAGTTTAGAAAATGAAATCTATCCTGTTTGGGGGGGTTATTTCAAAGAGCTTATTGTGACGTTTAGACCGCTTATTGAAAGACATTCTCTAGTAAAAGATCTTTGGGAGACTTATTTTTTGACAACCGAAAGCACTCCGTAATCTCAACTTAAACCACGTTTACACTTAAGACTCCGTATTTTAATAATCTCCCATAAGTTTAATTACCTAAAACCATAAGAACTAATAGAACCGCAACAGCTTTGGTAAATGACCATTGATAATTCAAAGTTAATATAAACTTTGAGAAGCCATATCTAGTAGACCGTCTAATTTTGTGTTTGAGTTGTGATCCACCCTTTGACGCCCCCCGGCGTATCTTGGAGCGATGGATAACTTTACAGCGGGTGCCATTTGGAGCCGATCTCTCACAGAGTGACTTATCGGTAAGTTTAAGAGCGATATATCAAAGTAATAGCTTTAATTTCTCATCTCCCAGTTGGGAGTACTGGTCTATGCTTATTCTTGTAATGTAGTTAGGCATAGTACTTGCTAATGTACAAGGGATTATTAGTTTGCTGCGGTTTGGTTAGAATAATAACATGTGTAGAAGTAAATTTGATGGGTTTGTGAATAACTGAACGGTTGTGTTTAGAGCTTTTTGACCAGTTACTAATAAGTCACAAGTGAACAGCTATATCTTCAGGGTAAATGTGGCATACTTATGTCTTGGCCATTCTGCCGGTAAAAGCCGTTAATTATTGCCATGATGGTTCTTGAACGTTGGTGTAGCCACTCTATTAAAACGGGTTGAAATTATCGCAAGAAATAGCGCGATAATTGGCATTGTGGTTGCCGGTCACTGTAGCCCTAACATGACGCGATAATGGTCGTTGAACGTTGGTGTAGCCACTTCATTATCGCGTTAAAATTATTGCAATATTTATCGCGATGATAGGCATTGACGTTACCCGTTACTGTGGCCGGCCTATTAGATCGCAAATAGCAGAACTGGTGCTTCAAAAAGTGCTAGTTCTCCTTTTACAACCAAGATAATATAATAATTTGTTCAGTTTAAATGTAATAAGGCTTTTAACTTCACCTATTTTTCGTAAGAATCCTCAAAAAAAGATTCAAAGCAACTCACAAAAGAATATTTTAATAGGATTCCTATAAAATACTTTCAAAAACTATTATACAATATATTTTTGTCAAAACAGTTTAACCCGTGTTAGCGGCAACGTTTCGCCGATCAAATTCATAAAAGAGATATTTCGGCTTACCTATAAATGTAATCGTATTCAAAGTTTCTCCTACGGGTCTCTGGAGGAGCATCAATAAAATGTCTAACGCCAATATAATGCTTACAAACGTTTTTTCTCTGAAGGCACACAATTCGATAACAAAATAAGTTTTATTTTTTTCTGTCATGTATTTTTCGTTTTAGTTAGGCCAAATCTTAAAAACATATTTGCCTTATGTTGGTTATCTATTTGTAGTTGTGTCATAATAAAAATGTCCTTTTTTCGGTGGACGATAATCGATTTAAGTTGATTAAATAAATAAATATTAAATATTGCACGATGTTACACACAAGGCAATCTAGCCTCAGACTAAGCACTATGCTTGTACTATGGAGAAACACTATATTACAAGTATTATAAGTACTTTTTTTTGTAAATACATACACATAAAAAACACCCAGACTAGAAACAAATTTTATATGTTTAAGCATAAATACTTGCAACCGACAGAATCGAACCCGCAACTTTTTGCATTGCAGTCGGGCCTTCGGCCGACGCAACACAAAGGCCGTCTATGAATATTTTAAAAAGATTAGTACGAGCTAGTTGATACTTTGGTATAGCTGATTGGTTACGTTTAAGAATAATTGATATTATAGCCTATCTTAAACTAATAATATACAGGGCTTGATAGATAGATAGATTCATGCTTTATTTGTACAACAAACAGTTACAGTTAGTACCTAAACATCAAAAGTAAGACAAAAACAAATGGAAGACGTTATCGCTACAAGCGATTTATTCCAGTCAACCTTTGAATGAAATGGGTCAGCAAAGTTTGTACCTATAGTAGGCAGAGAGAGTAGGCGAGATTCTGAATACTAACATTACAACACAACACAATGATTGTTGATTTCTCTACCAACTTGTTTCGCTAAATAGAGAATATTAGAAGTTGGATCAAAGCAGCTTCGACTCAATTCATTCGAAAAATAGGTAATACAGCTGCATTTGTGAGGATGCGATTCTTAATTGTGAACTCATTCTTACCTCCTCTAACTTCACAGACAAGAACTAATTCATTGCCTTCTTCTAGAGGCCCGACGACTCCCGACACATCACGTCCTGATTTGTCGTACAATATTAATTGATGAGGTGGCACTGGAACAAAAGAAAAACTTTAAGTTTGAATGTTGGTACTGTTTTGTCAACAATTCTTGTCAACTTAATCACAGTTTGACACATTTGTCTACTAAATGTGTCAAATTTACTTCAAATACGACAATTACTATTCTATCAACACTCTATTGAGACACGATTCAGCGACGAGCAGATATGAGACCCTGAACTTTTTCCTATGACCTAGGTCTTACTTGAACCTGATTGAAGTTTATATAGTAGTTAACACCTCGCGGCGTTCATAATATTCTTGCACCACGAAGTGGGATTTCGAACTCGTGTAGTCCCGGCATAGAATAAGGGTTATCTCTTCCCGTAAGTGTCGTAAAAGGGGACTAAGAGATTTGGGGGAGAACAGTGAATCTGGAGTACTCCACGCGATGGCGGGTATACTTCTTGTTCCCAAAGAGGGTTAATGTCAGGCAGGCGGCCGGCCGCAAAAGTATTGCCAGATCTATTTACAGGGTATGGTCAATTAAGACTTACTTAATTTGGGATAAGGGCACGAAGAAGAAGTAAGACTTAAATATTTATGAATCACTAGCTGCGACCCTCGGTTTCACCCGAGTAAGTCCCTATCACACATACATACTCACAATCTTTCAACTTTATAATATTAACAGGATTCATAATAGTAGATATAAAGTTTTGTTGTCGACTGTATTTACGTACGATTAATCTTCTAATTAGAAGTAATTTCATAAAGTAGAATACGGTCCCCTTTGTGAAATGTCTTCCTTTGTAGTGAAGGCAAAGGGTTTCCTTAATTTTATCGATGAAAATGAATTCATATAGTGAGAAAGTTAAATGAACTAATGAATTTTTCATCAGTTTCTATCCCAAACAAAATTCATACCTACACAATCCGAATTTGAACCTTACGATTTCGGGTTAAAAGATAAGATAATTTTTCGTAGGCCGAAATTCTAGACGGTTCACAAAAAGGTACTCTTTAAGCCACAGAAGCAAAACTAAGAAGTTTAATTAAAATTGCGCAACAGAAAAGAAATTGGCTATATTTTGCATAAGAATTGCCAAGGGGCAAATAAAGAATGGCATGATAGGACTCTTGTTACAGTGACCCCGTTTAAAACGGTATTTTTTCCTGTGAAAACTGGGAACGCGGTATAGTTGTTCCATGCCTTAACAAAATCAAGTTTTAAATGCCCGTTACTTAATGATCTTTTAGCGAAATTACACGGATATCTTATATTAGATTCAGGATTGTTATTAGTTAAAACAGCTTATTAGACTACGCGGTTTTACCAACGTAAGTACCGATTCCGCGGGATTTTTCAAAATCCTTTTACTTAGCGGAGGCTTCCCCATCACAAAGAACACACTCTCCAAATTTCATGTCTCTAGGACTTGCGGTTTAGGTTCTGCGTTAATATATAGTTGATTCAATCAGTCAAGAAAATTAATTTTATAAATATAGATGGAAACTGAAGTGTGCAAAAAAAAGATCGAAGAAGAGCAAATAAAGAAATTAGGAAGACCGAATAGTAAGTCTGTATTTATGCCTACATGACTTTAATAAAGCATAAATTACTACCTATATGGTAGGTATATAGTAATTTTTGCTTTAACAGTTTTTAAGAAATCTCTTGTTATAAGAACGACGAAGGAATTTAAATCAAAGCTAAACATCAAATGGAATAAAAGAACCTATTACTTTGTATCAAAAAGGGAAAACAATGGAAACATAAAAAGGGAGAGCACATAAGAAATATGATATCGGGAATGACGTATATAACGCACCATGTAAAATTATAATAAATGTTACGACACGAGATAAGGGAACAATTCGCATGCAAACGTCAATATGGCAATGTGTACGAACATCCAGGATAAAAGAACCTACTTAGGGTATTTCTACTTTTCCGCGTTCCACTAAAGAGGAATGAACTTTAAGTTGTTAAGGTGTGTCTAAATATAGCGCTACATTCGAGCGGTGGTTTAGTATTAACTAAAAAGTGTCCTGCAAACGCCGCGTACGCTACATTTGAACACACCCTTAAGAGGAGTATATACGCCAACGACCTTGAAACTGAAAATCCCTCTCGGGCTCATCGAAAATTGTTGATTATTTCATGACGGAATGTCGTAGAACTTTTTTTGTGCACAGATTGTAGGTGTTGTTTCCTACATTTTGGTGTAGTTTTAAGACAAGAACCTCCTATTGGTGCATAGCCTATCCAAATTTTAGACAAAAAATGTCTGATTTGGCTAAAATGCCGATAGGCTTCAATACGTTTAGACATATTTGTATGGAAACTGCACTAAAATATCGGAAACAATGTTGCCTACAATCTGTACACAAAAAAAAGTTCTACGACATTCCGTCATGAAATAATCAACAATTTTCGATGCGCCCGACATGGATTTTCAGTTTTTCAGAATAGGGCCCTTAAAGAATAAATAAGATCGCTCATTATTTCGCCTTCACTCCCTTCGTACTATTTCTTGGTTGAAATGCAAATAACCTAATTTATGTAAAAGAGTCCGTTCCACTTAAGTCCGTGTTGGCTTCGGCCCCACGCACGCCTTCCAAAAGTCCGGGGCTCCATAGCCCCGTGAAACGGAAACGTTACAAACAATAATAATAATAATAAAATTTATTCAATAAATCTTTTTTACAAAGTAAACTATAGAACTAAATATATCAAGAAAACAATAAAAATACATATGCCTGAACTAGGTTAATCCTGTATTTCAGGCGAAAAAGGACAAACATATTTTATAAATTAATTCATAAATCAAATTAAATTACACATACTTGCAATTATTTAACCATTCTTATAAACTAATGTTAATAACTATTAGGTACCTTTATAATATTTAATGTAAAAAGTTGGTACCTACATAAAAACACATAAACAAGGATATTCCAAATGCAAAAATAAAAGAATAGAAACAAAATAAAAACAATTTCTTTCATTTTAAAATTATAAATAAATTCTCTGTATCTTCGTATGACATACTTTGCAGAACGTCTTGGACAAACTTTTTAGCTATATTATTACTGAGTGGATATACATTAACTTTGGCATTTAATCTATTGTAAAGAAGAGGTCCAAGGAAAAGGAAAAATCTGTGAGTAAAGTCGTGATTTGTTCTAATATATGTCTAAACGTATTGAAGCCTATCGACATTTTAGCCAAATCAGACATTTTTTGTCTAAAATTTGGATAGGCTTTGCACCAATAGGAGGTTCTTGTCTTAAAACTACACCAAAATGTAGGAAACAATGTCACCTACAATCTGTGCACAAAAAAAGTTCTACGACATTCCATCATGAAATAATCAACAATTTTCGATGAGCCCGACAGGGATTTTCAGTTTCAAGGTCGTTGGCGTATATACTCCTCTTAAGCCCGCTTTGTCATTTCCGCCTCTCTGTGTTAGTATAACATATGTGCAAGCTCCGCCCGTGATGGGGAATTGGGCTTTACTATGACTGAGCTAGTTGTTCTGCAAAAAACCCACATTTCGGTTAAATTTTAGTTTTGTAGGTACTAAGTTTACCGAAAATAGCCTTTTCGGGTAGATCATCGACAGTTTAGGTTCGAACATAATTATGAATGTTGTGTTTTTAACTCCAACTGAAACTATTGACGGAAAGAAAAAGCTTCTATAGCGAGATACCTAGGCCGATTATTTTATTTGCTAACCTTTCGTATGACCGAGCAATAGCAACCCAAATGTTACGATTTCTGGGAACGCAAATGCAGATGTGAATAATACAAAATCACTATTCATTCATACGTAAATATTTTCCATGGATAATTTAAATACCATATCCGTATAACAGTGCGTAGCAGTTGTTTGGCAGATGTAATGTAAATTTAAATAAAAAAGTATATCTAAATATTGCGGCCTGTACTCGCCAGTCCAAACAGCATTCTTTAGACCAGGGGTTCCCTAACTTATTTGAGTCGCGCCCCCTTTCGACCATAAAAAAAAAATCGGCGCCCCCCCGTCTTCCAGTCCAAATTATCAGGTCAGGATAAAAAAGTGTTCAAAATAAGTATTTTTATTGCTCATAATTTTTTTTCAGTCATACAAAAGGTATTTTGTAAGTTGTACCAAATATCTTTGATAGCGCCCGTGAGGTGACCGCGGGGCCAGTCTAGAGGCTGATATTGGCCGACTGAGGAAACAATATTATGTTCTTCACAGGCGTCAATTTCAAGTATTTCATTGGTCGTATCGAGCAGTCTGGAATGCATTCTCTCAGCGATCGCAGGTATTAACTGCACAGGTGGCCCGCGCCCCCCTTACTGCTTTAGACAGTGGCTGAAAACTGAGATAGCCCTCCCTTTGCTATAAAGGTGGATACAATGACACACCGATCGTAATATTAAGTAAATTTTTCTCCTAAATACTAACCCAAACGTTAAAGTATTATTACAAACTAAACTATGGATTCAATATGTTTGAAAATAAAGTATTTATTATTATAAATAAAGCGAAGAGCTTACAAAATTGAATAAGTGCTGTGGCAAAGCAAAATATAGCGGAAAAAGTTAGCAACAGGCAACAGGGCGGGTGTTGGCACAAATTACGACTGATTCCTGTCGTGGTTACGTCTTTTCCTGATAGAGATCGTTTTTCAAGCGAGCTTGCAGATCTCTACATACATCGACCCAGATTGGCATCGTAAAAGCGAACCATTTTAGAAATGAACGAAAAACTTTAGCAAATGTTTTTTACCTAGATTCCAAGAATAAATGTCAGCTACCCTTATACATTTTTAAAAAGTCTCCCTGACTTCGTAGAATAATATATAAAATTGATTTGATTGATATCAAATTTTGGGTCTATGTCTGTTATTTAAACGTTTCAGAGGAAAAAGAAAAAATACTTAATGCCATACTATCGCCTCTACACCGCACCCCACATTTACTACCTACTTAGTAGATTAGCGACACTATACCACTATAAATATTTAATGACGCATACATTGTCGAGGATTTAATCTATCTAAGCCCAGATTTAAACAGTACCTAACTAAGTATAAAATAATGAATAAATAAACGCGTCAACTGTTCAGTTACGTAATATGTTAGCGTATAACACCCCTAACCCCCACTTAGAGGGGCAAGGAACGCTTATAGCCTGTCCCCTATCACTTGTAAATGCTTTGTTATTACACATACACCGAAAGGAGTCCCGGAACAATATAGGGTGCTCAAAATTTACGCATAACTAGGACCCATTTTCGTCCCGTCATTAGAAAACCCGCTAAGTACATTTAAGCCGATGGCAAATTTGGGGAGGGTAATTGATGAAAAGTTACTTAAGAAATTATTTTGCTTGATGGAATAGGTTGGTAGAGATGCTTATCTTAATTAATTATTATTAGAGTTTTTTGGAAATTTAAAATGGGGAGAGTTTTCGTTACGAGACAAATGAGGTTTTATTAATTAAATATACTTCTACTTAAGCCAGTTGTCCATCCCCAACTAAACTAAGTCCTGGGTTTTATAAAATGAGTGACACTTAAAACTGATTTTATAATAGCATGGAGTGAGTTTAGCTAAGCGCACCAGTTTTTTAAACAAGTGATCATAGCTAGCATAGTTAGCGGTGGTCGCTGATGTATGATTAACTGGCTTTTTTAAATATTCAGAGATTAGCTAACTTAACTAACTTGTTTAGTCGACAACGGTATAGATGTTCGGCTTTATACTTTTACATAGATTGACAACTTTTTAAGTGAATGGAGTTTTAATTTAAAAGTAATTGTCATTTGTCATTTTCTTAATAAATATCACTTTTTAGTATTCTTTATTAACGTAAACCGAAAATGAAATCATAAGAATTATAAACATTTGTTTTTATATTTGTACTTTTCTTCTAACTTATAATTGTTTTTCTACATTTTTACGAACATTCACATTGTACGCTGTATGTATATACAACATGAATTTCCAATAGTTGCAAAACAAAAGTTGTTCGCCTAGACCTGTAGAACATCCCGGGCTTAATGTCCCCCCGGAACACCCTGATTAACCATTACTATCGCGTAGCCAATTGAATAATGCAGCGTTATGTCCTCACAATAGAGGCCCTCTTCGCTTTGAGCCGGGTTTCTATATGACAAAAACATTACCAATTTGATAAAGGTAGGACTAATAGTGAACCTCTATGATACGAAGAATTACCTTCGGCTTTACACAAATGTATAGAAAACCATCTATTATAATGAAACCATGTAACAATTTCGCAGGCATAGCTAGTTTTCGGCGCGGAGTATAATTCGAAGTGGTTTTACCTTTCTTCTTTCCAAAATGACATTAATATAGCAATCCATATAGTGTCAATGTGGGTTTAGGAACCTAATAAAAAATCATCGCGATCGGACCTTTAACGGCTGAGTAATACACACAAAAAATACTAGAAATACCTCAAAGTAAAAATACTTCTGCAGAAACACAACGCAAGATCGACGCAGAGCGGGATTCGAACCAACAACGCATCTTTACAATGACTTAACATTAGTCTACCGGCGTCAGTTGTCGGTACAAAAAATACTGCCAAATGGTAAATAAAGAAATAAAAAAGTCAGTTAAAAATTAAATCTTTAGCTCGCAGTGTTTTCGACAAGTTTAAAATCCTAATAATTCAATGATTTCCTAAAACAACACGACGTACATTTACACTATTAAAACAATAAATGCTATGCTAATAAATGCATAATAAATGGTAATACACACAAAAAAAATACTGCCAAATGAAAAATAAAGAAAGAAAGAAAGCCGGTCAAAAATTAAATCCTTAGCTCGCAGTGTTTTAGACATGTTTAACATAATACTAATCCTATTAAATGAATGATTTCCTAAAACAACATGACGTACATTCCTAATTGAGGTCCGACAAACAAAACAATAGTTTTCAAGCGTCGAGAGGACGACCGCAAAACCAAATTACTGCCCCTCACTATCGGTAGCAAAAGTAACCATTGTTACCGAAATGTTCCGATAGGGACACACTGTGAAACTGTCGCAACAACAAACTGTCGCTATGACTAAAAGTTCAGGTGTTTGTGTAGTGGGTACCTACCTACCTACGACGAGAGTGGTATTAGGAAAAAGGAAGTAAAATTTTAAAGTTTGATTAAATTTTAACCGTAGCAAGAGGATGTTTTTGTTAGCTTGTTGATTTTCGGTTAGCAACTTACTAGGTTTACTACAAAAAGAACATTAAAATGATTATATTTTACTTTACGAGTAAGTGCCTGCACTGGGCTTTCTTAGAAATATTTACGGACGCAGCTAGACTAATTGATCAAGTCAGTGCTCCCGGATTGAGTAAAGATGCGTTTTTGGTTCGAATCCCGCTTTGCGTCGATCATGCGTTGTGTTTTTGCAGAAGTATTGTCCCTTTAATTATTTCTATTAAAATGATTTCTAAATTCTTCTCCTCAGCAGAACCCCGGATTTGGGTTTGATAACCCGGTAGTTCCTAGAGCTCCTGGAGCATGGAGCTGGTTGGACGCTCGAACGGTGAAAAGTATTAAGTATTTATTGACGGAATATTTAATGTCTAGTTCATTAAAAAATAAATCTATGTCGATAAAATGCGTTGGACTGACTGAGCAGCCCGCAGTATAAACCGCTGATAGTAGAGAGCTTTAATTTGGAGAGTATGTTCTTTTTATTACGTAGGCATTCGATAAGATAGAATTTTTGAAAATTCTCACCGGATTAGTCCCCACGCGCGTTGAAATCGCGGAAGACAGATAGTTAAATCTAATACTAAAAAACTATACCTAAATTTAAATATTTTAATCTATTTTAAATAAACACAGTAAAAATATAAAATGTAAAATTTCTAATGACGTATCTAATGGACTTAGTCAAAAGAAATTTTCTATTGACTATACAGCCGAATACAGAAACGAAACTTAAAATTTGAGAAGTAACTTAAATAATTGAGCTGCTTGTAAATTTAAAATTAATATGGGAATTTCAAGTTCGAGAGCTGCTTATTGTTTAAGTAGAACTCGAATTTTGAGAAGCGTATAGAATATTCGGCCGTTAGTTCATTACGTCCAAAAACACCCAAATACATACATATCTAAAAACATACATAGCGACAAATATAAATTAATTAACTTACTCTGCTTTACCCAATTTTACCACAACCGTAAACGTCGTTTACATAAACCAATTATAATTCTTAATTAATTAACTCAAAATTAGGTAAACGTAATCCTTGATTGCGAATATAGCTAATAATAATTATCGTAAACACCATTAAAATAGTAGGTGTGCTATTTGGGGCATTTCCACATACTGATACCACCACTATTATTAGTTACGAGCCAATAACATTAAGGCGCATTATCGCGACAATGAGTTGCGTTGATAGCGCAAGCAGCTGACTTGGTAATTATTAAGTACTTGAAGGGCTGTTGTTTTTGAGTTTGATATTTTTGTTATTATTTCTATCGTTTTTTGGGTCTGTTTCGATTAGTATATTTTGTTTTTAGGGTTCCGTAGGCAAAAGGTATGGAAGCATAATGAGACATAAAAGGGTCCTTTGAATATGACTCGATCCAGTCTGTTACCATACTGTATCTCATAATCCGTGATAGCTAGACAGTTGTCATTTTTATAGATGTTGTATTTCTGCTACCCCTATAACAACAACTTAAACAGAATGTAAAATAAGTATATAAGTGGGGTTTTCATACACCAAATGTGGTGTTTTATTATTATGGAGGTATAATGTAAAGGTACGGAATCCTCGGCGGGTGAGTTCAACTCGCACTTGACCGGTTTTATTTCGATCGTTGCGTTGTTGACCGATTGTCTTCCACGTCCGCAGGAACTGCCGTCCATACCCTGCACGCTCGTGTCCCCTGGGTGGCTAAAACGAACAACAACTCTTGGCCGCTGTGCTGTCGTATTGTGATGTGACCTTACAGTACTCCAGTCGATCTATCTACCTATTCGAAAAAGGATTGTTACACAACCGAGTTCAATAATAAGATCGACTGTAAGTTGGCATATAAATAAATAAATAAATAAATTCTGTGAACAACACACAGCGCCATCTAGCCCCATGGTAAGCGACTAAGCTTGTGTTACGGTGACTAGACAACGGATATAATACTTATATTTATTTTTCTTTTGTAAATACATACATATTATACATAGAGGGACACCCAGACCAGACACAAATATTTATTCTATAAGCATAAATACTTGCACCCGGCGGGAATCGAACCCGCAACCTCCTGCATTGCAGTCGCGCTTTCGCACGACGCGCCACAGAGGTCGTCATATCGACATACTAGGGGATGAAAATTATAATAATACTAGCTGACCCGGCATACGTTGTTTTGCCTTATAAATTTATAGATAGTAGCCGATTCTCAGACCTACTGAATACGAAAATAAAATTTCATAAAAATCGGTCAAGCCGTTTCCGAGGAGTACGGTAACTAACACTGTGACATGGAAATTTTATATATTAGAAGATAAGAGAATAATGTCTTTTATAAGATAATTCAACCCGAAAAAAGTAGGTAGTACATTATTGATCAAAGTTTGTAAAGTGATAGAATTTTAGGGATATAATGTCAAAGAATCGGGCCACGAGTAAAAACGATATTAAAATAGTTTTGTAATTCAAATTTTTAGGCAAAAATAAGTAAAGTAGGTAGATTCTGAATTTTAAATACTTGTCCTTTAAGCCAATATTGTAAAGAAAATTGAAATAATACCAAAAAAACACCAAACAAAAAAAACAGTGCTAGATATTATCTAACCTACCTATCTAAAAACGAAGACAGAATTCACAAAACAAGTAGGTATTAACAAAGTATTAACATACTAGATAGACTACGATCGTTTGGATCCGTAAGTAGGTCCCGTGAGGTCGAATCGGCCATCGGACTAGTTAGTAGTCATTACAGCGTCGGCCATTCGCCAAGTTGCTCTTATAGGTACTGTGTTAGACCCGAAACAACATCCAATTTAAAGGGAATTCCATATGAACGTCAATTAAACGCAGACGCCGGCGATTGTGTTTTGCCTTTCACTGTTCACAACTTGGAACCAATTTGCGTTTTGAATCATGGTGCGGCTAATGAATTTGCTGTTCGTGTTCGGTTTTATTAGGTGCTTTGATGCTTTTTGTTTTATCGTTTGCCTCGGAGTACTCTGTCTATATTTTTCTTTATAGCGGCAAAGCGAATACTGCTATTTAGTAGTCTGCAGAAATGGCTCTTTCTATCAATTTCAATTTGTTCTGTATTTCAAAATATGGGTGTTTTATAGATGAGCGTTTTGCTGCTATCTCACCAGACTTGCTCTCTGATCTGATTGATGTTGCATCTCTATCGGGAACCCGTAGGGTCCGCTAAAATTTTAAATTATTTGGGGTCGGCACTAGTCTTAAATCATTATTGATCACACCTACTGCAAATAGATTTGCCTGACACCAATATAGGACCAAGCAGTTTATCCGCCATCACGTTGGGATACCCACGGAAAGGATGGGTTAGAACTATTTGAAGTCGGGGTTACGCGGCTATCTCACCACGTACCTATGGTTAGTGGCAATGAGTGTAAGATGTAGCACACATACGTAGAAGACAGGTAGAAACAGTGGAACAAGTTCCCACCCGGCTTCCTTGGCTGTACGGCCTATGAATCAAAACGCGAACTAGTTCAAATTAGGGTTACGACATTTCTTGGTAACCATCGCCTGCTTACTTTATTCATTAATTTTTGATTGTATTTCGTTCTTGGCCACATGAAAAGTGTCTATAATTTTCTAGTAGGTACCTAACCAGTTAAAAGTTTGTCTGAAAGCGACAGCCAATAAAAAAAGTTTCATTATTACAATAAATAAATAATATATAAGCCACAACACTACGATAAGACACGACACGGCATCGCTAACTTAAGACGCGTCGTGGAAATTTCCGATTAAGCCATTATCGTGAACATACGATTATGCGATGACGCGACGACGACGTCACGTTGTTGTCCTATCGCAGTTTTGTGGCCCCAGCCTTATATCTAAAGACCTATTCATCATCGAGAGTGATAACGCGTATGATGTGACAATAAATCTCGTCTGCAGAGAGTACAGTTGAAATTATTGCCTCTGAATAATGCATCAGACATATACGGGTTGTAAAACTGCGTTGTTGAAACTTATACTTATGTGATCTGGCTGCAACTATTATAGACCGATACGAGCGAACCCATTTGAGGTTCAGAGTTACGGCGACAGACTATATGTCGTCTTAACTCAGTTTATATGTTTGAATATTTGTTTGACAAAATCTCGAGTACCTACCTACCTACCATAGCCCCGTTCTCGAACGAGCACGATCGAAAGGTCGAAATTCTACTTTACAACATTGATTAATGTCCTAGTAGTTTTGTTTTTAATTCTAGTAGCCTACTAATTTGTCCCACTAGGGCAAGGGCAAGGGCCCCTTAGAGCCTCTTAGAGAGGCCTATTGAGGGTAGGTTGTATGTAAGATGCCACGCGCAGCCTACTTCAGATTGGCAAATATCTAATGCCTTCGAACCGTGGTGAGTGTCGTTAAATGTCAAATCACTACAACAGTAGGTTTAATTAAAAAAATAAATTAGTACCAGAAAACAGATTATCTTTATTTGGTGCTCGTGATGTTTCAGTTCGAAGCAATCTACTTAAAATTTTTCACTCGCCCTGCACCGATTGGTAAACTGTGCTATAGTTATTTATTGTTATACACATAAGCATGGTATACACGGACATTACTTCACTAGGTAGTAATAAATGAAAGGTTCCTACAGTTTATCGATCTTACTCAAATAGCAGAGTGCTATTTTTCATCGAAATCGAATAAAAGGACAAAACTAATAACAATAACGAACTTTAAAATTTATAACGCCTACAGAACAATCTAACGAAACTATTCTATTTTAGTCGAACTAGTGCAATGGGCACAGGCATGGCAGGTTAACAATAAAATATTATTGTACCTATATTTTCAGACTAGATTCTAGTAATGGCTCTGCAGTTGGTCTCCATTATGCGTACCTTGCCTACTGTATATTCGTGGAAATCTGCAGTAATCTGAACCGTCCTGACCGTAGCATTCAATTTTGAAGTCAAGTTGTAAAGTATAATATTATTTAGACTAATTTAAGTGTGGTGGACTTTAAATTAAACTCATTTTCTGGTTTTCATCGCGTTGCGTTTGGGTATAAATATGAGACAAAGATCTGTAAAGATTTCGAAATGTTGGGCGTTGATAAAATGCTAAGAAATATAAACGCAACGTCATCAAAACTGATAACTGAGTAAAACTTCAATTCAACATCGCGGAAACAGAAAAAAAACTAAGTAGGTGTACTTGTCCTAAATCATAATTTAGGACAAGTACACAGCAACAAAATAGGAGATACACAAACGAAAATGAAAAGAACAATTTCAGAATCCAAGTGAACAATGAAACAATATAATTGTTAAATGTCATCATTTTTATCTTTTCCTTTCTTTATCCTAATTGGGATGGAGGGTGTGTTCTTTATGAGGTGTCTTCAGGGTATTTGATAAGTATGTCAAGTTTGGAATAAACATGCATGCACCGAAATATGTATGTTTGTTTGTAGGTATGGCAAATTCATTCATTGTTGTTTTATTTTTTTTAACCTATTTGTCTGATTTGATCTATTTTATTTAACCGAGTGCCTGTCCAAATAAATATATTCTTCTTTCAATAAGTTCGTCTACATTTTGATTGCCAGTAACCCGTCCTCCCTTCACAAGTAACAATTTATTTGACGACGCTTAAACTACAATATATTACAACATTTTACGAGTTTTCGACATGCCCCGATATGACTCGAGAATTTGTACATATTGCACGGACTATAACTTAAAAGTGAGTTTCGTTTTACGACATCCGATTTTGTAGAAGGATCTCGTTTGGATAGTCTATTGGTTCCGTTTCTAAGCCCGTCGTAAAATAACGACATGTTTTATGTTGATAGATACTTTACTGGAAACCGTGAACGGTATCAATTGTTTAGATGCTATAAAAATAGGACGAGTTTAAAATCCACTTACCGTTTTAACGTTTGTTCTGATAATAGGATCTTTACTTATAACTAATAAAATTATAGATTTTTCTTCTGTTTTCGCGATGTTGGATTGAAATTAAACTCATTTTTCGGTTCGAGACCTTTACAAGTCTCGAAACGAAAAGTAATAAACACTACATGATTGAAACCGAAATATTAGTTTATTTTAATAAAACTATGATTTATTTCATTAAAATCTTAAATTTAAACTAAACTTATCTGAGGGTTCCAATTCAAAAGTACCTACCTACCTACCCATCAAAGGTATAATTATGGTAGGTAGGTACCCCAATAGTTTTAAGGATTGAGAGGAAAAGTTTTACGGCGTTTTAATCGGGAAAACCTGAGACTTTTGCAGCAGGTAAATAATTAATTATGATCATTTTAGAGGTTTACGTTCAAGTAATGTGCATAAAGTAATATCGTCGTTGAATAATGTATCGATGGAGTTACCGAGGCGTTAACACTTGGGAGGTACGAGTAGCAACGGCGGTGCCGTGCCTCGGCGGAATCGTTTCATTTCTTATTATGCGATCGATACACGCTCAGCTGCTCACAGCTAACTTGTTTCATTAAATTCAAATTTCGTGTTGTACTTATTAATTCAGGCGAGCGTTTCAGCCGCACGTTCGTCGTCGCGCTTTTTATATTCCACTCAAATCGAGCAGTCGAGTCGAAGTTTCCGAGTAATTCTCAGTCTCAGCCGCCAAAAGGATTTCGGTACACTGTATCCAGATAATTGGTAAGTTTTGTTCTGTTGCCATTCTCGGCGAAGTTCCATGACGGTCCGACTTAAATTGTGTTAGACAGTTGCTTACAATATTATAATTTAATTTTTGAATTAATATCGAGACACATTTGTTTGTTGGTAGGTAAAGAATTTTGTAATACCTAGAGAGATTTGACAAGTACGAAGTTTGTAGGTAGGTAGTCTTAGCTAAGCCGTTTATATTAGAACAATTAAGTTTCCAAGTTCATGTTAAGCAATTCACTTAAAGTTCTCTACATAATCACATTTTGCGAAACTTAGGCGTGTTACTGCAGGGGGCGCTCCCAAACTCTAAATATGAACGACACAAATATATTCTGCTCGAGCTACTAATTTTTCGTAGATGACGTTTTAAGTGGTGCCTCATTAACATGCCAACAAGAATTAAGAGTTTTATAATGTTATTTCTGCGCTCTCAACGCAACTAAACTTTGGTATATTTTGAGCTTTAAACATGGATCTTAATCTAATGCAGTCGCAGCCGCCGCCCGTTTTACACCAGTGGATATTTCAAATTAGAAAAGGTATTTTTTTTAATATTTCAGATTATATTAGAAACCACGACTATCGATTTACTGTGACAGTACGGTGACAACTGTGCTACGGAATCATGTACCACCAGGTTAAAGAACGGTATTTTTCATATTCCATACTCCCAATCACTCCCTTTTATGTGCGAAACTCATAGGATTCCATTTACACATAATATTAACTAAAAGAACTAGTTTGTCTACAGCAGACCACAAGTTAGTAAAGAACACAATCATGTTAAAGAAAATAACTAAGTTTGTAGGCACGCAGCGTTAAACATGGCACTAGAAGTTATGGCATAGGAACGAGAAAAGTAAAACTAGTTCAGAAACAGACAGACAGATAGTACTTCGTTGTGTTAGTCCTTACTACTCAGTAATAAAGTACGGGGTAAGGCGATGACTTACGATTACTGCAGCCCCACTTAACTGTTACGTATTGCTTCACTTAACTCAAAACCCGGCCTCGGAAACAATTGCCTAAGGAAATACAGACATGTACCTACTCATTTGTAACTCTTTCTTCAGTAAACTTAGTTTACGACCTGGTTAGAAGGAATATATTCCAAACGTAGTAGTTTTCCACGAACTACGTGTATAATAGACTCACATTTGCATCGTTTCCAATAAAATGAGTGGGGAACGATGGAAAATTAAAATAACTTATACCTACGAGCGCATAATAAGACAGGGTTTATGTGGATATTTGAGCATAAAGCAGCTTGCGGTGGGTTCATAATTAACGCAATTAAATAACGAAATAATAATTGGTAAAACTGAAATAATTTGCGGTCACCGAAATAAGTTGTCGTTTGAACTTTAATTCGATTAACCGCTTGATTGGGTATAGCTAGATATAGTAAACAGAAATATTACGAAATCCATTACATTCATAACGTATATCATGTAAGCTGACAAACACTTTAATAATTAAAGTTCTGTGTACCTATTATTTTTTTTTATATTCATGGTCCCCCTACCGAATAAAAAAAAAGTCTACCGTGGCATCCTCTAGCGGTTCGAAACGTTAAAACTTGGCTTTGAACGAGCTCTAGAATATGACTTATACGAACAAAAAGTTTCTAAATCTACCAAGTTCGGTTTCTTCAAAATATATTTACCGTATCGCCCCCTAGCGGTCTGAATATGAAAAACTGTTTCAAAATCGATTCAGCATTTCGGAGAAGGGTTGTGACTTGCGACAGACACATGGACAAACAAATCTGTCACTTTCCTATCGCTTTACCATGTGCTAAAAGTTTCCTAAGATTAGCGACTCACCTTTGTTTTGAAAGTTAATTTTGTTATACTGCATCAAAGTATCCTACTCAGAAAACAAATACCGTTAAATTAATGCAGAGACTGAACTGCTATTTTAAAGCGGAGCTCGTTTACAATTTAAAATTTCGCTATAAACATATGTAGATAAGGGTGGCATAATAAATTCTCTGGGAAGGCTGTAGCACCGGTCGAGGCACAGGGCGCCGAAGTTAATAAAAATCACTTTGTGAGTCAATTTTGCCTCTCTACCAATAAAAATAAATAAGCCCTTTGAACCAATCTAAATTAAAACAGAAAAAAAAATATCGGACTTAACGACGCAGAGCAGACCTTTCTCCAATTGTGAAATTGGTTTGGTGAGACTGGATAATTTTATTTTTCATTTAAATCATGCGTAGGTGGGATAAATAGTGATAGAGTTCATTTGATGTAGAAACTTATTATGATCTTGCTTCGGTTAGTTACATAATTGCGACAGTAATGTATCTTACCATAAAAACACCCTTACTAAATACTAAGATTTGATAATAGAGATATTAATGGTGCGCGGTCTTATCTATCTATACTTACTCATATTATAAAGAGGTAACGTTTTCTATCATGTTTGCATGTATGTATGTATGTATATTGGGGGTAATTTTCGAAACCACTGGACCGTATCCAAAAATTCTTTTACCAATATAACGCTACATTATTGAGGAGTAACATAGGCTTCTTTAGATCCCGATATCCTCATGGAATCGGGACTTACGCGGGTGAAACCGCGGGAATCTGCTAGTGGTAATACAATTCTTTCGTTCCAAAAACCATGCGTTCGAGTTCCGGGCGACCGCGCACAGATGTCTTATTCCTTACCAAAAAATTATGTGCGCCATTAACATTGCTCATACGGTGAAGGAAACCATCGTGTAAGTTGGTTTCCGCACTATGTTTTCCTTTAGCGTAAGACACAGTTAGCTTCAGACGTATTGACCCGTTCTTTCCTCTGGGCATGGGATATGGCAAATAGGTTCAGAGGGTGGTACAGGGTAAGCCCATCACCACCCCATAATGTCCAAGGATTTTAAAAATTACAAGGATTAAAGTGGCTAGAAGAAAAAGGCCTATATTGATCTTTGGTACAAGCATATTAAGGAACAACTAACATGCTAGTCGCCTCGTAAATAACTGCAAATTGCCAGGTACTTTTCTCAGTAAGTACTAAGTTGTGAGTCGCGGCAGTAGGTGAAAGCACCACTCCAAACGTGATATCGCAGTACATTATTGTAATAACACCACTGGAGGCTTCTTTGACGGGGCAGGGCGTGTGTAACCTCTCATTTTCCTTACCGAAATTCAAAGGAGCGCTAACAAAGCTTTGTTTTGCATCGCTCGCTCAGCGAAAGCCGCTGAAAGGCAGGCTTTTTAGATACGGTTCTCTTATAAATTTTCAGCATAGAGAAGATATTTTGCGCTAAAGTTTTTCTCGGTGGGAATGCGAACATCTGCTAGATTCCTATTCTAGTTTTGGCCACACTGTTAGCGCAACGTTATTTGCGAGCGCTGTACTCGTTATGAACCAATTATATTTAAGCATATGGAATTGAAAATTCAAATAAGTCATTCAGTTTAGTGGAACTGGCAATTTGAATTTAGATTTCGGTTGAGATTTGGTACTTCAATTACGTATAATGAATAAATTTCAACAGCAGCACAGAGAAAATATTCACATCAGGACATGCTTTTAACTACATGAACTACGAGAAAGTAATAAAACATTTCTATTTACCTATGACAGACAGTCGTATCTGAAAGTTTCTGGTCGGCGAATTCTTGAAATCGACCCTACATCGGTAGACGCCTTCGTCGTCAAGCTGGACCGTTTCCAGGGTAAGGGAAGCAGGGCGGGTGATGGTGATGAAGTCAGCTCGAGGCCCGAACACGTTGGGGTCTGACCACTGCAGCGCTTTGTTGAACGACCGGCCTCGGACGTCGAAGCTGAAACAATTATCTATATTTATGTACAAAATACATTTAAACTTAACTTTTAAACTGCATGATTTAGTAATCTAAAAGACAGTGGTATAATGTTTCCAAACTTGTTAAACTCGAGATCTTGTTCCACTGCCTTCGTTCTCCTAGATGAGCGTCTTACATCTTAGACCATATCATCATTTACCATCAGGTGAGGTAGTGGTAAAACGCTCATCTATCGTGTAAACAAACTATCGATAATATAAAAATCTTCTTTAATATCGATAGTATCGTTACTATTAATAGCTCAGTTGGGTTGGTAGTATCAATGTACCCGCAATATTATAGATAGAATTGACGCTAAATATGAAAATAGTTATTGATAGAATCAATTATTAATGCAATATTTAGCAGCAAGAGTATCGATACTATTTATGGTGCATTCTATAGTTATTGAATAGTTCAACAACTATACTATCGATATCCTATTGATACTATTGATTTTAGCTCTACTATCGATAGCCTATGATACGACTGTTAGAGTCGTATTTATAGACTTAAATACGACTATTAGTGATAAATTACTGTTTAAGTTTCTACTATGGCTAAGTAAAGGCATTTGCAAGTGATTTTCAAAGTCAGCAAAATTTTTACAGAGATTTTACTCAAACAAAGTTATTACTCGACACGTTTCACGAGTACCTATAAGAGTAAAATATTAGTATTAGTTGTAGGGAGCAGATCACCACAATTGGAAACTAATGTGATTAAATTATGAACTGCGATTGACTTATTAAAACATTTTTTTAATAATCTGTTTCACAAAGGTTAAATTAAAAGCGTTTATTATAATAAAGTACCTACTGTGACGCACGCGATTCGCCGAAATTACAGGCAAGTAATTATCTACTTCCTACACAGTCTTTGCACAGGATATAATAACATCCGGGAGCTGCTAGAACAAGCAATTTCATCACAGTATGAAACATAAAATACTGTAACTAGCCCGTATTCTTGAAATAAATACCTAAATAAGTACTAGAAGTACCTTCTTCCGCAATGGGAACCGTAATGGGTGATACACACCCATTGCGCGTCGGCAAGCAACCTCGACGCATATGCAACTACTATGAGCATACTATATTACACTACACTATTCAATGTATCCTTGAGTACGCCGAAATTCCCTGAATCGAACGGCAGGTGGCGCGGGCGGCTCGTCGTTTTTAGGTGCTCTCTTTGAAAGCGGTAGCTACTGGTACTACTGGCGTAGATTAGGTATACTGGTTGGCAAACCACCAGTACCAAACTGGTAGGCTACCAGTAAGTATTGGTAGGAAGTGGGGCGAATCATACTCATAGTATTTATGTACTATACATTCTGTATCTTACTTACTCTCTGCCTACCACATAAGCTTTACTGACCCTTTCCATCCAAAGGTTGCCTGGAAAAGATTGCTTTTGGCGATAAGGTCGCCCATTTATACAACGTTTTTACTTTTAAGCTTTCCGTGTATCTGTCTTACTTTGAAGTATACTAATTATATTTGTTTTGTTGTGCAAATAAAGTATTAATCAATCTATCTATCTACATTATTTTCAGGCTCGTAGTTTCATCTACTCAAAACTTTATACTTAACTCTTAAAAACTTCGCCTTAACTATACCTTCAATGCGTAATAGAATTAAAGACATTGTTTTCTTCACTGCATTGGAAATCCAAGTTCAGTAGTAAATCTCTCGGCGCTTGAGACCAAAACTTCTTTATTTACCCCAGTTTAGGATATCCAGGCACTTCGAACGTGTAGGTTAAAGTCTCAAACGAAAATCCTTAAACGGTGTAGCTTTTATCTCAACGTGTTAGGGTCGAAAATGGATGTGTCGTTACTCTGTTAAGTGTACTAGGGACTTGTTAGCTCGGCTGTAAATTGCCGATGCAAATAAACAAGTCGTGTGCTCACGGGTAACTTATCACTGTAATCAGTATACCTAACTCAAACGTAGGTACCTACTTATGGCCCATTTGCGCCGGTCGATATAGAGCTCATTTTCGCTAGTGACTAGACTACCCTTAGTCCTAAGTCTGCTCTCTGCACTGTGGTGTCACAATAAAGTGTCGATAGATTAGTAATTGTCATATTTGACTCATTTAATAGACAAATTTGCTGAAATGTGAAAATTACACGTCAAATATGATAAATACTATTCTAGAAAATATTTTTACAAGGAGAAATACATCATCAAAAATCAGCGGCATCATCAGCGGTAGCGCACTCGCCCGGCAAGCGAGGGGCACAGGTTCGAATCCTGTCATGGGAGGATTTTTGATGATGTATTTCTCCTTGTAAAAATATTTTCTAGTAAAAATGCCTTGAGCAATAAAAACATAAGAAATATTTAATAGGAGAAAGAATGACATCTCACGTCGGAAGCGTTAACTGTAAAGTTAACCATCTGAGCTAGTCGATAGTTGTAAAACTGGACTGGTAGATGGCGTTCAAACCGAGCCTTAGTCAGTAAATAGTGAGAGATCATAATCAAAAATTCACCATGACACGTGGGTTCCCGTGTAGCGCAGCGGTAGCGCACTCGCCCGGCAAGCGAGGGGCACATGTTCGAATCCTGTCATGGGAGGATTTTTGATGATGTATTTTTCCTTGTAAAAATATTTTCTAGTGAGCAATAAAAACATAAGAAATAAATACTATTCTATCGACACTCTATTGAGACACGATTGTGAGAGCCGACTTGGGGTCCTGTAACAGTGTGTTATTACCAGTGTCCCGCGGTTTCACCCTTGTGATTTCCGTAGTCCCTTGGAATTTAAAAAAAGACCTTTTAAAGTAGATAGTTACACATCACATGAAATAACAAACCATTTTTTATATTACTAAGACGAGCTGGTTAGGTTAGCTCGGTCAGATACACATCCGTGGACTTTGGATTTTATATTATGTTTAGATGAAACAGGTGTTTTTTTTTCGGTTTTCGCGGTTGTGACAACAGACTGTAGTCAGTCTACAGTCAGTAGCAGACTGAGCTGGACTTTATGCCTAGATTTTCCGAATATTTTATCATCTGTTATCTCATTCTTAGGCGAGATTCGATCAAACTGGAGTAAGCAATTCGACGCATAAACTTTGTTTGAGAGATTCGAGCGGTTCAATCGGATAAAATTACGATTTATGCGGATAATAATTGTTATTCATTGTTTACTCTTGCTTGGTCGAATCAAACCATAGTCGCGCGACTATTTAAGCCAGTTCATCAAAACCCTTACGGTATATATTTAAAAGCCTGCAGTTACGCTAATAACAGTGTAGTCGGTGGAAGGTGGTAGTGATTAATAGCCCAGATCGGTCGACTTGCTGCATAGTTTGCCAAACATATCGCGATCCGGTTTCTTGGCTCCAATCGAGAAAGGGGGGAGGTTGTTACTGGGTTTATAGATAGCGTGGTGGTCACAAGTTTTAGTAAACAAAGTTATGTAACAGCAATTAAATTGAGATTTATATAGACATACTGACGACCTCGGTGGGGTAGTGGGCCAACGTTGGCGTTGATGCGATGCAGAAGACTGTTTAATTTTCACATATTTCAGGTATTGAACAGAGGCGTATTCCATTTCAAAACATGCGGTAACCGGGCACAAAGGAGTTTTTTACGGTATAGCGTCGCGTCGTTGTGTCCTGTCGTCAAAACGGTCAGTGTTTTTTCATCAGAGCGATGTTCCCGGTTGCATCCCTTTCGGGGTGTGCTTAACCCCAAATAGTTTTTTTTAAATTTGGGGTTGGCGAAGTACATAGGTAAGTCATCATTCACCATATACCTTCTGCAAATAGATTTGGCTATATGTTTTACGGCCGGATTATCTACTTTACCGAGAGAGGTACCTACTACTTTATCAGTTTTTGACACATGGCACCTACACTACAACAACTATGACAATGGGTTACGGACTCAAGCAAGAAACCTTCACAATCACAATAAAATACTAACCTACCTTTAAAAAACTCACGTTACCCTATGAACAGTTTAATTAAATCCAATGGAGCAGTTTGTACCATTTATTATCTGATGTTGGTAAAGGTGCGTGATAGTGAAGCCGCAGCGAGGTGGTATTTACACTGAGCACGGTAGAACTGCCCCGTTAACTATACCTTACAGTCCTTACACACATCCAATTACAGTGTTTACATAATAATTTATAGAGCGTGCTGGTTTTATTTTTAAAATGATGATTGACCCGCAAACTGTGGGTGTTGTTTTTTTTATTGTGAGTAACAGCCAAATACAGAAACACCACTTAAAATTTAAGGGCAAAATAATAGTTGAGCAGCTTCTAAATTTAAAATTACTGTAAGAATTTTTGAGAGCTGTTAAATTGATTAAGTTGAACTCAAACTTTGAGTAACGTTTCTGTATTCGGCCGTAACCTTTGCAAGTGTACAAGTTAGGCTTCGCGCAAACGGGCCACCGGCAACAGCCACTGGTCACCAGCGACAGCATTTTGTCATATATTTTGTATAGACCCGTCGCACACGTGTGGTCGGTGGGCGATGGCGGCCACTCGCTACAGCAGCGAAAAAGTATGTTATGTCGCTGTCTTGTGGCTGTGGTGGGTGGCCCGTTTGTGCGAAGCCTTACTCATTATAGGGAGGTACGTAAAAATCTTTTTCACGTGACCCTAGAATGATTTTGTAGATTTTGTAGAAAACTTTGGAGGTGTTTTCTTTCGCCCACAGAACCAAGTCGTATGCTAAACGAACTTGTTCGTATTCGGATACGTTTTTCAATGCAGAAACAATGTCGTCTTTTGATCAGCAAACCATCTAAGAGAGAACAGATATTTCCTAGTAATTTGAGTTTAACAAGATGTTGCTTTTAACTTGATGTAGAAATAGTTATAATGTTTATAGAGATTTTTCTTCCGTTTTTGCGATGTTGTATTGACATTAAAGACATTTTTGGGTTTTAATCGCGCGGTGTTTATTACTTTTAGCATTGTTTTAACGCTCAACGTTTCGAGACCTTTCCAGGTCCCTTCTTCAGGATTGACAGAAGGAAAGTCAACCGAAAAATGTCTTTAATTTAAAATGTTTATTTATGTTTGAATACCATAATACTAAATATAAATCTTGGAAAGCCCAGAATGGAAAATACAAGTAACATAGTTTTATGTAAAACTTCAAACAATGCGACAAAATAATATCAAATACGTCCCCCACAGCACCTAGTAGGTAGCTATTTCCAATACATCCAATCTATAGTTGTATACAACTTCATAAAATATGGAGAATGTACCTGTTACATTTACGATGCGATCCCAATCTTCATCTAGCCCGGGATCAAACGATAATGAGATTAGAGTCGACAAAATAAGGATCATTTTAGATCACTCGAAATCCTCTCTGACTCAATGTACGTACGTCCGAGCAGCTCCCGACGACGAAGGCCACATTAAATCAATTCCTCATTTTTGTCTGCTCTCATATTTCATATTTATTCGGACATTAGTGTGGGTTATGCTTATTTGTAGGGGAACACTTGTAACCCAATACTTAGAGGAACTGTGTAACTGTTCTCGCGATATTCTTTTCGTTTAGTTATTCATGCCGTGTGCCGGTTGGCTCCCAGTTTTTATTAATGTTTCATTCCCATCACATGGTTGGTTAAGATGGTTTTATGGACGGAGAAATTCGGGTCAATGGTTAATGTATTGGATGAGTTATTTTCATAAGGGTTTATGAAAATAATTTATTAGTGAGATGATTTCGGTTCTGTTTGATGGATTATGATAATAATTTACGTTGTATAGGATAAAACTGGGGAGATAGATGGAATCATTAATATGCGCACCACACATAATACTCAAAATTAATATAGAAAGAGATAAACGCCGCCTTTCCTACTCATTTCCTCCGGTGCAGCTATTAAGTAATCTAGTAAGCTAGCATCGCCGTGTATCCCCGGCATAGAATAGGGTTACCCCATCTCTTCCCGTGGGTGTTGGCGACTAAGGGATTTAGGGGGGGACTAGCAAAACTTAAGTTCTCCCCGCGTGGTGGCGGATAAACAGCTTGGTCCCTAGAAGGGTTGGTGTCAGGCAAGCGGCCGGTCGTAAAGGGGGTTTAGTGGACCCCGGGCTCCCGAGAGGGATGCAACCGGGAACAGAGAGTAAGCTAGCATTGAGTGACGAGTCTTTTTTAGTGGTTTACTGACTGGCCTGTGCAGATTTATAGCCAAATTCAATTGGTGTCGTGAAATGTCTATAGGAAATGGTCTTATTGTCGATTAGGTTATTTTTAGACGATTTATGCAGCTTAAGCTACTCCAATTCATGCTATTTATGGCGCTGTAGTGACATTTTCAGATGGGCTAAGGTGGGTTACATAATAAATTTACCAATGACCATCATCATCATCATCATTTCAGCTGTAAGAAGTCCACTGCTGGACATAAGCCTCCCTCATAGATTTCCAGATGCTTCGGTCATAAGTGGCCTGCATCCATCGTGAACCCGCGGCCTTAACTAAGAGGAGGAAATGAGGAGATACGTAGAAGAACGAGGGTCACCGACATAGCCAAACGGATTAGCTCTTTGAAGTGGTAGTGGGCAGGACATATAGCACGGAGAGCAGATGGTCGTTGGGGCCGAAAAGTTCTCGAATGGAGACCGCGGATCGGAAAGCGCAGCGTTGGACGTCCACCAACGAGATGGATTGATCTTAACTAAGTCGTCCGGACTTAGTCAATGACCATAGGGAAATAAATTTCAATAACGTCTGGAGCCAACAAAGCGGTGGGTTCTCTCATGATGTTTTTCGTCGCTGTAAGAGTAATGTTTAATATTTTTATCATTAGATTAGACTAATCAAATGTGTGTAGTGGTAATAGTCTTAAAATAAAGCACGTTAATTTATGTTATAATTAAAATCGACCTAAAGTAAAGCACGCTTATTTAAACAAATTCCGCGAAATTCCTTTGTGACTATATCGCATGAGTAGATGTGGTAGTGTCAAAGGAATATCGCCCCGCGATATATTATGCTTAAGTATGTTTTTTTATGGTTATAGGTAATATAGTGAATTAAAAAACCTTTGAATTAAACCAAAGGGCTGGCGGCTACTTTGGCCAACGAATAGGTATTGCTATCCAAAGGGGCAATGCAGCCAGTCTTTTGGGTACCATACCTAGGGACTCATTTTTAGATTATTAATTTTAATTATTTTAATTTATATTTATTGAATTAAGATGTTATACTGTTCGTATAGTTATATTTATAGCATAACTATGTAACCATCTGTGAAAACGTCTAAATGGTGTTTTTGTATTAATGTTTTGTAACTAAGTTTGTTTTGTAATTAGTTTATAAAGGTTTTAAAAGGTGAATGAATACAAAAATCAGGTCAAGTTCCGAGGTGAGTCGCGCGCGTGTCAACATTCAATTAGAATTACCATTGTGTACTAACAATTAGTCGACAACATAGTATTACGGGTAAAGTGTGAGTAACCGAATGATTGGAGTAGGGTGGAAATCACAGGTGAAAAACATGTAAGTTTTATGCTTAGATGAAAACAAAAAACAACAGATACGTTACCTAGTATCGGAAAATGAGACGATAAAACTGCGTCTAGCGACGCACTAGCCTCAGTTGTATGTCGAACCGTTGCACGTTGCACACTGCGATTATCTTTTTAAAATCAGATTGCCTTTTAGCTCATTTAATTTTATGAAAATGCATGTAGGTGTTTCTAGCTCATTTTTCGAATACGCAATGTTAGAATTTACCCGTATCTACTATTTTTGTTTTCATCTTAGGTATTATGAGACATTTGTATTATCAAAGCAAAATAGCTACTTCTTCAAAAATGTGTTCGTGATAAGAATCGAACTTGCATCTCTCGCTTGCCGGGCGAGTGTTCTTTCCACTGAACCACATGGGCCTAGAATTACCATTGTGTACTAACAATTAGTCGACAACATAGTATTACGGGTAAAGTGTGAGTAACCGAATGATTGGAGTAGGGTGGAAATCACAGGTGAAAAACATGTAAGTTTTATGAGACACTAGCTGCGCCCCGCGGTTTCACCCGCATAAGTCCCGTTCCCGCGGGAATATCGAAATAAAATATAGCCTATTTGTTATTCTAGGTCTCCAGTTATCTATACGCCAAGTTTCATCGCAATCGGTTCAGTAGTTTTTGGGTTAAGGAGTAACAAAGTCACATACAGACATACTTACATACATAAATACAAACTTTCGCGTTTATAATATTAGTAGGATTTGTATTAAAGCAAAATAGCTATATCTTCAAAAATGTGCTCGCGATAAGAATCGAATTTACGTTTCTCGCTTGCCGGGCGAGTGTTCTTTCCACTGAACCATAAGGGCTTGTACGATTGATCTTAATTTTCAGTCGATATGGCATCAGAAGGAAGACAGTTGTAACAAGCGAGAAGTCACGCTACATCAAATTCAATGATACTTTGGTTATTCATCAACTTTATCGTATCATTGTTATTTTATTTTACGATAGACGTAATAATATTGGCAGCGCTGCAGCGGCTTTTTTTTCTAGTACATATATATATACATATACTATCTCAATGGCTCGTATTCGCAAATAATATTCCTTGTAGATGCGGCTAAATATGAAACACTCCAGACTGTAAGAATAGGGAAGTTTGTAGGAAATAGTGCACCACGGAGCCCCCAAGGAACTCGGGTCGGATCTTATTCCACTGGCGTCTTCTTATATTCAAGATAGGCGTGCTACATCTTAGATAATATCATCACTAACCATCAGGTGAGATACTGGTCAAAGCTCATCTCAGGCAGCGTCACAAGCCTCATTCATAAATTAAAAAAAGCTTTCTTGAATTGCAAACGTGACTTGATTTTTCACTTTTTTATTTTCACTTTTAGCCCTATTAATAAACACTGAGTAAGTTCGGAGCAGTGAAAACGTGCTTGGTCTTTTTCCTTGACAAAAACTTTGAAGTTGACAGATAGAAATAAGAAGTGGTAAAATTACTTCGACCTCATTCCACGTTTATTAACAAGGCTATTCGTATTTAGCGTAGGTTGTATGTTTCAAAACAGCTGCACTGGCCAACGTATCGGAACAGAGACGAGTCTACTTGGCGACACGAACCGCAGCTGACCAATATTCAAATATCTCTACCATCGTCTATCGCCATGGGCCCTATTCCGAAAAACTGAAAATCCATGTCGGGTGCATCGAAAATTGTTGATTATGTCATGACGGAATGTCGTAGAACTTTTTTTGTGTACAGATTGTAGGCGACATTGTTTCCGATATTTTAGTGCAGTTTCCATACAAATATGTCGAAACGTATTGAAGCCTATCGACATTTTAGCCAAATCAGACATTTTTTGTCTAAAATTTGGATAGGCTTTGCACCAATAGGATGTTCTTGTCTTAAAACTACACCAAAATGTAGGAAACAATGTCACCTACAATCTGTGCACAAAAAAAGTTCTACGACATTCCGTTATGAAATAATCAACAATTTTCGATGAGCCCGACAGGGATTTTCAGTTTCAAGGTCGTTGACGTATATACTCCTCTTAAGTTTGTGTTGTACTGTTTGAATAAAATAAAATAAAATCGACCGATAAACAGTCTCAGTTCTGCCATCTCAAAATGTGAGTGACCGCTTCGGAGTTGATGTGTACGACCACTTCGCTTCCATCCGGGAAACAAAGGGCCAGTCCTTTTTTAATTGAGAACAATTATTTAGAATTACAAAGAAACGGTTCCTGACGATTGATGTGTTCCTTATTTTTCAACTTCAACAGGAAACTGTATTCCGAAACGCGTTTTAACTTCCTTTGTTTTCCCCCCCAGTTTCTTTTCTACTAATATTGTAAAGGTGAAAGTTTTTTTGTATGTTTGATTGAGCTTTTTAAGATACCGCCATCGACAAGTTATGGTTTATTGTGGCAGCCTTTTGTAGTTGTAGCTTTGTAAGTAAGTAGGTACTGGAAGATCTGGACCAACACATAGGCTACTTTTTATCCCAATATTCCCAATGTCTACGAACTTACATGTTTATTCTTATTAATAAACAGGCTTTAAGGTCAAATTACTTAGACTATGTTATTCATGACAAAAATTCTAAAGTAAGATGGACACGTTTATTAATAAGAATCTTCTTGTCATCTGAGCGATGTTCCCGGTTGCATCTCTCTCGGGAGCACGGGGTCCGCTAAGACCACATTTTTTTTGAGGTCGGCATATTGGATAAGTCATCATTGACCATACCACCTGCAAATAACTTTGGCATTTTTTTACCGGGCCGGCCGCCTGCCCGACACTAACCCTCCTAGAGACTCAGCCGATTACCCGCCACCGCGCGGGGACAACCGAGATCCATTAGTCGCCTTTTACGACAACGACAGCAAGAGCCATCTCTTGGCATACAATAAGGTTACCCGTGATAACCCTATTATAGAATAGGGTTACACGGGGTAACCTTATTGTCCTATTATAGTATTACTATTAACTCTATTATAGAATAGGGTTACACGGGGTAACCTTATTGTCGGGGTACACGGCAAACGTTTATTAATAAGAGCGTTCCAGCGTAACAAGCGCCACAGAGGTCGCCACCACTAATAAACACTATCGCCATCATCCATCCGGTATAGAACTCGCATAAATTTGTCAAGAAATGATTAACGTGGCCTTCCTTATCTGAAACTGCAGTCTGATACTGACCAGTACTGTTCATTAATCAACTAGGCTGCCTTAACTCAATAACGATAGGAAATATTCACTGAAAATGGAGTTCGTTTTAGATTTTATTTAATAATTTAGCTTTGATGACCTCTGTGGCGCGTGGGGCGTGTACGCGACTGTAATGCTGAAAGTTGCGGGTTCGATTTTCGCAGAGATAGATAGATTAATGCTTTATTGCACCAAAATAATACAACACAATAAATATATAAATATAAGAAAAATATACATAAAAAAATACAAAAGATACGCGGAAAAATAGAGAAACAAAATAAACACATTTTTAGGGAGCAATTAGTATTTATGCTTAAAAATAAATATTTGTTTCTGGTCTATTTATCTATTTATCCATAATATGTACGAGTATATGTATTTACAAAAGGAAAATAAATATAAGTATATTATATCCGTTGTCTAGTCACCGTAACACAAGCTTAGTAGCTTACCACGGGGCAAGATGGCACTGTGTGTGGTCCATAGAATTTATTATTATTATTAAAATAGTAGTCAAAACAAAATCAAAAAGTAAACCCTTATCCATGCAACATTTATCTAAAAAAAGCCCGCTGATTCAAACAATCGAAAAACAGTTAGAATTGTAGAACAAAGGGGATTGTTTTAGATATCTAGATATCTAGAACAACTCTTTTTCGGCTTATTATACCGTCTCCGAAACACATTGTATTGTATAAAGAGGATAGTAAAAAATAATGAAGGAATTTTAGCCTCATACTACCCTCATACTTATTTATTTAGAGGGTAGCTGAAAGTAAATTAAGCAGAGTACGTGATGAAAGCATAGGTCAGATGAGATACATAAGTGTCTCTATCCTACAGGATCTTTTTTTTTTTTTTTTTTTTTTTTTTTTTTTTTTAATTTCTCCGAACAACACACAGCGCCATCTAGCCCCGTGGTAAGCGACTAAGCTTGTGTTACGGTGACTAGACAACGGATATAATACTTATATTTATTTTTCTTTTGTAAATATATACATATTATACATAGAGGGACACCCAGACCAGACACAAATATTTATTTTTTAAGCATAAATACTTGCACCCGGCGGGAATCGAACCCGCAACCTCCTGCATTGCAGTCGCGCTTTCGCACGACGCGCCACCGAGGTCGTTTTTATGTCACAGGTTCATATGCCACACATACAAATATGCCATACAAAAGCTACTTGACCGATTTTTATGAAATTCAGTATGGGCACACCATGGGATCGGTGGAATATCGGGACAAAAAGATCGCACACAAATAACCCAGGTATCGGATAATGTTAAAGTCAAACTCTACGATGACACTTACACTGACACTCTATCTAAAACAGCCTACACCTACAACACACCATGTAAAGAAATTCATGCATGTGTGTTGGAGGTGTGGGTTGTTATAACTAAAGTCTCAGTGTAAGGTGGTGTAAGTGTCCGTTGTGTATTTTGAGCAGTGGATAAGATTAAATTCGGCTACAGAACGGCTACGAGCTACGATCGGTGCTACGAGCTACGATCGGTGCTACGAGTTACGAACGGTGCTACGAGATGTTCGAGCTACAAAGTTTTTAGTTATTCAGATTGTTATAGCAATCGAATCATTGAAATTGTGTCAGGTAAAGGTCAGTACAGTGATTTGCTGGTAAATAAAATAGTGCAATTTGTAACTTTGTCAATATTGGTAAAATCAAATATTTATGAGTGAAAATATCATCGATGATATTAAGTATTATTATATCCGTCGTCTAGTTACCGTAACACAAGCTTAGTAGCTTACCACCGGGCTAGATGGCGCTGTGTGATGTTCAAACAAATATTATACGAGGTATTATTGTACGGCGGTGCAGTCGCTAAAATGACATTATATGTATTTATAAGTCAGATAAATCGAAAATACGGATTGATAAATTCGTCGCGCCGATGGAGAAATCGCGTGGTCTAGTTGTCAAGATGATCGCCCAACAATCGAAAGGCGCATACCCGAATCTAAGGCCCCTCGCCCACGGCGACTTTTTGTAGCGATGCTGTCACGCGTTCGCATCGATACAGTCGCGATGCGATCGCTAGCTGTGTGCCCTCGCCCATGGGGCGCTCAGATTTAGTAGCGATGTAAACGCGATACTATCGCGCTTCAGTCGCGAAGCAAGTGCAATTCAGTCCCCTCCCTCCGTTTTTTCCCCGATGTCGTCCGACACGGTCGCGCGTTTGCATTCGATTCAGTAGCGATGCTGTAGCGCATTGCAAACGCGACTACCACGCGTTAGTAGCGATGCAGTCGCGCGTATGCTAAACGCGCGACTGCATCGCTTCAAAAAGTCGCCGTGGGCGAGCGCCCTAAACTCTCGCAATTTTTGAGAACGTACCATTTTTTGATATTCCAATATCATAATAAAATCGAATTCGATGCTTTAATGAAAATAATTACCACCGAAATACTTCACTTTAATGCAGGTTGTAATCTGCGATTTCTGAACGTAATATAGAGGGTTTATTATCATTAGTGGAGATAAAAATATTGATTTTACCTGTAAATAGGCTTCCCGCCCGTGGCTTTCCCGGCTCGGAACCATAGCACCATGTAGACCCGGTCTTCGACAGCATCAGGCGTGACGTCACACGGTAGAGACGCCTTCCTACCCAGCACTGCATCCACATCCACGGTTGACACTGGAAATAATATTATAAATAAATAAATATTGTACGACATTGAACCCAGCGCAATCTAGCCCCAAACAAAGCACTAGGCTTGTATTATGAGTAATAGACAACGGATATTTCTACATATGATACTTATCTATACTAATATTATGAAGAGGTAACGTTGGTGACATATATGTATGTATTTTCCGTGTAATGTTTGAAACCACTAGAAAGATTGTAAAAATTCTTTCACTACTGACTACAATATTGAGAAGTAACATAAGTTACTTTTGGTTCCGATATTTTTGCGAAATCGATATACATAAAATCATCCAGACCAAAAATAAATATTTAGTTTTAAGCATGAATACTAGGAGGGAATCGAACCCGCAACCTTCTTTGGAATATCGGGATAAAAAGAAGCTTATGTGTTGATCTCCAGCCAAGTTCCATCGCAATCGGTTGAGTAAACATATTAACTCATAAAACACCTACTAAATAAAAAAACTGTCTCCTTTTGAAATCTTCTTCTTTTCGTATAGTGGTGTGGCTCGCCTAGTGTTAAAGTTTTTAGATCGCCCTAAGGCCTCTAACTGGACCTAACGACTGCTATCAGAGATAACAACCGGAACCAACTGCTTAACGTGCCTTCCGAAACACGGAGGAACTCGAGAAAATAAATTTCTGCCACACAAAATATTGGTCACCCATCCAAGTAATGACCGCGCCAAGCGTTGCTTAACCCGGGCGACCGTTCAAGATCGACAGGTACACCTAGGCTAATAAGCTCCTTTTTGGAATTAACCTCGGTTACGTTTTAATGCAATATTCGCAAGTTAGTTCAAAGCTTATAATAGTATCATTATTAACTTTGCTTAAACGGATAAGATTAGAAGTTTCACATAAATTAGAGCTCATAGTTCAAGAGTTTTATTAGACAACATTATGACGTAGTAGGCGATTATATTGAGCTTGTAATCGCCTGGGTCTCATATTAAATGTAGGATTATTAATATTTACTAGTTTATCTTGACTAACTTTGGTACTGGGTATGAGATAGTGTAAATTTTGTAACTTTAAATTAGTTTTTTGGAAAAACTGCTTGTAAATAAAGACATTTTTCAGTTTGAATCACGTAGTGTTTATTACTTTTAGCATTGATACGACGCTCAACGTTTCGGGACCTTTTCAAGTCCCTTCTTCAGGATTGAATGTTTGCTAAATTTGCTTTCCAAAATTTTGCACCCGACAGAATTTGAACCTGCAATCACTTCTTTTGCATTTGTGTCGCAATTGGTTAGCGCAATGACACAAGTTTTGTAAGGTTGCAGGTTCAAGTCCTATTAATGAAAACTTTTGGAATGCAGTTTTTCAAAAATTTAGTCATCCAAGGAAACACTTGAAAAAATAATTTAATCTTTAAATTACCTATGCCAATCAAAATTTAAAGATCCTCACTCTAGAATCATGAGATCTTCTACTTTCGGACTTTTACTTCTGCTAGGCAAAGATAGTCTCTAGCGTTCCGTGAGTATAGTCAGATCTATTTACTGTATGTGTGGCCATTGATGACTTACCACCTGTGCTGACTAAAAGTAATTTGAGGTTTTAGCACACTACCGAAGGGGAATGCAACTGGGAACATCCCTATAATTATGACGAACGACCGAAGTCTCCCAAAATGTAATTACTACGACACCGTTGGGATATATTTAAAGTTATTTTAAATCCAGAAGAACAGAAAACAGAAAACAAAAAACAGAAATAGAAAATATAATTTATTGGCAACAAATCACACAACAGAAAGAACAGCATTATAAAAAGTAAAAAAGAAAACTACAAAAGTTAAAATAACATAAAGAAAAAAGAGTCCAATGAACCGTGTGCCTACTGCCAAAGGGGATCTGCTCGGCTGAAAATACGAGTAACATGAATCTACAAACTCCAATACGAAATTATGTATTGGATAATTATTCTAAAATAGGCCTAAATGGGAATAATTTTCATGGGCGATGTTCATTATTAAAACAACTTTTACTCAGATGAATATTCAATTTCAAGAAGGTAAATGTTGTGTTAAAATTGTTTCCAATTTCAAATTTCTTTTTTAAAACATGTACCTACCTAAATTTTCCTTAATGATAAATTAATAAAAAACCAACCAACCAAGTGCGTGTCTGACTCACGCCAGAAGGGTTCCGTAACATTATTACAAAAAAATCACGATTGTTATATGGGAGTCCTTTATTTTGTTTTTTTTTTATAGCGTCAACAGAAATACATAATCTGTGAAAATTTCAACTGTTTAGCTATTATATATTATATTATACTAGCTGACCCAGCAAAAGTTTTTTTGCCTTATAAATTATAGATAGTAGCCAATTCTCAGACCTACTGAATACGCATATAAAATTTGGTAAAAATCGGTAAAGCCGTTTCGGAGGAGTACGGTAACTAACATTGTAACATTGAAATTTTATATATTACAGAAGATTATATTATATCATGCTTCATGGGATATAGCCTGGTAACAGTAGGACACACGGACACACAGACAGACAGTGGAGTCTTAGTAGGTAATAGGGTCGCACCCCCCCGAAGGGTTCCCGCCTTGTCGTGGCGGGGGGGCTTAGTAGCCGTGGCCTGGACACCCACGGTGAACCAAGAGGAACCCACCCGAGGGGCCGCTCGAGCTTCGGCTCGCGGCCGGTAGGTTACGTCCGTAACTGAGGTGGGCCGCAGTGTGCAACATTGCGGCTGAAGGTTTCGGGGCCGCGGCAGGAGAGGAGTGTCGGTGTTGCGTTGCCGCTCTCCCTATCTGCCGCGGCCTCGGCGGGGCCGCCACCGTTGATCGCGGACGCGGTGGGGCTGCAGGGGAAGAGGAGTGTCGGTGTGTCGTTGCCGCTCGCTCTATCCCCTGCAGCCGAAAAGTGGTCGGCGACGGGGCCACAGACCTCACCCGTCGCAGGGGAACCAGGGGTGTCCAGACATCGCTGGTTCCCCTAAACGGCTCTTGGCGGCGGACTCGGGGGAGTTCGTCGCCAAACACAGAGCCCCGAGATGGTGGCGGCGTGTCCGCGCCGCCTTTCGGGAGGGCTTCGCCCATTTGGGCGCTTGGAGATGGGGTCCACCCGGACCACCCGCCGCTAGAGCTTGCCGAAGTTATCCGAAAGGTTCCGGCAAGCTCTGGCAACTGCGGCGCGAAGGACTCCGAGGGGTTTAGTGGGTATACCCTGGCCGCACACCATCTTGGCCGGGGGGACCCCCACACACCAGGCCGCTCTCCCCCGAGAGCGGCCTGACGGTCTACCTTAGATTCTTATTAAATACATACAGTTGTGGTCATATAATTAAGAACAATTTGAAGTTCTAGAAGTTTTTTATTTCGATTGTGTCATTCACAGAGATGTGTATCTTCTGACAAGAAACTAGTTATGTTATAAAATAGCCACAAAAATAGAGCCACGTGGCTTAGGAAAAAAGAATAAAATCGCTGTTTTTTCACATTTTATTTATTTAACACATTTAATAGGTATAACACATTCAAATAGTACTGAAGCTGGACAAATAATTAAGAAACATTTATTTAACTGCTTGGAAATTGTTTTGTGTGACACTTGCGAGTACATTAAAAAAATCACAATAATATGTTTGCGCGGAAAATTTAGCAATTTAATACATTTTTGACTAAAATTAATAGTTAATAGGCTTTTAAAAACTGTTTTACACCGGCGAGGCATTGACTCTAATAATTTTTGACATTTCGTAAGAGAAATAGAGTTTCATTCTTCCAAAAAACGTCGTCCTAAATTTCCACACCTTGTATTGGAAACCACAGATACTTACTCGAAGATAGACACACACACACAGATTTACACAGATTCTTTACTTCGAACCACAGATTTTCTATTGGGTTTAGATCTAGGTTGTTAGCTGGCAAGTCTGAGACCGAAACTGATTGCGCTGTAAGAAATTCCTTTACGTACGTGCAATGTGGTTTCCATCATTGTCATGCTGGAATGTCCAAATAACCGGTAGAACGTCTTCAGCATAAGGTAACATTGTTTCTTCTAGTATATTTTTGTATTGGAACTGATCCATATTACCTTCTATCAACTTTACAGGTCCAACACATTGTCCAGAAAAGCACCGCAAAATTTTCACATTTCCACCACCGTGCTTTAATGTAACTTTCGTCTTCTTAGGGTCGAATGCTGTATTTGGGGGACGTCGTACATATCTTTTTTCATCAGAACATACTCTGTTTATTTTCGTCTCGTCAGAAAAAAGTACATTATTCCGTAGTTGCACAGTCCAGTTTTTATACTTTCTCAATACTTTCTCGCAAATCCAAGCTGAGCCTGCCTGTGACTAAGTTTCAACATGGGTTCTTTTCTTGCTATCCTACCGTGCAATTTTTCTTATACCAAACGTCTTCGAATAGTGCGTGCTGAGATTGCAAAAGGGTTGTTTTCACCAAAATATTAGTTTTTCAGCTAACTGGACCCTTTAAAAGGACTTTGTTTTGCCATACGAACGTTGTTTTGCCATCTCGAGGAGTTGTTTTTCTCTGTTTAGGTACACGTGGAACATTCGAAGTAGTTTGATACGTAGCAAATTGCTTTCCAGCGTGGAAATCCATCGTTTTTTGAACATTGCAGATGGTCCTTTTTACAAGACCAATTCTTCCGGCGAAGTTTTATTATTATACTTCCCATATAGATTTATCATAGATAACTTTTATTTTTTCACATTGTTTTTTCATAAGAAGCAATCACTTTTAATCTTATACAGCACTAAATGGTCCCAAAATTATACAAACAGTTAAGTAACAAATCGACTGAGTGTTCTCTATTTAAATTTGAATAAAGGTATAAACTATTTAGCGTTCTTAAAATTACGTGACCAGCCAGTAAATAGGAATACTTTAAAGATCTTTTAATGTAGTATTTCGATGGAATACTATGTTTAGAAGTAGTGTAAAAAGTGTGTATATTTATTTTCAGCTAATCATGGTTACCGTTAATACAGTGGTACCGAGAGAAATAAAAAAAATGCATCCAATTACTTTTTCGTCTTAGTTTAAAAAAAAAATCCTTTTATATCAGCGTTCTTAAATATATGACCACCACATATGGGTTTACTTTTGACTGTGGGTATTTTCTTTCTAACAAATGAAGAAGTTAAGCATAAAAATCTACAAACAATTTACGGTAGGTAGGTACATGTTTCTCAATTGAGAATAACTCCTTTTTTAAGGCGAATGATGTAATAATAATATCGTTACATGTGAAATTGTATAAAACTGACAAGTTAGGTATATGTGGATAAGTAGGTACTAGGATGTTTGTAAAAACATATCCATTCATTGTTACATTAATATGATTATTCCACGAACTCCACCGAGGGATCATTGTTATCTCAGTAAATACCCACACAATTAACAAAGTAAATTATGTACTTAACTTTATTTGATACGAAAAAATGGTTTATTTTTAGACGACCTCTGTGGCGTGTCGAGGGAAGGCTCACACAGAAGGTTGCGGGTTGGATTCCCGCCGGGTGCAAGTATTTATACTTAAAAATAAATGTTCGGTTCTAGTCTGGGTAAAAAATGGTGTAATATGTAGTATATCCGTTATCTAGTACCTAGTAGAACAGTTTGACTTTGGAACTGATGAAGATCGTCCGTCAGAGACGAGTTTGAAATGGATCACTATCAGGCGACATTTCTCCTTCTAGTCTCTTAATGGAGACCAGTTCAATTCTATGACTAGAAGGTAGATATCAAATAAAAATAACGACATTTAAATACACGTCTCGCATCGACGAACCTATATTTCGCAAATAGCGTTGCCTCAACAAAATATTTTGCATTACTGCCAATCACATTTCATTTCTGTCAATATTCATATCAATGCCATTAGGAATATCGAAAACCATCTCAGTAATAATCGCGAACAAAAATACTAAGTGAATATCCCTGTTATTTTGCAGTTACACCGTTATGATTCCCGACTTCCCTTTCCGAAGCTATAAAGAGACCATGAATATAAAATAGACGCAATATTAAAACCGTTTCGTTTTCCACACCGTGAGAAATAATCCTCTTTTCTTTGAGAGAGTACTGTCGGAGTGTTGAGGCCAAGTAATGTACACCATCAGTCATACTTAGAAGGTATTTTCAATTTAGTTGCGGTGAAGACTGGTCTAATAAAGATAGATTGTTTAGTCTCGAGGTGACAGACGTATCAATTTGAAGTGGGAAATGTGGAAGATACAGTTTTTTATTACTTTGAAAGAGGGCTTGTTAGCTGAAGAGGGATGAACTACATCTGTGTATATCTGTGTGGGGGATGGTCTCAGTCCCCTCGCGACCAAGACCATTGTAACATGGTTGAAGCGTCGAGGTAAGAAAATAAATAATAATACGCGATTTTGACCCGGGAAAATGTAACTATATCTGTGAAGGTACGTTATGTAATGTTTGATATTTGACGACCTTTGTGGCGCGTCGTGCGAATGCCCGACTGAAATGCTGAAATGCAGGTTTTGATTGGGTTCGATTCCCGCCGGGTGCAAGTATTTATGCTTAAAAAATAAACATTTCTTACTGGCCTGGGTGTGTCTCTATGTATAATATGTAACTATGTATTTACGAAAGAAAAATCAATTTAAGTATTATATCCGTTGTCTAGTTACCGTAACACAAGCTTAGCAGCTTACCACGGGCTAGATGGCGCTGTGTTGTTCACAGAATTTATTTATTTTTTATTATTATTTATTTTGCAAGCTAGAGAACTATGCTCTTGGACTGTTTCCGACAATAAGCCATAGAACGTTTACGCTAAGTTTATTTGAACAAAATCATACTGGATCCACTGCCTCGGTCTCTCGATTTGATACTCCTGATTAGCATCCCTATTTCTATCTAACTGTATGTAAAGGTTGCCTGGAAGAGATCGCTTTAACAATAAGGTCGCCCATTGTACCTATTCTAAAATTAGCTGTAAGTTTTTTTAATGTGTTTTGTAAATTTTTGGTGCAATAAAGTTTTTATCTATCTATCTATCTATGTGCGTCTTGGTAATGAGCTAGATACAGTAAATATCTCTGTCTTTCGTCATATAATACCTATATTTCAGCTGCTATAATTAAACTACGTAGGTATTAATTATGTCCCGCTTTAACGCCGATCATCTTCAAACTCTCAATTAATTAACGCCTGATTTCGGTGTTCCTTTAAATTATTTACATACTTTTAGCCATATGTACATAACATTTCTTTTTGTCTGTAATAAATAAGTTTTGTAACCTAAATTGAACTCTTGGGAGTAACAGGGCTACATTTTCACTTCAAAAACCCCACGAGCTTGGGACTTTTGCGAGTGAAACTGCGCGACGTTGCTATGCTAGTAGGTAATATACTCATCCTCAAAAATGGATCTAGATAGATAGAAAACACGTTTATTTGCACCAAAAACAACACATGCATAATATTATTACAACATTATTCAAAGACGGTGATATAAGTCAAAAGGGGGGTTTTTATAAAAATCTAAGCGAAAATTCGAAGTAATTTTCCAAAAACGAAAAAGAACTTCCAGAAGAACTCGTAGAACATAAATTGTACGACTACACTTCTCTAAAACAACCTCGTGCTTAAAATCCCCTCCCCAAGACACTGTATAGTTATTAATTAACGTAATCGTAAAGCTTATCACTTAAAGCTCGACTGCACCGTGAGCTATTAAATAAAAATTACGCATAAAATATCGTCCAAATTATAACTTCGGTTTTGTGTAATGGTCGAGTCGAACGCATTCGCAACGATTATACCGTGTTCGAGGGCACTAAACTAAGGAATTGAGTCGCTCATTATTGCGGTCTCTAATGTCGCCTTGTGAATGGTGGCGTCTGAACATGCAACGTTTATGCTACCGCATAACTGCAGATATTTTTCTAGTATATTTGTCTAAATGTCTATATACTCCTGTTTACTTATAGTTAGACGATGTTTTATGTGTCTGTTTCATTACGATTTTTTTTCTCGTTGCCACTGGTCATCCTATGTTATATCTGACTAGCAGATTCCCGCGGTTTCACCCGCGTAAGTCCCGATCCCGTGGGAATATCGGGATCAAAAGTAGCCTATGTTACTCAGGGTGAATGTAGCTTTCTAATGGTGAAAGAATTTTTGAAATCGGTCCAGTAGTTTCGGAGATTACCCCCAATATACATACATACATATATACATGTTACCAACGTTACCTCTTTATAATATTAGTATAGATTTATATAATTATCTATAAAATGCATTGTCCTGAGTGACTGACTGACTGATCAACGCACAGCCTAATCCAAGCCTCTATAAGGTAATTACACTAAAACAATCACTGGAAAAGGATAATGATAATGGATTCAAAGCAGATTTTTCATTTTACCCTCGTTGTGTGGAGAAACACGCCTCAACTCATCAAATAGCCTTTTTCCCCGATGTCCTCATTGTTTTGAGTCTTACTTAAACTTTAGTGGATAACAATCCAGCGTGCGGCACAGCGGACAAAGATCTTTGTGACATTTGAAACGAAATCTCCAATCTATTCATATGACACACCCTACCTCTACCAACGAAACCTAATGAGTTATCTACGCGTTACCTTAGAAAATACCTATCCTTAGCTAAGCGAAGCTACCTAACGTAGAGAGACCCTTATGTCCGAAGCTCACCTTTATTCCACCTACGGCCTTTGATCAAATCCTGCTGACTTGTTACGAAGCGTCCGGATAACGTAACTATTTCATGTTACGGAATAAAAATACACACGAACCCTTTGTAGTGACTTGAAGGTCTCAAAGTAAGTTGTAGAAAGGTTCGGGACGATTTCCTGGTATTGATAAGTTGCTGGGCTCTGTATGAGTTAGAAATCAATATTTATCAACTGCAATTTTTTTTGTAAGTTAGACTATTAGAAAATATTTTAAGAAAGAAATTTTTCGATTTTTTTTTCTGTTCTCGCGATTTTGGATTGCCATTAAACTCATTTTTCGGTTTTAATTGCGTTTTGTTTATTCTTCAGAATTGGTCAATCCTGTAAATAAACCTTTTAAAATCTTGAAACGCTAAAAAATTAAACAATGCTCGAGCTACAAGTAATAAACGCCACGCGATGAAAACCAAGAAATGAGTTTAATTTCGAAAAATACAACTTCAAAAATTCACTCGCGGCGGCAGACTTATATTCGAACTTTTTAAAGATCTATTTTTTCCGCATTCATAGTTGATAAGCCTAAAGCATTACGAAATAATTAAACTATATTTACACCTGTGCGTTATCGATACAATTTTTTCTTATAACAAAATAGGTATACCTACAAACGAAAAAGAAATAAAAGATAATCTAATTCGATCGAAAGGAAAACAGACGATGATCGAATTTTAGGAACTCGATGTCATAGATAAATAATTGATGACATTTCACTACAAAAATAAAACATTTCACCCAAATGACACTCATGGGAGTTGGATTTGTATTTGTTGTAGTTGTTATAACACTCATAATTTCAACATTAAATAGATAATACAGTTAGATAGGCAAGTATTATTGTGTCGGACAAACGGAAATTTCCTAAAAGTAAACAATGTGTGGATTCACATATGAATTTTCAAATATAGGTACTATTCGTTAATAGCCTTAATTTCTAACATAATTATAGATTTGTTTACTTACAAAGACGCGCGTTACCACACCTTATGAGCGTATGTGTGTATAATTTATATGTGTGCGTAATACGGACGTGTTTTTTGTGTTTTCGTCTTTACGGATACATAGAGTAATACACAGGTGTGGTAGCGTAGTGAACAGATTAACCCCCTTACCTATAAACGATGATTAACAGAATGACTAAGGGCGGAGTCAACCAAACATGGGTAACTCTTATTCAAAAATTTATTGCTGTTTTTTCGGGAATAATTCATTTTTACATTTTAACAAACATACTTTCCATGATTAGCAACCCAGTACGGAGAATAACCGATTATTTTGGTGGATCAAAGTTAATTCTACAGATATTTTAATGGCGGACGAATTTCATGCATTGACACTAAACTATGACAGTGATAAGTGAGAATGTCGTCACAATTATCCTACAGAATGGCATTGAAGTAATTTTTCTTACATAATGAGTTACACGTCAGTATTTTTTGCTGGTTAACTCTGGTATTCTCGTATTGATATACAAAGAATATGCATCAGATACATGAAAACGATTTCAATAGTTCAGTCGAGTTTAATGGAAGAAATAGGTAAAACCTTGTATTGTAACTCGGGAGTAATCTCAAGTTTGGTCGAACGTACCCTTAGTTATGCAATGTCTTATGACAGTAAAAGACAGACGATATTATAGCTTATGCAGATGTTAATCATCGTTTATAAGTAAGGGGTTTAAAAGTTTAGCTGTTCAATAAAACTATTCATTAATTCGATATTATGATATTCAATGCCTTAAGAGCATAGTCTTCATTCTCTTTCTCCATACAAACGTAGTTTACATTTTCCTTCCTGGATAAAGACATTGTAACGGTTCGCAAAAGCCACCTTTTACACAGGTGCTATTCATGAATTTTAAATATATGTAGACATATTAAATCCTTGCAATATAGATCGATCGACAGAGATATCGATCTTGGTTAGTTAACTCCAAATTTGTACATAGATGGCTTGGCACCGTTAGGTAGGGCTCGCGCTAAAAATTCGACCAATCATGAAGGACTAAGCAGAGGTTTGAGGGGGATGACGCCAAATTTTGAAGCGGGAAGCGTTCCTAGAGCGAGAGCGTCACAGCACTTATTTTTCGGAGGTCTTTAGAAGCAGTCACGTATAGGGCTTTTAGCGTGCCATAAGTTTGAATTATATAAATTTTGCTAGATGTTATAGAGTCAGTGTTTGCAAGTTAATTAGTTATTAGAGTCAGTTTTGATCCAGCCAAGATGCCTACACTGTATCTAGTCCTGTAGAGCATATAAGGTACATTATTAATTATTTTCATTGTTTAAACTAGAGGAGGTTTGAATTGTAACGACTTTTCTCCAAGAGTAGACTTCGATAGTCTTAATTATGGGACATGTATAAAATGTATCTATTTTTGTGTATGTTGAATATGTTAATTACTCATATTTTATGATTTTATGCCATTTGTGTCAGGTTAGATTCCTGCACTAAGCTTATGTTTGTTAATTTGACGTTATAAGTTAATATGCAGCCCTTGTGAGTTCGATTCGCGCCCTGCATTTGTACTGAAATATACCTACTGTACTATTGATTACAAAGTACTTTATAGTTGTATGCAATAATTATACTATCTAAAGCGAGGTTCAATCCCTGCGCTGATTGATTGTTCTTTTGATGCTAAAGTACTGGTGGGAAAGTACATTGTAATATCTTTTATTTTTACCTTTTGTTCTAAGACTATAACATAGTCGAAGGAACGTCCATTTTGTTGTGTTTGTGTTTTGTATGTGTTTGCTTACAGCATTAATGTAAATTCATAATTGTTTAATCAGTCTATCTAAAGACAGTCTACAGGAAATTCTATAAAAGAATCCTGTTTACTATAAATTCAAATTAAAGTTCATATTTGAGGACAAAAATAGAGGAAACGCTCGAAAGGAGGTTTCCTTTTAATAAATTTAATTCTAAATTATATTTGGACAAAGATCCATCAGTTAATTTTACTGTAGTAAAATGACCAAAACTAAGTCAAAGCCTAAGTACGTTTGGTACATATATTTTGATATTTCCGAGTGGAATTTACATGAATAAAGATTAATTCAAATCATAATCTATACGTAAGCAATTTACCTTCTTTTTATATCTCTATTTGTGGGAAATATTGGTTTGATGATCGGATTTCGAGGTCTGGCAATTCTGCTATACTTGCAAACCGAATCCGGGACGCAATCGACAAAAGACTTGAGTACAGGTGTACTGAATGAAGTTTATCAAACTATAAAATTCTCATAAAGAGGATTATTTCACGTTACTAGATAAGGTATTTGCCTGAAGTCTATAAAGTCTCATAATGAGGTTTATTATAATAGTTTTTAGGATTGTGGAATTCCACTGTTGTCAGCAGTCCATTTATTTTATACATTTTGGTCGAGTTACTATAGAGATTAAAATTCATAATTCAATTAATTTTTGTCCGTTATCATTAACATTTGATTAATTACACCGGTAGAGTTTTCTTTCGGGGATTCTTTCTCTATCAGGTAATCGAATCTCCGTATATAATAAAACAACATTTTGATAATTTAATTACTGTGCGTTCATTTATACCTAATTCCCTTAATTTTAAGTTAGCTATCTTATAACATTCATTCTGCAGGCTAGAGTTGAGGATCTGACATAGATAGTAGAGACATCTTTCAGTCAATTTATAGCGTAATCAATTAAACTCAAGTAGCAACAATTTTGATCACATAAAACAGTAAAAGATCATCTTTAATTTTCCTTTAACGTTTCAATTAAAGTTGGTTTAGGATAATACTTAGGATAATTTGGTCAGGTGTAGGTTTTCTGTAATCTCGTCTACCTATAGGGAACCTAGAGTTAACTACAATACACAACGAGGGTAACTGTAACTACTAGACCTTCACGAGCCAAAGACAAATAAAGGTACATCACACAATCATAATTAGGTAGTTTAGATAGGTAGGTCAGATTGATCGAAATTAATTAGGTATTATATCGTTTTAATTGAGGTTAGGGATGCGTTATAATTAGGTATTTTCGTTTATTTTAGTTGACATACTTTAGGCCATTAGATACTTGTTCCTTTACAGTTTGGTGCCTTTGACCAAGATTAGACCTTAGGATCTTATAGAATTTAGATTGAATTATTTAGATTTAATGACCTTTAGATACTTAGTTCTGTTATATTTGGTGCCTTTGACCACGATGAGATAGGTATATTAGATTTATTGAGCTTTAGATCTTTGTTCCATTATAACATTAGAGTAAATATGTTTATGCCATAAAACTTATATCTGTCATGACTATGCATCTACGTTTTTATTTTTTTTATTTTTTATTATTATTTTAATTAGAAAATTAAAAAAAAATAAAAAGGCTGATGCGTTGTCATGGCAGATATAGGTTTTATGGCATAAACATATTTGCTCTGATGTCTTTATCCAGGGAGGAAAATGTAAACTACGTTTGTATGGAGAAAGAGAATGGAGACTATTCTCTTAAGTTACTAGGTGTGCCTAGATAGATCTTAAAGCTTTATTGCACATATATCACATTATACCTACGGATTATAGCAGCGAGCAGGGTAATTAATTATAGCAATATGTAGTTTGATTGGATTTTCATAAAGCCTTAGCAATATTGCCACACTAATATCGCAGAATGTTACACGGAAACCGGAAAATTAATATTTGATATTATCGCTGTAATAATCGGGTCACCAATTTCGTCATAATAATCGAGATAATTATAGTCGCTTACTTATAATTAGACGTTTGTCCAACAAGTAGGAGTTTCATTTAAGGTGAAATAAAAATACAGATTGACCGATTTGGCAGATACAACTTCAGTATTGGTTTTTACACCAATACTGAAGTTATTACACCAATACTGAAGTTATTACACCTAAATATTGCTTTAGTGACAAGATTTTGTTGGAACTTCTAAATAATATCAACAGAACAATCCAAAATTGCTAATCAAATTTAGAAATGAAAATACGGATGAAAAGATAATACAACAAACTTGCCCGTTTTAAGCCATTTTTTATTTATTTAAAACTTTAAACATTTATTTTGTTTTGTTCTAATATTGAGAAACCGTACAGGTTTAAGAAAACCAATTAAATCCCCATTTTAATGCAGTTGAAGTTTAATTTGGGCTATTGAAAATATCTTACGAGTTGGTCTGTGCCTTAATAACCACTGTTATTAAGGCGCATTATAGAGCATAAACAAACAATTTTCGTGAAATAAAATTGCTAGTTTGAATTAATTTAGGGCCTGTTCACAAAATGTTTTTAAACGACACATTTTTTCAACTGTTATGTAGATTTATTGTGTTCTCAAAACTTTGAGCTGATTTATTCAATAAATAAAACTCAATTTGATTCGGTTATTTGTGTATGTTATTATTTAACATAAAAAGATAAAAGAACCAAATGATTTTTGATGATAATTCTCTGAGAAATCCAATAAATAAATAATTCATATTATCATCCTTAACAATATTTTCCATTTTTTTCGAATGGGACCTTAAGAGGAGTATATACGCCAACGACCTTGAAACTGAAAATCCCTGTCGGGCTCATCGAAAATTGTTGATTATTTCATGACGGAATGTCGTAGAACTTTTTTTTGTTCGCAGATTGTAGGTGACATTGTTTCCTACATTTTGGTGTAGTTTTAAGACAAGAACCTCCTATTGGTGCAAAGCCTATCCAAATTTTAGACAAAAAATGTCTGATTTGGCTAAAATCTCGATAGGCTTCAATACGTTTCGACATATTTGTATGGAAACTGCACTAAAATATCGGAAACAATGTCGCCTACAATCTGTATACAAAAAAAAGTTCTACGACATTCCGTCATGAAATAATCAACAATTTTCGATGCGCCCGACATGGATTTTCAGTTTTTCAGAATAGGGCCCTTAAACTCGTAAAATGACTTACTAAACTTCAACATAAAGAAAAATATATGACTCAGTTTTTAATCAGCCATATGAGTTTTGGTGATAAAATCGCCGTACGTAAACCAGCTTTTATACGTATACAGAACTTATACCGTCCTTTAGTGTACTAAAAAGTCGCTAAACCGGGTAAGTAGAAGGTAAGGAAGCCTCTTATGTCTCTCGTTTTCTCGATATATCATATTTTTTCCCGACTTGGATGATATATGGCGGTGGTTTCGCGCGTGACAGGCTTCCGGGGGTAATATTAATAAAATTATTGTGGAGACACGTCGGCTCTCGCCGGGACTGACCCGGTCTTAGTTGCACCTTGCTCTTTTCCCTAACTATACCAGGTGTTGGAGTTTACGAAGCAGCTGCTTATATATGTTGTTCTACACGTTTGGGTAAATAACTTTTTGAGCTACCGCTTTTGGAAATTTGAAACAGTTTCCAAAAATTTTGAGCTTAAAGTTTAAGTACTTGAAAATCAGCTGTTTCTGAGAGACGGAGATCATTGATCTTAAATTGTCCTTTTATTTAGTTTGGACCAAGACAATTTTTACATTTTAATTGCCTTTACTTTCAAAACTGCTGTTTTACAGTAAACTTCAGCATTTATGAAAAAAAGGTGCGAATTAAAAAAAAATGTTAAAAATAGTTCGTCCGGACGTGTAATAAGAAGTTGTATCATAAATTCCAACATCCTGTAAATGGTATGTTTGTATAACAAATGTTCCTGGTAGGTACTCTAAGCAAATGAGTGCAGACGAGTCTCAGAAGCTATGGTAGTGACTGATCACCCACTATTCTACTAACATAAATGTGAAAGTTTCGATGTTTGTTTGTCTGTCAACCACGCAAATACGGCTGAACAACTTTGGCTGAAATTTGGCACACCTGTAATTTATAACCAGCATTAACATTATGAAACTTTTTATCCGGGAAAAGTAAAATGCCCGCGTATTTCCGCGGTGCCCAGCTAGTAACTACTAATTTCTAAGTCAAATTCCCTATAACTTTGTATATACAGAGTTCAAACTGCTTCTGTATATCTAAGAAACAATAAGTTTTGGTTAGACAGCCTTTGAAATTTCGAATTTTACTATATATTTTTAGGGTTCCGTAGCCAAATGGCAAAAAAACGGAACCAATACGGGATTAAAAAATAATCGTCAAACCTATGCGTGTGTGGTATCTATGGATAGGTCTTCAAAAATGGTATTGAGGTTTATACTATCATTTTTTTCTAAACTGAATAGTTTGCGCGAGAGACACTTCCAAAGTGGTAAAATGTTGGTCCCCCCCCTGTAACTTTTAAAATAATGAAATAATAAAACTAAAAAAAAGTATATGACAGTATATGTAGTATATCCCTATGCAAACTTCCAACGAAAATTGGTTTGAACTAGATCTAGTAAGTAGTATTTTTTAAAACGTCATAAATCGTAAACCGCAATTTACCTTTCAAAACCAAATCTGTTGTATAGATAACTAGCAGTGCCCGCGACTTCGTCCGCGTAGAAAAATGACTTTCAGGATTTGTTTATTTATTTCTTCTCATCTGAGCGATGTTCCCGGTTGCATCCCTCTCGGGAGCTCGGGGTCCGCTAATCCCCAAATTGTTTTTTTTTAATTTGGGGTCCGCGCAGTCGGTAAGTCATCATTGACCATACCTGCTGCAATTAGATTTGGCAATGTATTTTACGGCCGGCCGTCTGCCTGACACCAACCCTCTTAGGGATCAAGCAGTTTATCCGCCACCGCGCGGGGAGTACTTAAGGTTAGCTAATCTCCCTCAGATCCCTTAGTCGCCTTTACCCACGGGATGAGATGGGGTAACCCTATTCTATGCCGGGGCTACACAGGTAATGTCGGGGCTACACAGCTAAATTTGTTTATTTATTATTCTGTACTTATAACATCTCTACAAAAATTATATAATACAAAATCCAATTAGATACTTACGGAAATTGACAACAATAACTAAACAGACAGACAGACAGACAGCGAAGTCTCAGTAATAGGGTCCCGTTTTTACCTTTAGGTACGGAACCCTAAAAAAGACGTTTGTTGTATGGGAGCCTCTCTTAAATTTTTGTTTTATTTTGTTTTTAGTATTTGTTGTTATAGCGGTTACCGAAATACATCTTCTATGAAAATGTCAACCGTCTAGCTATAACGGTTCATGAGATACAGCCTGGTGACAGACGGACAGAGGGACAGACAGACAGACAGCGAAGTCTCAGTAATAGGGTTTCGTTTTTACCCTTTGGGTACGGAACCCTAAAAAAGTATTAAAAAGTATCGCTGACCACAACCGCTTTGCAAAGAGCCGACCTCGCTCATACATGCGCGCGCAACACTTAAGAGGAGTATATACGCCAACGACCTTGAAACTGAAAATCCCTGTCGGGCTCATCGAAAATTGTTGATTATTTCATGACGGAATGTCGTAGAACTTTTTTTTTTGCACAGATTGTAGGTGACATTTTCTAAAATATTGTGAGTCTAAATAGTCGAATTAATATCGTTATGTTACCTTTAACTAATAACGGTATCAACAATTTACCTTTAAAAACAAATAAATCTAAAGATCGTTCTCCACAATTGACGAATTCTTCGACTATAAAATGTAGCTTTATGTCATTGTAAATTAACATAATAAAAATTTATTTGAACATGTAATTTATTTGGACTGATGTAGGTAATATTTTGTTGTTAGTGTAATGGGACTGAATTTAATTGACACAATTTAATTTCTTTTTATATAATTATAATCTTCTGAATTTGTGACATGTAGTGATTATTACCAATAAACGAGTATGAGTATGAGTATTTAAAATTGCTTGATGTTACTACGGAGCGTTACCCAGACTTCGATCCCAGATGTATGTAATACATCTACCTGGAAGTAGATGGGTACTAAGAAACCACGTCCAAAGCCTCTTCCAGTGATACCTCAATTTGCACAACGACCCAGGGTTTTCTATGAAGCCACCACGTACGTTAGTAATCCCAAATATGACCTATACATAAACCTAATCAAATAAGTCAATAAACGTTTATAATTCAGACGAATTCAGTTCACAATAGGCGCCGGGATTTATTATTTAAAATGTGATTGTTACGTTCGATTTGCTACTAGTCTAACTAATTTACCATTGGGCGTGGTGTTAATAGAGCCATAAACATTGCGTAGTTTGCGCAAACTGATCATTGGGGACGTATAATGCGTATTATTGTTTTAGTTTAGGTTACATTATTATGTAGCTAAATTATAAACTAGCTGCGCCTCGCAGTTTCACACGCGTAAGTACCGATCCCGTGGGGTCTCGGGATATTAAGCCTATTAAGATATTCCATTTACATACAGAGTTTTATCGTAATCGGTTGAGCGGTTTTTGCGTTAAGAAGCAACATATGCAAACTTTCAACTTTATAAGGATTAGTACAATACGGGAGAAACGCAATATAAACGGATACATTTGTCGGGCTATAACTGCAAACTATGGAACGTCAATTGAAAACTGCGTCGGTTATGCGAATTGGTCAACAACTACTTGGCTTACTAACGATCTAATCTAAACTTATCAGTGCGCGTTAGCGGCAGAGGCGCGTCGTCATAGCGTCGCAAATTCTTCTGTGATTGATACCTTTTCTGTTGTTGTGTTGAATGTTGTCTCTCACAAGACTGAGATATGCATTAGGTTGGTACTTGTATACAAATAATAATGACTTATTTCATCATGTTTATTTTGTTTTCTTATCATTTCTTAGTTTAAATGGAAGCTTTAGATAATATTGACATTGGTCGAAGGCGATAACCTCTGGTGCAGAAGATAGGGGGGTCAGTCTCTCGGTCACATATTGCTTGTGACATTGATTCCCAATTTAATTTATATTTCATTTCAATCACAACGGGCAGAACCAGGCTTTGTGAGTAGTAGGCATTTTCTGAAACTCGTGCATTTGATTAGGTTCAGCGCAGAACAAACTCATCCATCGCTCGACCACAAAAGGACAGTGATACCATGTCGACGTCGTTCTACTCTCGTTTTCCATTCGTTCCGCTGTCCAGAAATTTTCGCAATAAAATTAATCGTTCAATAAAATTGGAACCGAATAGAGCTACCCATGCATGAACACTTTTTAATTGGGTCGCTTTTTTGCTCCTTTTATAATCATCCAAACGAGAAATCGAACTTCAGTAAGTCTGTTTGCTGACATGCCCGGCCCTTAATTATAATTCTTTGGTCGTAAGTCGTAACTATCTTGCAACTTAGTTCGAAATCTAGACTGTTCTTAAAGAATTAGCCAAGTCGAAGTCTAGGTATCGAATTAGAACTAGTCCACGATTTAGTAAAAGTTTTGTGGATTAATAACGAATTCATTGATTAATCTAACTTGTAACTATTCACCACAATTCACCATTAGTAACAATCGACACGTTCAATCAAAGTGAGCAATTTGTTGCCTGTCAACGTAGTTCCCGATGGATTGCATAAAATTAAACGAAAAAAAAAGAAAACAAATATAACGAAAATATATGTTCCCATTTTCATTTTCGACAAGCAATCGGTTTTAATGGGTTGAACGATTCCCACTTGAGTTTGTTCGATTTTGTTTCATTTGATTGCTCCAACGCTTCAGTACGAGATGCCACACCTCACCATAAATCGTACGATTTAAATGCTGGTCAATGCTATGTTATTTAACTAACTGCGGAGTTTTTGCAACAGTAATTTACTAATTCGTTTTCCAGATACATTTTAACTTACTTATACTGAAAAAGTTTCAGATTTTTTTCTTTTGTCCTAATTTTTTAAATAGTTACAATGTTGTGTGTGGCCACACGAGTCACAATCTTTTGTCAGATTTTTACAGAAAACCAAACAAAAGACATTACACCACATACATTTTGGGTTTTTTAATTATGGAACAGCCATTATAAAATGGAATGTGTCCTACTGCTGTTTTCTAGTTAACTGTGCTATATCATAGACCATCGTCACTTCGTCATCAATTGCGACCTGTGAAGATAGTAGGCTTTAATAAGAAAAGTGAACTTACCTAGATCTTCAGCATCTTCGCTCCACTCCCCTTCCTGGGCCCAGCAAGCAGCCAGCATTACCAGCAGCCGAATCCATCGCACCGAACACATGTTTACAATATTTTGATAACAATTACATCGCAAAGACGCTTCATTTCACTTGCCAATTTCTACTTTTCACAGTTACATTCCGATTCATTACCGGCAGTCTCATTTACGAAGTTCTTTTTAATTGCGATAACCGTCGTGGGATGGTATGTTTACAGTCAATGGAAACAATGAATTTTATTAAAACAATGCAGACATGTAGCGACGTAGAGTTACACAATGATTATATTTCGCATCATTATAATTTTATTTCTTTTACATTATTATTCAAACAGTTAAAAATAACATTACTGAATTTAAACTTATGTAGGTAGATCATCGACACAAATTACAGGATTAAGCGAATTCCTTTTTTTTAAATAGATAGTAAATGACAAGTCTAACTTCAAGTGAGTGAATGATAATTCTGACGAAAGTCCGTGGTATCGGTCAAGTGAACAATTGTCAACTTCTCAAAAAAAAAACAATCACTGAATTAGTTAAAGGTACTGTTGGTAAATGTAAGAGTCGTAATAAGTATCAGAAAACATGTGTTAAGATTCTTAACTCAATTCTTTAGCCCCGTGTCAGAAATATAAAACTTTGGCTACGCTCATGCACGGGTAAATAATGTCTTTTAATCTCTAAAGAATGACCCTTATCCAGAGGAAAAAAGTTCCCAGAAAGGTTAGGAACAGTAACGCGAAATTTATTTCTCGATTATGTTGTATAATGCCCGGTCAAATGGAAAAGAGATCGCGAAGGTCGAGCCGAATTTCAAGTGATAAGTTTAAAAACGCATTAATCTTTTTTGCCTGTGAATTATTCAAAAAGACCTTGAGATTCTGTTTGAAGAATAAAGCTTTGAATCTTTTTACTTACCTACTAACTGTTGATTTTACTTTTAATAGTGAGAAAAATGTTTGTTTTATAACATTAATCGTGAAAATGGCTTCTTCTACGACTGTATCGCACGACATTGTACTTTATCTCATTTTTTATTGAATATAAAATGGCTGAGTGCGTACCTTTCTCTTATCCGATCGGGTTATTTATTGCACAAGTTTGTTTTTGACCGCCTCACGTACTTTATAGGGCGAACCTTTCCTATCCCGAATTGCCAATTGCTATTTGATATATACTTTATGTTGTAACTTTTCGTTCTCATATTTCTTGCGTTTTTTCTTTGTTTTTACATGATTGAATGTTCTGTATCTGATTCGGATAAAGGTCTCTGTATATTATGTATGCAATCTGCGAGAGTAGTAGGTCATCTCGACTCTTGTTTCTAAACAATAACTCGTAATACGATTTGTTTCGATAGATCGGTCTCGTTTTGGATCTTGGATTTATTTTAAAAGTTGATGTAAGATAAGAGAAAGTATGAAGAGAAAACAGGACTTTATTTCGTATTTCTCTAAATATAGAATACATGGAAGGGTTTTATATACTTCCTGGATGTTATGCAAACAGAAACTCTTTTATTTTATTACAGTGATGAGAAATTATTGTAGTCCCTTTCCATCTAGCGAGATGACAATTGTGCCTTAAGAAAACTTCCTGGGGCGGAGCCTTAATCGCTTTAGATGGTTTTACTGTTCAAACGAGACTGAGTTTGTTTTTGCTTGACGTCTCATGTTACCTCTCAATTTGTGAGTTTCTTAACTTATCTCTATTTAAGGCGAGTAAAACTAAAGTTAACTATCTATTTATCTACGTATGTATGATAATGTAATTAAGTACCTAAAGAAATAATAGTTTGCAGGATTTTTAACCAAATAATGCACAGACCACATACATTATACAGTTAGCCATAGGCACAGAACCGAAATCACATCATACCTGTAAATCAAACAACCACTTGCTTCAGCACATTAATTGAACTTATAACCTGCTACGTCGTAGCCGAGTGCTTACACAAAGTGCCCCAGTGGTCGTCCTGTTATTTAAATATGAACAACATTTTACGTATGGAATAGAACCGCAGTTTAATTAATCCAAGCAATTTTTAGCCGTAACAACCCTCACAACACGTGACCTTCCAAATAACCATTGTTAAAAAAACGGATAATATTCCGGATTCCCTGGACCATTGTAAACCGTCACCTGATAACGAGGCAGCCGGTTCAAACGCCATAACCTAACAGCCTTACGCACATGTACGTAGGTACCTATCTAAATACGTGGCCATAGCCTTGAATATCCTGTAGGACCCTCTTTCGACCAAACGACAATGCTGAATCTTTTATTAGTTTCGTGAATGGACGCCCAGTTGACATAACCGTCGTCGACATCTGTTTTCATATTCAGCTATCATTTAGAACGTATACATACCTATTACTTTACCTACGAAAGTAGTATAAGCGGGAAAGTTACCTAAAAGGTTTTGTGACGGTAAAACAAGAACACTTAATTCGGATATTATGCGAAAGCGTTTTTTTAGGACATCTCGATAAACGTCTCATAAGCCTGGTTTAACGCAGGCATAAGTAAATTACCTTCCTACGCTATTTGCGTGTTTCTTTTGGATTTGCTCATACTCGTATATATAGCTAAGTACAGAGATCTTGAATATGTTTACGAAAGCGGCGAATTCTTTATGTTATTGTCACATGACTATGAAAGTTAATGTTCCAAATCATTTTTTTTTATATAATGTTCTTTACTTCTTAAGATTTCCTTGATTTTTATTTTTAAATTGTTTCCTTCATTTGGTTGACTAGTATTTTAATGTGTATGGTGCAATTGGTTAGCGCAATATATCGGTTTTCTAAGGTTCGAGTCCTGTGCCTGCAACCTTACAAAAGTCGGGTACAAAATTTTGAGAAGCATTTTTTCAAAATACTAGTTCTTAAGATATTTTTTTTATTAAGAATAAGAATAATTTATTGTTCTAACTATGTAGGTACCTACAATGGTCTTAAATATGTAATATTTTGTGCACAGTCTACTCATTTCGAGAATAAATTAATGTAAGACTAAAGTTATTTAGTGATAAAAAACGTAATTGCAATAATAAATAAATAAATAAATATTGCACGACGCAATATTAAGCGCAATCTAAGTCCAAACTAAGCACTAGGCTTGTAATATAGGTACAACGGATATACTACAACATAATACTTTTTTTGTAAATACATGATACATAGAAAACACCCGGCCAGAAACAAATATTTGTTTTAAAGCATAAGCATCTGCACCCGGCGGGAATCGAATCCGCATTGCAGTCGGGCTTTTGCACGACGCACCACAGAATACTACAAAGCAATGATTCTAATATTAAATTGAAACAATCCGATATAGTATCGAATATTGAATAACGGTCAAAGGCAAACGCACAAAAATATCATCATTCTTTTTGCAAGAGTTATGTGTTTGTGTAGTACATACACTTTTTGCAACTTTACACAGTTTTATGTGTTTATTCTCGCTAGTATATTGATTTGAATAGTCTGAATTGGAGCACGGGAAGTTAAGTTTAGTTTACACTATTGTTACAGGACTGTTGATAAAAATAACTGGATGAAATAGTGTGGACGATGTCGTAAACGAAAATAGGAATTCAAACTTCTTTTATATTTTTTATCATAAATAATAATAAATAAAGATTGCCGGACGTTGCACACAGCGCCATCTAGTCCCAAATTAAGCAACTAGGCTTGTACTTTGGGTACTAGACATCGGATATACCTACTACATGCAATACCCTCTTTGTTAATCTATAAATAGCATTGTTACAGCCTAAACCGCGGTTCGAATAGGATCGCTCTGAAATTTGGAGTTTATGTTCTTTTATGTGATGAAGACATCGGATTAGGAAAGATTTTTGAAAACGGTGCTCATGCAGGTGAAATCTTGGGACGGAGCTATAAATAAATAGATATTGCACGACGGTACTTGCAGCGCAATCTAGCTCCAAACTAAGCACTAGGCTTGTATTATGGGTACTAGACAACGGATATAGGTACTACATATTTACATATATACAAAAGTTACATGTTCAATGCCAAAACCAGAAACAAACATAGCATATTTATGCTATGTTAGAAATATTCGAAATTGAACCCGCATCATAGAGGTCGTCGATTTTAATAACGTTTTTTTTTTTTACAAAGGAAATATGATATGATTGAAGCCTACCCTGCCTTTAATTTCCTCAGATTTAAATTAAAACTTTCGGCATTGTTTTTTTTTTCAAATATTTACTCGGTGTTAATTTATTAAAGGCCTTGAACGTATTTTTTGTGAAAGAAACTTTCGAGTGAGCGAATCAAGCTACACGCAAAAATGTTTTCTTATTGCTTCTTGTTAAATTGTTTTAATTAATTCATCAACTCATTTAACTTAACTAGCAGTGTCCTGCGGTTTTACCCGCGTACGAATCTAAGCGGATTTAAGCTGTGAGTTGATATACACAGTCTGTCAATCAGTCAGGAGTTGTATTTTATATGTATAGATTAATAATTGAATGAACACAAACGCCTTATTAGTTATGGAATTTTGTACAGGTTAAACGCTTAGGAAAATTCTGAAAATTATTTAAAAAGTATTTTATTTTGTTTTAATTTTGTATTTATTTAATTTCATGTGCAAAGATTGTCCATCACTATTCAGCGTGGTAACGCAGCGAGCATTTTGGGCAGATTTGCACTGGAAACTCTGGGTGGTGGTCTTTTAGATTAGTTATATTGTTTTAGTTTTTGTATTAAAATAATTAATAAGGTTTTAATTTATTTTGACATTTGTATTAATTAACTATTTGTGTTTTATTACTTAAATTTCCTTAACCTATTTTAATTTAATGATTTACATATGGATCTATTATTGTTGTCTGAAATAAATACAATTTATTTATTAGATTGTAAACACACATTTCCGTATAATAATTGTTTTCGATACAAATCTGTAACGATTCCTATCATAGCTCCCAAACGGATCATTTTTATTTCTTGTCCAAGATTTATTTTCCCTAGATTAGCATTCCACTTATTTATGCTAATGTAATTTTAATGACGACGCCTTTTTCGGCTAATTTCATTTTAAGAAAAACTCAGCGGATTTGTTTTAAACCGTGGCTTATTAAAATGCTTTTCGCGACGATTTCACTTTTAATAAAATTTAAATTATTGGCTCCCTTAAGAATTAATTACCTACTGGGGATAACAATTTACTTTGCGTTCAATCGGTGTTGGGATAAGCGAACAATTTATGACGATAATGGTGGTTTACTTTATCTTAAGATTAATTGTCTTGAATAAAACGATCTATCGGATTATTTAAAAATTATTAGGCTTTAATCGAACGGTTATTTTCGGTTAACTTTATAACTTGAGTACCTACCTATTTATTTAAATAATTTTATACTACATTGTTGTATTTTATTATTGTCATAAAATAATTTATTCATGCACCTAGTCTTCGAGTGCCTAATGTAAAGGTCTCGCGGGTTTCGATACCGTACGTCATAATTGGTCCACTAAAGATACGAGTTTCCTCGCGATGCTTACCTTCACGCAGTCGCTCTAAAATACCTACTAATTTATATTTAAAATAATTAGTAACCTCGGTTTGATCACGGGACAGTTTCCGTACTATCAACAATTAGAAAACATCCAACTTCCGAATTTCACGGAGTTTCTAAACAACCCTGTTTAAGTTGTTTGCTGTGTCAAACGTTGTTCATGCTACGAATAAACAGAAACAGTTCGGATCTGTAGTCCTAAAAATATCCGTTTTTAATACAATAAAGAAAATACACGGGATAAATCCGTTGAAGTTGTTTGTTATATAAAATATTTCACCCGCGTAAGTCCCGTTTCCGTGGGAATATCGGGATCAAAAGTAGCCTATTTTACTCGTCGATAATGGAGCTTTCTTTTGCTGAAATAATCTTTGAAATCGTTCCAGTAGTTCTAGGGTTTATTCACTACAAACATACAGACACACACACACAAAAATACAAGTCTTTCCTCTTTATAATATTAGTGTAGATGTATATAATAAAACAATTTAGTCACCGAACATTAGATACGCGGTATTTTAAAAATCTATGCACATAATACACAATTATTTTAATAGTATAGGTCTGCCTGAATTTTATAGCATGAGAAAAAAAAGAATACGTGATTTTAATATGACAATGTCATCTTCATCTGTCATGAATATGTCATTAGTACACTTAACTAGTTTTGATACGTTTTTCATACATTAAAGTATCAAGATGGTATACTTCGATTACCCAAGAGTTGCTGTGTGATTTTTTTATTTGCCTACTCTATTTGCCATAAGATTCTAGTACACCGATATAGATATATCAGCATAAGCATCTTCAAGTACTTCACACTAAATGCAAAACTTTTACGAAAATTCAGCATTCACCATTTCTTAACCACACCACCGCACCAATGCACTCGAAGCAGAGTAGGTACATCCTCGTAGGTGCAACCATTCGAAAATACAAAGTCAATTCCGTTCTAAGTACGGCTAGCAAATAAAGTAGTTCGATTCGAGCCTCAATTTGTCGACATGGAGTAGTACAAAAACAGAAATAAGTCAACACGCCTCGAGTTCCGAATGCTATCGGAAAGAAGCTGTACGGTCAGAACTGGCGCTGTTCGAACAAACAGTTGTACCGTGGAGTATTGGTAATTGTCTTAACTTTTGTAACGTCAGCAAAATGAAAACTTTGACGGCAGAATGTTTGAGATACATTGTTTATTTATGGATGTAAGTTATTTTATCAATTTGATATGAGTATGTTTGGCATTTTCTTTTGAGCATAAATATTGAAATAGCTGCATCGCGTGGATTTACGAATAAGTCCTGATGCCGTGGGAATATCGGGATCAAAAGTAGCCTATAATAACATATTATATTTGATATATTTTGCGTATTTTACATATTTTAGGAATGACCTATTTTGACATATTTTATGTTTAAATTATATTATCATAGGTAATTGAAGGAAGTGTACCGCCCCTAAACTGTAAATAAAATCTGTATATAGGTATAAAAGAAAGTCGTGTTAGTTACACTATTTATAACTTAATTTTTTTTTATACATACAGACGAATTGAGAAACTCCTCCTTTTTTTTCGAAGTCGGTTAAAAACGGCTGAAGCGATTTGGCTGAAAATGAGTGGAAAGGTAGCTTAACCAGAAGACGGACATCGTATACATTTGCCTCTTAGGTGGAACAAAGTTTGCATGGTCAGCTAGTGAATAAAACAATAATGGAAGCAAGACTAGTGTACCGCCCATAAATTGTAAGTAAAATTTTAATATAAAAACATCTGTTGTCCGCGACTAGTCGGACTTGTTGGCGTGATATTAATGTTATATGCCGACGACGAGAAACAGCTGCCGCTTGACACTTGTGGCACTTCACATCAACGGCCTACGTGATGTCTACGTGGCTTATCTAGTTTGTATCTTTGCGCATGCGCGTTGGCCCTTACCCCTAGCCATCTAGACGAGGCGACGGTTAGTTGCACAACAGTCGGGCGACTGACGGCAATTAAACCCGTCGTTGAAGTCGTCCGTCTAGGGTTCGTAATTATGTGACAGAAGAAGATAGAAAAGTAGGTCAAATTGAACTAAATCGGCAATTAAGGCTGGAAACATACAGATAAGAGAGAAGACACATTGCGCTCTTCGAGTGACGGTATCAACATATACATTGCTGGCGATGCGCCTCGGCTTTGCACGGGGATGGTAATTACTATGTACCTGAATAATACGATATAGAAAGAAAGAAAGAAAGAGACATTTGGATAAAATTACCGTGTGTTTGCACAGACAGAAAATATTTATTTGCTTCGTAAGGCGCGGGACAAATATAACAAGCGCGAAAACGTGTAACACTAGCCCGCATCGTTCCACTTCAGTTTCTCTTGCGTCCAATACCGCACCTATCACCAGTATTTGACGGCCTCTATGGCGCGTTGGGCGAAAGCCCGACTGCAACACAAGGCGGCAGGTTCGATTCCCGCCGGGAACAAAATATTTACGCTGATCATAAATGTTCGTTTCTTTTTCTGGGTGTTTTCTATGTATGACAGTATATATTTAGTATAATATGTAGTATATCTGTTGTTTAGTACCCATAGTACAAACCTAGTGCGTAGTTGTAATAATTAAAAATTAAAAAAAAAAACAGTAAAACAAAGTTAGTAAATAAACACATTTTTATCAGAAATTAAACTTAAGACTAACGAATATAGTGGTACAATCGCTAAACGCGATATCTCCCAGGCAACCTTAGGATGGAAAGATACAGATGGAGGGGATGGATAGGCTGACTACAGACCTGATTATCGTATATAGGTAAGGTAAAATACAAAACGAATGAAAATGAAAAAAACATTTATGCCTTAACTTTTCAATTTGTTTTTTAACCTACAAATGCTGTAATTTAAACGTCACTCACAAACCCCAGTGATTATTTATTGAACACTAAAGTAGTGCTTACAAAGAAACCTTTAGCTTTAGTACGGCGCAACACTGTCGATCTAATACCTAGTATTTACATTATCAAAAATTCACACAAGTACGCAAACTGCAGTTATGTTCTAAAACATGAATGTAAAGCAACTTAACATATTCATATCCATATTATAGTTTGATTTGGTGTTTTTTTTGTTGTTTGAAATCTATTTTTTATATTTACTCTTTCTAGAATTATTTACTTTTATTATGTATCAGACGAAAAGACGTTGCGGAGCTTCCCGAACGCTGCCCATCCGAGCTGGATTCGACGATTGACCTCTTTCTCGAAGTTGAACCTACCTAACTGGACTGTCTGTCCTAGGTATACGTACGCGTCAACAACTTTGAGAGCCGAATTCTCAACCATAACAGGGGTAGGTACAACATGGGCATTAGACATGACTTTCGTCTTGTCCATGTTCATTTTAAGACCTACCCGCTGGGAGACTTGATTGAGGCCTTCGAGCATCGTATTGAGTTCCTCCATCGACTTTGCCATGACTACAATATCGTCGGCAAACCGAAGGTGAGTGATGTATTCACCGTTAATATTGATACCCAGTCCTTTCCATTCCAGAAGCTTGAAGGCGTCTTCCAAAGCGGCCGTAAAGAGTTTCGGAGATATCACGTCTCCCTGTCTTACGCCTCTCTTCAATAGAATCGCCCTCAAACTCCGCAACGTCTTTTCGTCTAAAATACCTCAGTGCCTTAAGACGAAAGTCTTCAATCAGTGTGTGTTGCCAGTGATGACATACGGATCCGAAACGTGGTGCTTCACTATAGGCCTTATGAATAAGCTTAGAGTTGCTCAAAGAGCTATGGAGAGAGCTATGCTCGGGGTTTCTCTACGGGATCGAATCAGAAATGAGGAGATACGTAGAAGAACGAGGGTCACCGACATAGCCAAACGGATTAGCTCTTTGAAGTGGCAGTGGGCAGGACATATAGCACGGAGAGCAGATGGACGTTGGGGCCGAAAAGTTCTCGAATGGAGACCGCGGATCGGAAAGCGCAGCGTTGGACGTCCACCAACGAGATGGACGGACGACTTAGTTAAGGCCGCGGGTTCACGATGGATGCAGGTCACTTATGACCGAAGCATCTGGAAATCTATGAGGGAGGCTTATGTCCAGCAGTGGACTTCTTACAGCTGAAATGATGATTATGTATCAGTATAACGATTAGGTACAACCAATTATAATAACTAGAGACAAATACAAACAGACATAGGTACATTATTATTTTCATAAATAAATTAAATAAAAATCTATTTTTTAAACCTGGACTAGTTAGTCCCTGAAATATGGAGCTCAGCTTTATTTAATTGAGGTAAATAAAAAACCATTAAGTGCAATGGGATCTGGTAAAGTTCGGATACGTGAGCAAACGTTATAAATTTTCAAAGTTCCTATGTACCTATTAATCAAAACACAATATTAATTTGAAAACGTTGTAAGCGTATACGAATGGAATAAAACAATGGTTTTATTCCATTCAAATAAAAACTAACAAATAATTAAATATTTAATAATTCATTAAATACTATCAAACTTCATTTTTTAACAGAACAATAAATATACCTAACGTCTGAATTCTTATTATAATGATCAGATAAAACTTTTTAACTAAAAAAAACATCACTTTAGTGCAGGAAAACCCTCGGCAGCCTCAGGAGACAATATAATAAGTTTTCTTAAAGCTAGGGAAACGCCGCGAGATATTGGCGGAGACCGAAAAGAATACCGGAGCTAATAAATTTGTGCTTCAACTTTTTTTTTATTTCCAATAGTTTATATAACAGACAAATGAGGATTTATGAAGTTTGTGTTGCACGAAAACTTTTTGTATAAAAAATATCAATAATATTAATGTTATTATTAATAATATTAATGTTTTTTAATTGTAGACTAATTTATGTCATTTGTGTAATTGTATGATTTGACACATTTTTCTGAAGAACAAATGTCAATTTGTTCTTCAGGAAAATGACATTTGTTCAATATAACGAAATAAAATAAAAATGAAATACAAATAACTATGACGTCAGGTCGTAGTTTGAAATTAAAAACGAATTATAAGTTACATGTGTTTAAGTTAAAAGCTACACTTAACCTAACCCTTTTGACATAAACCTTCCAATCTCATTCGATTTTTATTATCAAATCAATGCATATAACTAAGTCAATACTTTAATACATTACTCTATGATAAAATTTGAATAGCAAGTTTTATTAAATTATTTCAATCACAAAATATAAATATAATCAATTAAATACGAACGTCAAAATAAATCGAAATAAACAACGTGAAACTGATAAGACTCGTTTAATCAAAGGCCTAACCACAGTTTCTAATAAGTTTTAAACATATTTCATGATAAAATTATAATAGCAATTTTTATTAAATTATTTAAATCATAAAATATAAATAATCGAATATAAACGAATGCCAAAACAAATTAAAATAAACAATGTGAAACTCATAGGATTCGTTTAATCAAAGGCTAAACCACAGTATCTAATAAGTTTTAAGTGACATGCATACAGGGAACAGTGGGCTCTCCACCAGTAGCGTAGCTTGTAGTAGTGCAAAGTACAAAGTGTCGAAAGCGATTTTGTTACATAGTAATAAATGGTAAAACGCAAGGGACATGTTGTCTAGTGTATACTTATATTCAATGTTTTTGGTAGATATAAGCTACAACTAACCTACTGTGTGTGCAAAATTCAAATAACATTATAAAAAATTAAAAAAAGAATTATCGAAATCTGACTTTATATGCCAAAATACGGTTTGAACATACATTATAGGGCTGAATTAAGAACCTCCTCCTTTTTTTGAAGTCGGTTAAAAATGTAAAATTAAATTACATGGTGGGGCGACTTGGCATCGGAAAACCAGTGATAGAACTTTGTGGGTGGAGCTTGGAGAGGCATATGCCTTGCAGTGGGGAAATACATACTGCTGAAGAAGAAGAAGAGAGGAGAATAATGTATAGTATGTAGGTACGTTATTATATAAATTATAGGATACAATCTGTAAATAAATCAAGTTCAACGGATCTAACTAGGGTTTATTTTGTTAAATTTTTGCCTTTAATTTTCGGTGTCCACGATCACAGCCAAATATAGATATTTTATTACGATTTTTATTAGAACAACATCTAAGAAAACAATTAAATAACTGTTGAACAAAAACAACAGTAGTAGCAGTGTTGTAGTTTTTAAAAAGCAGTATCTGTTGTCGTTGTTTAAATAATAAAGTAATAAAATAACAGACTAAAATCTAATTTCTTAAAGTAACGTAATTCATCTTTGTTATACCAACTGTTTACATACCATCCTCATTACATTTCGCTTCACTTAGTAAACAATTATAAATCCAACAATAACTTCTTCACGCAAAACATTTAAAAAAGAACCCTCAAAAAATGTCGAAGCAACAGGTTATTTATTAATGTCACAGCACAGAAAATAAATAGTCGATTTAATACATTTTAAATTTCGCGCGTTGTGATCACCCGTCGTTAGACGCACAACCGTTCGCTTCGAGAGCCGAACGAACACTGATTCGGCATTGGACGAAATTTTCCAAAGGTGAGGATTTCGTGCATCCTCGGCAGCTTTCGGGGTATGTCGGGCTCATCCCGTTTCGATTGTTAGCAAAGAATTTCATATTTTTCGCGGATAAATATAAAATTTTCTAATTGAAATGGCGCACGCCGGCAGTGTGGCACAAAGAGGCATGTTTGTGCGATGTATGCTAAAATGGGATATTGCATTTTTACTTCCCATTGATCTTTTCACCTTTGAAAGTTGAAATAAACAAAGTACTTTGTCATTTTTAACCGACTTCAAAAAAAGAAGTTATCAATTTGTCTGAATATAAATGATTTGTTATGTTCGCGTCGGCCCGACTGCAATGCAGAAGGTTGGGGGTTCAATTCTCGCCGCTTTTCTCTCGCGATTTATGCTTAAAAATAAATATTTGTTTCTGGCCTGAGTGTTTTCTATGTATCATATATATGTATTTACAAAAAAGAAGTATAATTTGTAGTATATCCGTTGTATACCCATAGTACAAGCCTAGGACTTAGTATGGGGTTAGATTGCGCTGTGTGTAACGTCGTGCAATATTTTTTTATTTATGTCTTGAAATATATATTTATTTATTATTTATTAGTTACTTGCGCCAATTACACGAACTAATTACCGTAATAATGCACATCAACATGATTAATTTATAGTACCTAATTTCAAAAGTTATTTTTGTCAGTCTATTATTGACGAGGCATTTTGCCGTCATGAATAGAAATTGTTCGTCATAAATAGCATATAAAGGCACGCACCAAAATCTATTTATGAAATGAGAAATGAAAGCGATTCTATGAAATTCCCTTTTTTGCGAGTGATTTTTTTATAGGAAAATTCATATTTACCGGGAAGCGGGTGCGTTCCGGGGCTGAGGCGGGAATGTTTAAGAGTTTTAGAGGTTATATTTCTTATGGTTTTTATCGCTCGAGACATTTTACCTATCACAGGTCCGCTCTCGGACCGCTCCCGGACCGCCTTCTTACATGCTCTTTTAAGTATATTTTACACATTTGTTTACTATCTGCACACCGATCATAAACCATAGTAAGGTTAGAGCGGTGATTATGTTGTATTATCAAAACAGATTATCGATAGCAATAATGCGCAGCAATACGCCCGCCATTCAGACCCATGAGAGAGAGCGAAATACTCTCCGCACCGCTCCCACGTTTTTCGATTCACGATGTATGAGAAACTGTACGAGTGTACCATAATTATGAATGGTAAGTAAATTGAAGTGATTCGTAGAGCGTCTACGATCGTAGCAATTGCTACAGTCGTAGACGCTCTACGTTCTATGCCTCTACTCATAATCTGTTATCTATTGCTAGCTCTGCTGTGATTCTCAGGGGATCGGAAATTACGAGAGTGAAACCTAAGGAACGCTGGTCATCATCATCATCGTCAATCGTTTTAAGTAGTGTATGTTTTCTTTGTGATGTAATTTACTTGGTGTGTACAATAAAGAATTTATTCATTCATTCATTCGAGCGACGCTGGTTGTTTATAAAAAGTAAAATAAAAGTTCATCCATGGTAACTAGACACCCTAAAAATAGGCCTTATATAGGTCGGTCGGTACTTTTGCACTGGAAATGTCATCACCATTTCTAAACTAATTTATCAATGCACGGTTCCTTTACATTTTAAACTTTGACCCTCATTGTATGTAACATTCGAGTTTCCAGTAAATTTCCGATACAGGCTTACCGCAGCAAGTAATTAAATCTGTTTGCTTGTATTTTGGAAAACGTCCGGCGTAACCGCTGTCCTAGATGAGTTGAGTGATATAACTCGACCATACTCTCGTAGTCGACCTAGTCGACCTCTGTGGCGCGTCACAATGCAGAAGGTTGCGGGTTCGATTTCCGCCGGGTGCAAGTATTTATGCTTAAAAATAAATATTTGTGGCTGGTCTGGGTGTCCCTCTATGTATAATATGTATGTATTTACAAAAGAAAAATAAATATAAGTATTATATCCGTTGTCTAGTCACCGTAACACAAGCTTAGTCGCTTACCACGAGGCTAGATGGCGCTGTGTGTTGTTCACAGAATTTATTTATTTATTTATTATTTATACTTGTTTGACGAACTCTATGGCGCGTCAGGTGACCCTCTACCTGCTATCTGTACCTGCACCCGACGGGAATCGAACTCACCACCTTTTACATTGCAGTCAGGCTTCCGCCCGATGTGCCACAGAGCCCGTGGTTTACTATATTCGTTTCATTATTGTAGACTATGATTTGACACATCTTCCTGAATAAAAAAATTCAAATACAACAAAGAACCATATGTAAGATCGTCGTCTGAAATTACGTATAATACCTAGTACCTACTCATAACCATTCACTGCGCCTGCCCCCTCCGCACTGGTCGGGCTTAAGTCATAGGCTCCGTCATAAGGAGCAGATTAGGTGTGCATTTAAAACAAAATATCAAAAGTTGCCGTGCCGAGTTGTTAATTTTCACCCCGGTTGCAACTAGCCCCCGCTCCCCTACATTTTTATAAATAAGATACAAATACAAATTCTTAATTCCAAAACTAGAGTTACTGAATATCAGTTTCCAGAAGATTCCACACAAGGCTGAGCCCGAATCGTGGAATCTAAGTTTAAGTTTAGCGGTGTTGGTCTAGTGGTAGATACCTCGACTTGCATTCCGAGAGTCGTGCATAACATCGCTCTTACGGTGAAGGAAAAACATCGTGAGGAAACCAACATGTCCTAGGACTCACCACGGTCCGAAGACATGGGATATTCAGTGTTTTCTATGTATCATATGTATGTATTTACAAAAAAAATGTATAATATGTAGTATATCCGTTGTCTAGTACCCATAGTACAAGCCTAGTGCTTAGTTTGGGGCTAGATTGCGCTGTGTGTAACGTCGTGCATTATTTATTTATTTTATTTATACCTACAGATGATTTGTAACGTTTTAAAAACAATAAAAAAAAACACACAAACACACACACTCACGTTACGTCGCGTCGCATTGTCGCGTTCATCGTTCACATAGGACAACGGGTGATTCCGGTTGTGATTTTTACACCCTTGTGTATATAACGGTATAAAGTTTGATGAAATTTTAATCAAAATGTATTCGTTAGGAGTTTAAAATGTTGGAAATGTTTCAATTGTGTTACAGAAGCATGTCGACTTGTTTCGTTACTACGTATTTTAGTCTCGTAAAAGTAAAAGAATCTTTAGGTGGACTCGTCCGTGGTTTCAAGCTTACAAATTCCTTGTACCTAGGTTACCTAGGTACTCAGAAAGCCTAACTAACAGTGATGTTCTTATAGGGTAAGATACGGTATATTCTAACATTGCGTGGTCGAAAAATGAGTGACAGTACGTGTTTACGTGACAACGGTTTCACATACGACTGAGGCTAGTGCGTCAGCTGACGCAGTTTTATCGTCTTATTTGCCGTGGATAGGTACCGTATGTGAATAATATAAAGGTAATGGTTTTGCGCATTTTTTGTAAATACCTACATACATATTATGATACATAGAAAACCAATCCGACCAGAAGCAAATATTTATTTTTGCGTATAAATATTTAAACCCGGCGGTAATCGAACCCACAATGTTCTGCATTGCAGACGGACCTTCGCCCGACGCGCCACAGAAGCCGTCAAATAAATAGAAACTTACTTTTAATTCGAGTTTTTTTAATGTTACACTTTAGTAAAATTTAAATTTTAGAATAAATGTTTTTGTTAAATGTTGCCAGCGGGACTTGAAGCCACAACGTCCCGTTTCCATAACGCAATTGGCGCGCTGCCATTTGCGCTATAGGGGTTCTAGTCCGAGGGTTAATTTTAAGTAACGCATTACTGGGAGCATTGAATTTTAGATCATTTTTTTATAATCACATTTTTTTAAGCATTTTTAGATATACCAGATTGAGGTATCGTAACCCATATGGTAAAAACGGGGCCCTATTAAGATTTTGCTGTCTGTCTATCTCTCTGTCCATCTGTCACCAGGCTGTATCTCATAAACTATGGTAGCTAAACAGTCGAAATTGACACAGAAGATGTATTTCTGTAGCTGCTATGACAATAAATACCTACTGATAACAAAATAAAACAAAATATTGAAGGGTGGCTCTCATACAACAAATGTAAGGGCGATTAATTATCACCACTGGGGTCATCTAGTGATAAACTGGCGTCAGTGGTAAAGATGCAAACGTTCGTCATCGTGGAAGTCCGTGGACGCAATCCACCGATTTCGCTTGGTCTAGTGTTTATTTTAGTGTTCCGTACTCAATTGTGATACGGTACGGAACAATTCGTGCATGAGTCCGACTCGCACTTGGCCGGTTTTTTAATAGTTTTATTTAAAAATATTCTAACCTGTGCGAGAAACATAATTATCAAAGCTATAGATATCTACCTATTCTATAAAAAACATTTTCTGTATTAAAAATAGCAAACTATTAGATTTGTTAAGTTAGCACAATTAATTAGAAACAAAATAGAAGTCGTTAAACTTAAGTTTCAACATAAACTGAAATTGAATAGGTAAAAGAGTAGGTATCATGATAAGTAGCTGCTTTCAGAAGTTGTAAGCAAGGTCTCGTTAGTATCGTCTCACAACGACTAGAATAAGTCATGCAGGTATACAGATTGAGTTAAAAGTTACAAGTCATTTGGGTTATCCTTTTTAGTTATTTATACCTATGTAGGTTTATTTAGCTAAAGTTGTTAGTAATAAAACGCTTTATAGATATTACAGATTTTACTTATGTAATTTTATTACTATAAAAATAATAATATGTATTGTATATGTATGTTATTTTGTATAGTAGTGACGCGTGGCCATTGCTTGAAATGCTTGAGCGACATAAGCAGGAGCTGCGTGTCACGGAGATGAAGATGCTGCGCTGAAGATCGGATATGCGTGCAAATGGCCTCACTACACGGGATGCCGAAGATCGTGCGAAGTGGAGACGTAAAAGTAGGAAAGCGGACCCCGGGCTCTCGAGAGAGATGCAACTGGGAGCAGCGCTCGGATGATGTATATGTATAAATATGGAACCTTTTACTTAGATATGAAATACTTAAGTAACGGCAGAAACGCTACTCAAAATTTGAGTTCTACTTAAACAATTAAGCAGCTCTCAAACTCAAAAAATCCCATACTTATTTTAAATTTAGAAGCTGCTCCATTATTTTAGTACCCCTCAAACTTTAAATGGCGTTTCTGTTTTTGGCTGTTTGTACACACTTCAACGGTTAGGGAAAATTTACATTTACAGCCGAATACAGAAACGCCAGTTAACATTTGAGGCGTACTTAAATAATTCAGAATCTTCTAAATTTAAAAATACTATGGGATTTTTTTATTTCAGAGGTACTTAGTTGTTTAAGTAGAACTCAAATTTTGAGTGGCGTATCTGTATTCGGCCGTTAGATACATTAAAAAGATGAATTTATCAAAGCGAATCAAGTTATCGATTTTTTTATAGGGACTTGTTTTTTTTTGTTTAATTTCATTATAGGTCAAGCATTGATAACCAATTAAGCAAAATTTAATTGAATCAGGAGCTTTTACTTATTTTCAAGTTATTTTAACAAAATTCATCGAAAAACGTCTACAAAATGTTTCATCAAGAAATATTGGAGTTCACCGCAATAAATTGATAAAAGCAAAGACAGACGCTGTAGCGATTCATTCTCAACTTGTTCAATTAAACCTTACAAAGTTATCAAGCTAATAATCCGTGAAGGGCGACCTTTAGCGTGAAATATTCCAAATTCACTTAAGGCTCTGTTTAGTACAGGGTTTCTTAAACCTATTGCAGTGACCTACCGTTTCTACAATTTAAAAAAAGTCCACGGACCCTCGGCAATAATATATTTAGAAAAAGAAAACAAGCTGTATACTTACTTGAAATATTTAACGAGGATAAATACATCATCAAAAACTCTCCCATGCCATGACAGGATTCAAAACTGTGCCCTTCGCTTACCGGGTGAGTGCGCTATCACGGCTAGAGGCATTTTTACAATATTTCCAGTAATTTTTAAGTAATAAAAACATGAGTAATAGAAACATAAAGAAATAAGCTTTACTTATTTAAAAACAAATACTTATAGAGAATAAAAGTGTTTTTTTATTGAGAAAATTGCTGCTATTTGCGGCCTTAATAAGAACGTTCAGTTGTTGGATAAGGCAAAGTGCATGTCAACTTCGACGTTCAATCCAGCCCGATGATGACAATGCATCGTCGTCACTGACAGTTAGTTGACCAAAATAAGATGAGTTTACACAACTTCTAAATAAAAATGTTATGAGTTAACTGACGTATTGTGGACCCCTGATACACATGCTAGAAACCCCTAAAGGGTCCATTGACCCCACTTTCAGAAACCCTGGTTTAGTTTGAAGGCCGATGTTAATATCTGCCGAAGTGGGATGAATTCGTGCCTTATCTTCTCATTTGAACACAAAGCTGGAATTCTACAATAATGTCTGTTAGGTAATTTATTACCGCTACAATTTTGATCGTATCAAAGAAGAATGGATGAATCTTATGAAATAACTCACATTTCGTATTCTTATAATATTAGTTAGGGATAAAATAATCATAATAAAACCTGGTCTTTAGAAATAATAATTCTGATAAAAGTAATAATGTCTATGTCGCTACGAGGCCTTACTCGCAAAAACACTAGGAAATGTTATCATACTTTGGATGCGCTGGAAGAGTAGGTACTCGTGGCGGGGAGGTCAAGGCCCTGGAGGGTTACTTCGGTTCGTTTTGATACGACAACGATACAATAATACGATGGTTCTACTGTCACCCTACTATCAGAATGTGACAGTAGAATCATCGTATTATCGTATCGATGTCGTATCGAAACGAACCGCAGTAACCCTCCTGGTTTGGAATACCAGTGTTCGCGATTTCAAATCCGGCCGAGTATGAATTTTTGGATACATTTGTTCAAAAATAATATTTTTAAATTAAGAGTTAACACTTACATATATATCGAAATTTAATTAGTTGACATTGTCTATCCATACACATAAAATTCAAAGTCCATCTGACTTTTATATCAGCGTACAGCTCAAACCAATAGCGAATCGCGCTTAATTTTAACAACACATAACTATATCGTCGTATCTGTAGGTATGGCAAAATTGAGCCCTATTTGGATTTTTTTAGAAAAATCCACGAGTTTGTTTATGTTATTTTAAGTTTTGAATATAAAATCACTTAAAATTTCGAATTAAAATCTATTCAAATAAATCAAAGAACTTTGTAACTTGCAATTATTTAAATTTCATTAAATTTACTAAATATTTAGTATATTTAGCCATCTCAAAAAATATTGTCCAAAATATAATAACCAAGGCATAATAATTGAATACAATAATAAATAACAGTTAATTAATAAAAAGAAAAAAATGAAACTATACTTCTGCAAAATCACAACGCACGATAGACGCAGGGCTGGGCTGAAAGCCCAGTGCAGGCTTAAGCACTTAAAATAGAATATCAGTTATTTAAAAATATTATGTATATATTAATGTCATTATCAATTTAATAATTGTAGTACAGAGTAAAAACGTTTATCGATCAACCAAGTCCACAGCAAACCTCAGGAAACCAAATCTACCTAAAACAAAAAAAAACTTTATCAAACACAACCAAAGAATCAACTTTCAAAACCGTAACCACAAACAAGCCATACATAACAGTCATTAAGGGTCATAATCAACTAGCATGTCTACACTCTTATTTAATCCCCAGAGCCAAGGCGGTGGTGAGAAATGGTCCCGTTGCGACACTCAGCCGGGGCCACCGATTTTTCTCCAGAGATAGGCCCCGCGTATTTCTTGGCAGTGAGATAACGTCTCGGAACGCTGGGACAGCTGTTCTTTAGATAAAGGCACATTGTACTTCGGATGTACTTGTACATACGTGTGTTGGTTGATGCGTTCTTATTTCTTTTTAATTATAGGGGCTTCTGCAAGGTTTCTGATATCTTGACGGTGGTAATTTAAAAATAAAATGTTCGCTAAGTTAAGATAAAGGAGGTAAAGGTACAAGATTATAGGATAGGAGAAATGGAAAGGTGTAGGTACTATTTTTATTTATGTGATGTTTTTTATCTGTTTCAGGATTCTGTACTTTAAAAGGTAAAAAGGGATAAATTATTATTGCTCACCTAAAACATAAGAGGAATGTGAAACTTAATAACTCCTTAGTGGCTGAACTGGCCTATGTATCTAAACACAAAGAACTCAATAGAACTTCTAACACATAGGAAACGCTGTCATCTTCTCATTTCGTTGTGAAAATTACGTTCAAAGGCAGTTGGTGTCATTCGGCGACCAAAATCGTCTCATTTCAGGTAGAAATCTGTTACTTCAGGCACTGTTTGATTGTTTGCTCCTTTCAAAATAGTTTCTCTTATACAGCGTGAGCCAAGGACTGCAATTAAAGCCGAAAGGGGGTTGTTCTAGACGTCTAGGTGAACAACTTTTGTATTCAACTTTTGGGAATTAGAACAAAATTACAAAAAAAAATGAAATCTCATCTCACTGAAAAAACAATTGTTTTGTAAAATAAAGGTAATCCATGCTTAAATTGTAGGAGCCCAAACTAATTGAAAGGACAACTTACGGCAAATGACCTCTAACAGCTGATTTTCAAGAAACTTTAAACTCAAACTATTCCAAAACTGCTTTGAATTTCCAAAAGCCGTAAAAGTTGTCCGCCTAGATCTCTAGAACAACCCCCTTTTGGCTTAAATCACCGTCTTCGAAACACTCTGTAGGTATAGAACCTTTATTTTTTCCTTTTTCAAAATCAATGTAAGATCTAGTTCAGTTCGCTTCACTTTTGCCCTTTCTTTTTAATGTAGAACGAAATGAATATAAGCATTCACGGACGGTATAGAGCGCTGTTAGAAGCAATTAAAATGGAACCATGAGGACCGGAACTCGAATATTCTTCTATTTTCACATTTTTTGTGGACTAAGTTTAAGTGTATTTTGTGCTAACGTTGCTTTTTAGAACCTTTAAGTTTTTGTAATTAAAAGAAATTTAAATTCATCTATAGGTACCTAACTACAGATTTTGGTGCGAAAATGTCTTAAATATGTCTTATATAAGTAGGCAGTTACAAGTCTTAAGGAATATAATAAATTAATAACATCCTTAGTATATATCCTAGGTTTATATTTTTTAAGACATATATTTAAGGTCCCTGAGACGCGGAATTGACTCGAAAAGAAGAAGACATATAAATTGTTTTATGTGTGTTATATTTTGTAATGTATTATTGATGTTGATCAAATAAAGTATATAATCTCTCCATCTAATTAGGAACTACCCCTGTTAGAACTGAAATACATATATATGTTTTAGCGGGGTACCGTCCTTAACGCATAACTTTTTTTGTCCTAAACACAAAAGACCGAAAATATAAGGCATAATTACAAAACGCATAACATTTATAAGGCATAAACTAAAAAACCTTAAACTCTTTTGGCATAATTTCAATTGGCATAACATACAGAAGGCATAAATAAATAATTCCTAATACTCACAAAGCATAACATACGAAACACATAACATTAGAACGCATAATATTCTAAAAGCCTAACATCAAATACCATAACCTACAAAACGCATAACATTAGAACGCATAATATTCTAAAAGCCTAACATCAAATACCATAACCTACAAAACGCATAACATATGAAAAGTAAGTATAACATACTAATATACAAAACTCATTTAAATGTTCATAAAACCCATAAAGCAAAACTCCTAGCACAACAACTAATACAATTATCAAACTAAAGCTTTGCTTGAATTAAAGACTCAGGCGCATTCAAAAACATTATTATAAACTAAATGAGGGTAACTTTTTCACAATTCACAAATAATTACAGAAATACCAGTTTGTGCTTTAGATCGATTATCAAAACATCTAACCTAACCTAAACCTATCCTACTGGGTCAGTTATTATTCAGATAGGTACACAATTCCTGGTTGGTCTTCTACTTTTCGATTAAACATTTTTCGCATAATCTTCTTTTGGCATAAAGTTTTTACTATAAATATATTATTAAAACATACCTTATTACAATATACTTTTCTGGTATGGAAAATGATGAGACCGAAAGAAAATCGCTCGCGTCGCTCGCGTGTGCTTAATCACAATATCTAACCTAACCTACACCTATTATTTTCCTCTTAGGTATACCAACGTTTAGGTATAGGTAAGAAAATTGTATCATGATAAGGCCATGAACTTTAATTAAATGTAGTTTTGCCATTAGTCCATTATGTTAAAAAATATTATGCCATATTAAATTATGTCAATTGACTATTATGCCTAATATAATTATGCCAAAAGATCATTATGCTAAACTATATTATGCGATATTAAATTATTTCAATTGACTATTATGGCTTATGTAATTATGCCAAAAGATCATTATGCTAAACAATATTATGCCATATTGAATTATGCCAATTGACTATTATGCTTAATGTAATTATGCCATATAACCATTATGCTAAAAAATATTATGCCATTTTAAATTATGACAACTGAATATTATGCCTTATGAAATTATGCCAATTGAGTTATGCCTTATGAAATTATGACAAAAAAGTTTATGCGAAGTGTGGTGTTCCCGTTTTAGCGTCCTCACTAGGTCGTCAACGCTTTTGACTTGCAGGCGGGGTCCGCTGTAGCTTCAGGAGGCCACTCAGTTATAGACATATCATGTCCCCAAACGCGAACAAAGTGTGTTCGGTTCTCTATAAAGGAGAGCAGCCTCGTGCCCAAGTGACACTATCCAAACTAAAAAATATTGCCTAATTTATTCGAACAGTTAAGTAGGTGACTTATCATTGGCCGATGGTCAATGACCATACGTCAATGATACTGCTACTACTGTGAAGTCCCCAAATAATTTGGGGTTTTAGCGGGCTCTTGAGAGCTCTTGCAACCGGGAACATCGCCCAGATGAGAAGAAATTATAAAGCTTTTTTCCTGATGACACGTAAAGAACTTAAGAACGTACCGTTTTTGTCAGTCAATCATAAGTTAACGTCGGTGATGTGTTAAGAATATTGCAAATGTTACAGTACCGGGGTAAGGTGGGTAATGTGAACCGATTTATACCGAGCTGTAATGTTGAGCATGTCTCACCCGGCGGTAACGAGCTAACTAATGAGCCGTCCTGTCTGTTACATGAGACACACCAAGCTTTATTATGTGTCACTATTTGTACGTGAAATTATAGCATATTTTACAGTATTTCTGCGATTTTTTTTACGACGAAATTGTCTACTGGTTTCGGTTTGGTAGCGTTCTTTTTTTATTTCAGCGATTTTTGATAAATCTTTTATTATTTGTCGCATAGTCTACGTGTACGTAAAAAAACGTTTTATAAATAATTATAAATAAATTTCTTTATTTCAAGTTACTTAGACTCATACATACATACGAAACATACGTGGGACGTGGGACCTTCGCCGTTCTTCTTAAGCTCTTTAAAAGGAGGCCCTATTCCTACAGTGGGACAAAATTAGCGGGATAACAAAAAAGTATTTGTACTAAAATTAAATTCACATTAAGAGGAGTATATACGCCAACGACCTTGAAACTGAAAATCCCTGTCGGGCTCATCGAAAATTGTTGATTATTTCATGACGGAATGTCGTAGAACTTTTTTTTGTGCTCAGATTGTAGGTGACATTGTTTCCTACATTTTGATGTAGTTTTAAGACAAGAACCTCCTATTGGTGCAAAGCCTATCCAAATTTTAGACAAAAAATGTCTGATTTGGCTAAAATGTCGATAGGCTTCAATACGTTTAGACATATTTGTATGGAAACTGCACTAAAATATCGGAAACAATGTCGCCTACAATCTGTACACAAAAAAAAGTTCTACGACATTCCGTCATGAAATAATCAACAATTTTCGATGCGCCCGAAATGGATTTTCAGTTTTTCAGAATAGGGCCCTTAAGAATTAGCAATTTATAATTTAAAACACGAACACTTTGAAAACCCATCCGGACGCTCTCCGGAGATCCACTAAACTAGGACGAATTCGGGTAAGCCCGGACGGATGACAATCCTAACTAAGGGTTGCTTTACTGGACCTTTGCATTGCTAGTTGCGATAACGCTAGCCCCGCTGTAGCACAGTTTTGGTCAGACACTATTTATAATTCGATAGACAAATAGACGGAAAAAAATGTTATTTACCTACTCTGTGGCTGATAGGAATGACTTGTAATGTATTTTGGTATTTTATTTAGTTTCTATGGTTTATTATGGTTTGAAGTTGTTGTTTAATTTTATTGACATGTAAGTAATTTGACTAATTTGTTTTTAGAATCTAATGTATAGATATAATGTAATGTATAGATACCTACTTAAACATATTTTTTTTAGTTGTCTAAGTTAAAATTAAGAACAAACGATGTTTGGCTAATTTTGTTTTTGTGCAAATAAACTTTATTTTATTTATTTTATTTTAATCTATATGATTTCATATGCCGAACAGACCAATAATAATAAATAAATAAATAAATTCTGTGAACAACACACAGCGCCATCTAGCCCCGTGGTAAGCGACTAAGCTTGTGTTACGGTGACTAGACAACGGATATAATACTTATATTTATTTTTAAACAATATAGAGGAACTAATATTTATTATTAACCCACCACCATCTGTACACCAAACCTATATAAATAATAAATGATTGAATTGAAATGAAATAAAAATGTTAATGTTAATGTGTACTTACACAAAAACTTACAGCTAATTACAACAAACGTTGGTACAATGGGCGGCCTTATCGCTAAAAGCGTTCTCTTCTATTCAATCTAATTAGCTGAATGCTAAAACGCAAAGAAGAATTAGTATAGCTCGTATGCTATAACTTTCAAAAGATCATAGGCTAATCACGTATAGGTACAAAGAATCTAACGTTTTAACGCCTGCAAATTTTCGTCAATTTATAACTTTGAACGATATTGGAACTTCAAAATAAGATTTACAAAGTTCGACACAAAAATCCATTTTTGACTGTTAAGTTACACAGACAATTAGTTAAGTTTCTAATTAGGGAAAGCGTCATAAGTTTTGTTCTAAGTACATTTCAGAATGAAAAAGGAAAGCAACGCATTTAGAATTTTAACGAGAATATCCAAAGACCAATTAAATAGACGTTCGTAATGGGTATAGACAATGAAGACAAATCAGAATAAATTATGCGAGAAAGTGCCACTAAAACATTAGCTTGATTCTTCGTTTGCTTTTATTTGAGAAGTAATGACGGCCATTCAAAAAAAAGTTTCATTTTATTTCACTGAAAATTAGTTATTTTAGATGATTAGTATGTGTCCTTGTTATTATATTAATAGAAGTAGGTAATAGTAATGTCTATTACCTACTATACTATATCTGGTATTAAATATTTTATTTATTTTTCTTTTACTGCAGACCGGTTGTACATGATATTACGAAACTATGTAACTATGTATACGAAAAGAAGAAGAAGTAAATAGTGTTAAAATCATACTTTTAATAGTACAAGCAAACGATAAATAAAACAAATGACATTCAATCCTGAAGAAGAGATCTGTAAAGGTCTCGAAACATTGAGCTTTAAAACAATGCTCAAAGTGCAAGTGTAAAGTGCTTTCGGTTTTAACTACGCGATTAAAACTGAAAGATGAGTTTAATTTCCACATCGCGAAAACAGAAGAAAAATCCAAAAAAAAACCTAAGTTTGGGTAACCTAGTTGAAGTGAAAATTGCAACTAAACACAATCTAAAATCAATTAACCACTCAAAACTAAATTCTCAATATGCAAATGTAGGTGAAATGGAACATCGGCACGTTAGAACAATCATGGACGAGCTAGTGGTAGTTGAATCAACTCGGTTTTAAGGGCGCTTACAGATACAAAAAACAAAAAACATTTCAAAAAGGAAAACATTTTTTTTCGTTGTTTTAATCGCGTGGTGTTTATTACTTTTAGCATTGTTTCAACGCTCAACGTTTTGAGACCTTTACAGGTCCCGTCTTCAGAATTGATTCAGGTCAATCCTGTGTTTTTAATTTCAATACAACATCGCGAAAACAGAGGTTTATATTTCTCTAGAGCACCTATCATCTATATATGTTTATATATGTATGTATCCAATTTTCGTTTGTCACTGCCTGAACGGTTCAATAGATTTTAGCATATGACGTGTCATTAGATTCGTAATGACAACGCGAGTGTTTTTAGCAATACAAAAATTAAAAATATATGGTCAAATTGAGAACCTCCTCCTTTTTTGGAAGTCGGTTAAAAAGAAATTAATATGGCGGTATTTATACGTGTTGTCTAGTTTTCTTTTCTTCGAACTATATTTTGTCTATGAACCTGGCCAAGTTACCAGTGTTAGAGCTGTACGGGACTCGAACGACTCTCGAGATGGGTGCACGATACGGCACGCTCCCCCGACGCGCAAGATGGATGGCCAGCGATACCGCGGACACTTCACGACTTGCATTGTGCTGTTATGCCTTACGTAATTTTTGTGTTATTTATTGGTCTTTATAAAGATTTTATTTTTGTGTTTATAAAAGTGTTTATCTATCTTGGGTACCCGAGACTTCCTCCCAAAATATCCGAAAGTTTAGATATATTTTAATCAAGCAGGATGATAATTCTGTGGAGTAGCGGATATCGCGGTGCAACGCGATATCCGATAAAAAGTAAGTTTTTTCTACTCTTTATTTAGGTATTATATTACAATAGATCTTGTAATGTCTAGTGCACTTAAACCTAAATGAAATCTATTAAAAGTAAAACAATAAATACTTGAAAAGTAAAATTTCTATTAACTAAGTCCATTACGTTTAAAATTACTCATTATGCATTTCCCTGCTGAATGGCCGACCTTTCATCTCTATTTTTGAATTATAACAATAAGTTTGGTTTGGTATTCGTATCATAAAATAAATAATAAATAAATAAATTCAATATCTGTTTGCAAAATCAAAGCACAACCAAATTGATCCCAAATCGAAGTATGCTCCGACAATAAACAATCCGGTGACTTTCAGACAAATACTTCAGATTTGTCGAAATAACTCGCAAACTTTAGATAAAGGGAGGTTGGTATAGTTAGCTGTATCAACCCTCCGAGCTCGTAATTTAATTAGAATTTCACCATTGGAATTTCACGAATGACTTTTGTATTTACATGTTATGTTACGTTGTTAAAGCAAGTATCAAAATCTGTTGTAACTTTGTATAACAATTTATCAAACGGATAAACCTTCATACATGCTAAATATTATGACTCGCTGACCCTGGAAAATTGTTCCTATTGAGCGAATTAAATAAACGTCAGCGAAATTTACAAAGTTTTAATTACTTCCCATTCTGTTTCAGAATGTTGCCGTTCAGTTGAATTTTGATTTCATTGGCTGGTTGTATTTATGCGCTTTGGGTTGCTACTTCAGTTATGATTATACTGTTTCAGAGATCGCTTGCACGGTAAAGAAGGGGTGTCTTTCAATCCAAAACATTATAAAGATAAATAGGTAAACTAACGCTTTATTGTAATAAAATGTAAAAATGTACAAGTATAACAAACAAAAATTTAAATCTAGTGTAGCACAATGGACAGCCTTGTCGCTTAAGGGCGATCTCTTCTAAACAACTATTAAAAAAACGTTAAAGCCAATCTTTAATTTTGTAAAGCACGAAAGAGTCCGTTTCTATGCTGTTTCATTTCTCATTTCTCTTTTACGATACTGTTTCTAATTTTAAACATATTGGTTAAGTTAACAATTAAGTGCATAATTCAACTATAGATATTATATATTGAACGATTGATTGAAGTTATTTTTATGTATTACTTGCTGTAAGTATTTTATTAATTTAAACATTCTCTTAATGTAGAATCTCCTGACACAAGTGGGTACCTACGTATTATTTATTACTACAACAAATATTTAAATACCATAAATAACCCGACATTCATGTTGAGTATACCTCATATAATTTAACGTTGACACATTTCCTGAAAAGTTATAATTTCCAAGAGAATGTGAAAACTCACAGTATTTTTAAGTAGATACCTACAACTGCCTATTGAACAACCTAAAACAACGGGCAGAGTAAAGGCAACCGCTCTTTTGCCACTTTCTAAAGACTTTCACCATAAGAAATCCAATTTAACTTTGTCGCCGAACAAAATGCTTCAATAGAAATAATTTCGTGAAGGACTTCCAACAGATGTACAATTCAATCAGAGGAGAGACGTCTGTGCTTTTTTTTATATATTTTACTGGAGTATTTTTCTCGTTTGTACGTGTCTTAAAAACTTTGTTAATGTTATAAGTACTTTTAACACCTGTAATCTGTTCTTCGACATTTTCTAACGTTTGTTTCACTTTGTTTGCTTCGAGTTTATTTGATTTATTTTTATTTAGAGAGAGTTTATTGACTTTGTTTCTGGTATTGAAAACAATGTTCGTGAATTGTTTCTTCCCTTTGATTTGATGTAATGGCCGGCCTATTGTTTGAAATTGTGTCTTTTTAATATCTGATTGAATAAACAGGTGTTTTTTTTCTTCAATTTTTGCTGTTACTCCGTAGGTTTTCTTAGCAATCCTCCTCATCCGGGCGATTTCCTCGGTTGCATATCTTTTGGGGAACCCAGGGTCTACTTATACACAAGTTATCCATATAGTGTATCCAGAATCCAGTAGTACAGATGTGAATCATATACCTACCTACTTCAAATAGATTAGGCAATTATATTACGACCGGTTGCCTGCCTGACAACAATTCTTCTCGGGACGAAGCTGTTTACCCTCCACCACGCGGGAGAACTCCATGTTTATTAGTCTCCCCCAGATCCCTTAGTCGCTTATTACAACCCCCACGGGGTAGCATGATTATTCACGTCCGTAAAGCACCAATGAAAGTCTATTGAGAATCGATCGCTCGGTCGATTTATTTTTAACGAGTCACTAGTCTTGTTAACATCTTCTGAAAAAATCTTAATGTTAAATGTTAACTAAGCTTCTACAAACCTTAGATGACATCTTCACCCACTATCTATTTAGATAGTGCTCAAACGCTCGCAGTAAATTTATTTTTTATTTAACCTGTACTATTCCACTGCTGGGCAAAGGTGTCCCCCATCTCCTTCCATTGGTCGCGGTTTTAGTGAAATGATAAATAATAAATTCTCTGAATAACACACAGCGCTATCTAGCTCCATGATAATAAGCTTGTGTTACGGTGACTAGACAACGGATATAATATACAGGGTGGTCCAACTAGTGACGTCAATAAACTTTTTTTAGATTCCTCACACCTGGGGGTATCCGAAAATACCCCATGTATGTTCAGCGATTTTTTGTAGTTTAGGAGTTATGGCCTTTTTTCTCATTTTCTACTAAAATGTGACCACTGACACCTATTTGCTCATACTGACTGCAATAATTGAGATAATTGGCTGATTTCTTTTCAAATGTGGAGCTGAATAATTGGGTCATGTTTCCTGTTACAAAAAAACGCGTAACACCAACCAAACTGTTACAAATAAAAAAAGTATTTCATAAAGTGAGCGTAGACAAAACGCTATAAACACTTTAAAGAGCAATTAAAAGAAAAACTCGCCTACTATTTTTTTTCGAAACTAACTTCAAAAACTTCCTTACTTCATTAGCTATCTACCCTATCATTTTTATTGGTCTATCATTAGAGGATCATAGCAAAAATGTTATTTAAAAATTCTTTGGTCGAAAATTCTCTCACTCATCCCGATTACTAAGACTTCGCTGTCTGACCGTCTGGCACCGGGCTATATCTCATAAACCGTGATAGCTAGACAGTTGAAATTTTTACAGAGGATGTATTACTGTAGCCGCAAATATTTAAGGGAACTCCCAAACAACTAACGTGATTTTTGACACAAAAACGCAACGAAACCACGATGTATTTTACCACTAGCGCCATCTAGTGATGGTTTTTGTCTTCCGCAAATAAACTTCCGCACAAATCTGAATTAAGATTTGTACAAATAAATGTATTAAATAAAATAAGAACAAATATGTTTTTTATGTTATTAGATTAGGCCGGGAGTTTCCCTTCAGGTTTAAGTAAGATGAGTGAGAGAATTTTCGACCAAGGAATTTTAAAATAAATTTTTTGATATGATCCTGTAATGATAGACCAATGAAAATGATAGGGTAGATAGCTAATGAAGTAAGGAAGTTTTTGAAGTTGGTTTGGAATAAAAATAATAGGCGAGTTTTTCTTTTAATTGCTCTTTAAAGTGTTTATAGCGTTTTGTCTAGGCTCACTTTATGAAATACTTTTTTTATTTGTAACAGGTTGGTTAGTGTTACGCGTTTTTTTGTAACAGGAAACATGATTATTCAGCTCCACATTTGAAAAAAAATCAGCCAATTATCTCAATTATTGCAGTCAGTATGAGCAAATAGGTGTCAGTGGTCGCATTTTAGTAGAAAATGAGAAAAAAGGCCATAACTCCTAAACTACAAAAAATCGCTGAACATTCATGGGGTATTTTCGGATATCCCCAGGTGTGAGGACGTCACTAGTTGGACCACCCTGTATGTATTATTACAGTTTATCTAGTAGTTGTCATGGTATTGTGTAGACAGCTTCTTCTTTTCGTATAGTGGTGTGGCTCACCTAGTGTTAGAGTTTTCAGATCGCCCTAAGGCCTCTAACTTGACCTAACGACTGCTATCAGATATAACAACCGGAACCAACTGCTTAATGTGCCTTCCGAAGCACTGAGGAGCTCGAGAAAAAGATTTTTTGCCACACAAATTTTCAGTCACCCATCCAATTAATGACCGCGCCAAGCGTTGCTTAACCCGCACGACCGTTCAAGATCGGCAGGTTCGGCTAGTACAGCTTAGCTTAGCTTAGCACAGGTGTAGACAGCTTAATCGAGCCGAGCTACTGGCGTACAAATTTATAAACAAAGTTATTGTTATATCCACTTGCAACGCTGGTTCTTGAACTAAATCATGCTTCAGCATTCACTCGCCTGCTTCATCTTCGTTAATAGGTACAAGTAAGTAACATTGTACCTATTGTATTTTACAAGTTAAACTATCGAGAGCTAAATTGTCAAGTTTCCGAGTTCCAATTAATACTTAGACAGTATCTAAGCAAGTTCGTGTAATGTTTGTTTCAAGTGTATCCTAAATAATAATTATTTCTTGCGTAACTTGAATTCCAAACTTACCTATATTAAATTCCGTGGTGTAATATTACTTGAAATTCTAGCTACTTGAAGTTGAAGATTTTTATGTGAAAATCGACTTCCGGGAAACTATAATATTAAATTCTAAGCCCAAGATAGGATATTGTATTTTTTATTTCTGATATCAAACTTTCACATAGGTGGGCATTCGCATTCACACACCTTTTAAACAAAAAAAGAAACTTTGTATAAAAACGAAGTCAACGACAAAATTTAGAAGGGGATTAAATGGTCAATGAAATTTGGTTTTAATTATTGACCATCCTTGCATTGTTTTGACCAACAGTGTTTCTAGAAATAGTCACTAAACAATGACTGGATTCCAGTCAGTGGAATTTTTCATGAGTAGTCTCGAGTAAAGGTTGAAAGATGACAGTGAAACGAGGATTCCATTAGTTTTCCAAAGACTGCACTAGCAGCGTACGAATTGGAACATATGAACATTTATTATTACTTATCTTAGCTCTGTGGCGCGTCGGGGGAGGGCCCGACTGCAGTGCAGAAGGATGCGGGTTCGATTCTAGCCGAGTGCAAATATTTATGCTTAAAAATAAATATTTGTTTTTGGACTGGGTATTTTCTATGTAGAAGCCATACATGGGGCGAGCCTTAGGCGGCTTGGCACTCTCAGGTCTCTCTCCGAGACCAGGAATTACACAGGCTAGGCACAGGCAAGGCACTTACATTTACAATTGTTGCATATTTTTAATCCCCCGTGCACCACCATTCTTTCTGCAAATGTGACTACATCTACATCTACACTAATATTATAAAGAAGAAAGATATATATTTTTGTGTGTATGTCTGTCTGTATGTTTGTAATGAATAAACTCAAAAACAACTAGACCGATTTCAAAAATTCTTTCACCAATAGTAAGCTACTTTCACCCTGAGTAACATATGCTTTTGATCCCGATATACCAACGGGATCGAGACTTACGCGGGACGCAGCTAGTAAGTATAATAAAATGTCATTCCCACAATTCTTCAATTAAAATGAGTTTACAATGTCATAAAAATGTGTTTAGAATTGTTGAAACTACGTTTTCACCGTCCTCGGGAACGGGAGAGGCGAATGGAGAATAGAATCACGTAAAATATGATTTTGTCGAACGTGTTCCTCGACTGACGTAATACTGTAACTGCACCTGCAAGGTAACACGTAGACACGTACTTGCCGTATCATGGTCAGAACCTTTCTTCAATCAGTTGATAACTTTATTTAAGTATTCTTTTAAGATTAGATATAGATATAATTTATCCATTAATATATTTAATATTTGTATAATAAAACAAAGTTGTGATAGTTCGAAATGCAATAACGGGAAAAACGGTTGGACCAATTTTAATGTAGTTTGATTATAATTTTTGTAATTCATTAAAAGTTAAGAAAAGGCATCGAAAAATTAATTAATTGAAAAAAAAAAATTTTAACTTTAGATAGGTACCTATCTACTTTTTTGAAAAAATGCCAAAATAAAAACAAAAATTTAGTACCCGGCGGCATTCGAACCCGCGACTACTGGTAAATCCAGTAAATTTAATTTAGGTACCTACCTAGGTAGGTACATTTTGGAATGATTGAAATTTTATGCTAAATAATGTACTGATGCCCATAGCTTTGAAACCCAAATACCTTGTGATTCAAATTCCAATAGAATCAGTGAATATAAAATTGCATGCGTAGAAAAATACAAGTTTTATGTTTCCAATTGCTTAATAATTTTTAGGACTTCCGTATTTGTCGTTTATTTCTTTCAAGTGTAACAAATAACAATGTTATTGTAACAACTAAGTGTTATATCACCTCAAACCTCAATAACAAGGTCCAACCTAATTGTTAATAATGCAAAGAACAAGAGACTAAAATAATTATTTAACAATTTAAAAAACAAACTCTGTTTTTATACATTCAGGGTAATATTTACAAAGAAGGTGGAGCAACTGAGGCTTTGAGTTTTTGACCGTCCAAATTAATTTAGGTTTGATTAATTCTAAATTAGTGTTACGGTTGGTTGACGTTAACGTTATCAAAGCCTTCTGGGTCAGGCGGTAGGGCCTACTCTTAAGGCGGCGCATAATACCTGACGAACGCATGATGCTGATTTTAAATCGGTCGATTTTTTATAGTATTATTAGTAACTAGTACACTAGTTACTAATAATACTATAAAAAAATATTTTATAAAATAGCGTCAAAAATATCAAGCTCCGCGTATCAAATAATATTAAAAAACATGATTATACTCGTTTTAAATATTTTGATAAATAGTTTAATTGTATGATGTATACAAAATACGTATACCTACTAATATTATAAAGAGGAAACATTTCATTGTTTGTTTGCTTGAATAGAATAACGAATAGGCTCCGAAACTTCGGGACGGATTAAAATAAAATCTTTCACTAAAACAGAAAGCTACATTATCGAGAACAATAGGCTCTCGATATGTCCACGGGATCTGAACTTACACGGGTGCAACCGCGGGTTGGTTGGATTGGTTGTTTTCGGATACTTGTGACGCTTGAAGGGCTGTCAGCCGATCGTTCAGTTGTCAGTTTATATTCGGCCTTATGATTTGTATTCAGTATTCCCTAAACTGTTACGCTCGTTTGACTTTTACATTGGCCTTGTGTAAGTACGAGTTTTCTACGAACATAAACGAATAATAATTTATTTAAGCTTGATTTTAACGTGAAATTGAGTGAGGTGACGCTTTACTCGATGTTGATATGATTCAAACACATAAATTGCGTCGTAAAGACAGACTTTTAGGAAGTGGTCTATAGAAGTTTATCAGAAAGGTGCAATCTGTTATTTAACCCCCTTACTTATAAACGACGACTGTTTTTATGTAACGTTTGTCTTTTACTGTGACATGAAGTTTCAAAGTTAACTACAGTGACAAACGTTACATAGACTTAGTCATCGTTTATAAGTAAGGGGGTAAATGTTTAAGACATTCAAAATCATTTTTCTGGATTTAAGTTATATTAGAGTTAAGAGTCTCTAATAAAATGGTTGTTTTTGGTTAAGCACCTATATGCGAGTGCACTTTGGTGTGTTCTGCAAAAGTGTGTACGGAAGGAAACTATTACATCTAAGTTAGTCACAAACGTAAACGAACTGTAGTCGCCCAACTCGCAAAATCAAATATTTTCCCAAATTTACCCTAAGCGCGATATTACTAGCTGTGCCCAGCAGATTTACCCGCGTAGTTTTCGTTCCCGTAGGAATACTGGTTATATACCTACTGCTTAATTTCAGCCAAATGCATTTAGCCGTTTTTGGGTCGGCCGACACACAAACATCGAAGCTTTCGAAGGGATTAGACAAACTTTTTAAGAGAAGTAGACGAAAACGGTAGAGTTTTCTACTCCACAGCTTTTGATTATGAATTATTATAAGTGGGAAATACCTATAATATAAAGGCGAACGACAACAACAGCAACAGGTGCAAGTTTTTTCGTATTATAGTCATGTTCTAAAACATACTTGCGTAGCTGTAAAACAACTTCGTTTTCGTTTCCATTTCGATCGTATTTTGTTTTTATTACGGTCGTCTTTAGTTTCTTTCTCGTAGAACCTTAGAACGAAGAATAGAAAGAGAAGTTGCATTCGAATTGACGTTTGAAATGACTACTGTCACCGAGCCCAGCCTGCTCTTATTTTACTGACTCTACGTGCTCAACACGAGTTAGGTGGCGAATAGGCCCCTTCAAAACTGGGACCGGGGACCAGTCGCCACTCCAAAATTTTGGTGGCGTCGACTGGGCCCACATCCAAAGTAAACGAGGGCCCAGTCGACGCCACCAAAATTTTGGAGTGGCGACTGGGCCCCGGTCCCAGTTTTGAAGGGGCCCATTCGCCACCTAACTCCTCAACACAGTCGAGTTGTTGATTTGTCTGTACTGAAAAGCAATGGTTATCGAAAACAAGTCAATGGTTGGAGAATATATATATATATATGTCTGTGGAGAATATATACGCTCGTACGAGAGTATGCGGGCGCTCTAAAACCCCGCCCACACGAGACTATCACTATTTTGTTAAGTCCGCTCGTAGAACTAATTCGATGAATTTTCCAGCCTACTGCTTATTATTTAATGATTATAGTTCTAAAACTTAATATAATAAAAATGTATCAACCAATAGTAAAACAAAACATATTAACGAATATATTCCTCGTAGATTTCTTTAAAATCATTTCTTACTTCCATTATACATAACGTAGTATATTACAGATTCAATGTCCACAAAGAATTAAGTGCTTGGTAGGTAGGTAAGTGAAGATCGCCTTAATAATTGAATTTACAAATTACATAAACCTATTTCAAGGGTCATATAACACTCGCATACATATTTTAAAGAGCAATTGCGAAGTAAGTGACTCAGACCGTCACGTCTATGTGTTGTTAAATACAAAGATACAAAATATCTAGACTACTGTAGAAGAAACATATGAGGGCCTAGTAGTTTTTTGGAACGGACAAGCTGTAAAAAAAATGCAAAAAAGTTTTAAAATATCGACGATCGAAATATACCTAATGTTTTTTTAAAGCAGCTGTGGGAAATCTATTGTTCGTATAAAGCTAAACTAAGCTTTTTACTAACCGACGGAGATTAAGATATTATGTACCTAGTAGTACTTGAGGTGATGCCTCTAACATATTCCTCATGTCTTATATTCGATATAATTAATAAAGCTGCTGCAGCGCTGATAATATTGTTACGTCTATCATAGAAATGAAATAAGCAACGTTGCGGGCGCTGTGGTGATGTCGATGAATGACGATTAAAACGACAAAATCGTTGATTAAATAATTATCTTGTATAATTATTGTATATTTTTTTATAGCTTAAATTATTTTATTTATCTATAAATGTAAATAAATATTTACATGGTGATAATTGTTTTATAATTTTCAGATGATCTCTCTATTATACTGTAAATTAAAACTCTATGGTTAAAACAGAAACGTCATAAAATTTTATGCGGAAATGCGGGTTTTTATGTGAGTATATTCAGCTTTTTTATGAATACATTATTCAAAAATACAAGAGGATGGCCTGTGTTGTATGATAAATTCAACCTTTTTCATGTGTTTATAGGTAAATATTTGATACCTACATTTTAAGAATACACAGCATTGAATGAACGCTGGGTTGGACTTTGTCTGATTTTCAAGAATCACGCAAGCTTTATTCTGACCTTTGTGTGTTCCTATAACCTTGTGGCTACATTATCTGCTACGACACGTCTGGCTAAAGAATTCATCTTATCATCCTATCACGATTTGGATTATCGCGACGTAGCGCGACGTGGTCATGTGGCCAAGCACTTCGTTCTTTGAAGATCGAACACGTAGTTTTTATTGCGACATTCGCGACTCAATCTAGCCATAGCATATAGAGTCCTCTTAAATGGAACAAATTAATGGTTAAAAAAAGGTGACTAACAAAAACATTGCCCGTGCGCCGGTTGTTTCAAACTTAAGCGACAATAAGCTTGTGATCTTGGGATGAAAATTAATTTATGCTAACCATTTTGTGTTACTATTTAACGAACTTGGTGCATAGGATAGCTATTGTTATACACAGAGGCAATGCTGCCAGCATCCTTGGCGCCTTTGCACCGGGTACTATCTGCACCCACATTAAGTAGTATCTATTTGAAGCTGAGTTTGATAAGCACTTTGCAGTACATGGCTATTTTGATGTAACGTGGTAATCACCAGTAATTACCGTTAAGCAGCAGTGTTACAAGGCAGTACACTGCTACAGAGACAAACGTTACATGAACTTAGACATCGTTTATAAGTGAGGGGATAAATAATGAGCACTCAGAAGCCTTAGGAACAAACGACATTATCATGTAAAGTGATAACTTGATAAGTCATCCAACCCTCACTCATCAATTATGGAAAGAAATTCAATATATTGTGGATCCGAGAACTATACTAATACAATACTAATTAGAGCTTCCAAACTGTCAGAATGTAAGCTAACGAGACGTCAACTTGTCAAAGGTACTTAAGTATTTAGTTTACGTAACTTAATTCGTTGCTATAACTTAGTTTAATTTGAACTAGTCAAACGCAGTTCCTCACTTCAAGTCACGGAACAACCGTTTAATTATTGCAGCAAGACCTCGCTAATTCGATACTATCTCTATGTTGTGCTCATGCTCAACTAACTGTGATGAGACGGCGGAATTTGGGCTATAATGGCGTGTAATATTAATATTAGGTAATAAGTAATATTGTATTTTACACTCAGATGCGAAGATGTAATAATGTGAAATATTCAGTCGTGTGACTTCAAAGTGTGACGGAGTAAGGCGCGGGTCAAATATAACTTGGGAAACTTGGGCTTGACTAACATGTAGATATATAAATAGAAGAGATAGGCTATTAATAGCGTGTAATATTAATATTAGCTAATAAGTAATATTGTATTTTACACTCAGATGCGAAGATGGTAATAATGTGAAATATTCAGTCGTGTGACTTCAAAGTATGACGGAGTAAGGCGCGGTCAAATATAAGCGGAAACTTGGGTAAGCGAGCTCGACTAACCTGTAGGTAGGTAGATGTAGATAGGTAGGTTGTATCTACTACTTGGTGGTATGTGATGGTGTATATAAGGCTGCATTTCTCCATATTAAAAAAAGGTCAAATAACAGAATTTTGTCTAAGTTTTTATATCATTTGCGGTCATAGATGAGAGTAGGTAGAAAACTGTTGACTACAGAATACCGATGTTTCTGGAATTTAGACTATTACAGAATTCTGAGAAACATCCAACAAGGCTCATGGATATGTGTGAGCATCGTCGAATCGAGGTGTAGTACTCAATGTTGCTCTCTCTCCAACGATGAATACTTACCGGCGATGAGCCGGGATGAACTTCGTATTTCTTTTCGTGGTTTTTACAAAGATTACTATTACGATTTTAAGCTTACGTGGTTGTTTTCACTACAAATATTGTTAAATGGGATACGAGGCGGGAAATTACGGACGAAATATTGAGATTCGTAAAATGCAAATTTAAACATGGGAAATATCCTATTATTTCATAATATTTGTAGCTTACTATTACTGAGTAAATTTTACTATTACTGAGTAAAATTCGAATACCAAGACGAAATAATCCTTTTTATTCTTACTTATATTATATTATATCACTCATCAATATTTAACCACGAACAAAAGACAACCCTTAACCAATAAAGTCAATTTTCGTCCTTTCGTGACCTGAAACTCCTGAAACTCGGTACACCATAGCAGAGCACTCTCATCATTTCCTCTGGGCCATATTCATGCGAAAGGTGAAAGTAGACAATACATTTTTCTATCGTTCGACTAACACGAAATATTAATATAAGTATATTTTAAATTGTTCATTTTTATTATCCACCAAGAGATAATCTATGTATGTATGTATTTTCGGGTAATCTCTAAAACCACTGAACCAATTCCAAAAATACTTTCACCAATAGAAAGCTACATTATCGAAGTGTAACATAGGCTGGCCGGCTTATTGTTGATTCGTCACAAAGTTAATTCGTCACGAAAAAAAGTATGTGTAAATTTGTCACAGTTCTATATTTTGTGATAAAATACTTGTTTATTATTTTAAACTATAGTTAATTCGTCACAGTGTTTTTTCCGTATAGTCAGCAGAAAAATCAAACTATTTAAAGAATAAAAATGTTATTTATTTTTCATTGGCCCTGATTTGAAAAATAACATTATACTAATGCCTATCTGTGTAGGTATTTAAAACAATGTCTTGTTTCTTTAAATTTCTCCACTTTTGATATTTTATATTAATACTTGTTATTGTCAACATTTCAAGATTTTTATTCCCGCATGGGGACCTTTAGTTTTTTTTTAATACTTTCCAAAATTCTACATCCGACAGGATTTGAACCCGTGACCCCTAAAAACCAACTATTGGGGGAGTGTATGACTGATCTCAGGCCTTACTCACGAAATGGGCACCAACAATATTTTCGTTTCGAAGAAATCGAGTAGGGGCGTAGCCAGTATGTAAATACCTACTTATTCCATCAGATAGAGGTCAAAAGTTGGTATTTAATTAAGTAAACGGAAAAAACGAAAAGAGTAAGCAATCGGCAGATAAAAAAATCGTCCCGAAGAATGTAGACTCGAGAAAGGAGACAGCAATAACTTCGAGTGCGTGCTTGCTTGAAAGCTATTGCATTTGTTACTCGTACGTTCAGCTTAGGACATGGAAGGGTTGACGCGTTTACTTAACATTAGGTACTTATGTAGGAAATAAGTTATAAAATTGTCAGAAAAAACAACAATTTTATAAAATAGTCGGATCTGCTGCACTGCTGCTATAAAATAGGAAAAACAACAATTGAAACAAATGTTCCTCGTGTATACAGGTAGATTATGAAAACAAATCGCGAAAGTCAAAGATATTAAATATTTAAAATAAATAAATTTTAAAAAATACGACTGTGTGTCTGTAGATTCCGTTCCAAGAATTTGATGGTAAAATAGTCTGCTCTGCTGCACTGCTGTTATAAAATAGGAAATACAACCATTTCAGACAAATTATTTGCGTCACTTATTTTTACGAAAAAACTTTTTGAGCAGGTAGGTACTTTCCAGTCCCTCGTGTATACGGGTATTTTATGAGAACAAATCGCGAAAGTCTTAAAGATAAATACTCAGAATATATATATTACAAAATTACGACTCGGCGGCGCTAGATTTCGTAGCTGGAAATTTAATAGCAACCCTAAACTAAAAACAATCACAAACTGCAATAAAACATTCGCAGTTTTAACGCCATTCCCTAAATGCTACATAAATAAATCAATTCAGTTCACCCCATTCACGCTTGTCCAAACCATGGTTACACAGGACCCTCCTCGACACCGTAAACCTGACAAAAATCACGGCAATTAGTTGACAGGTCGTTTGATTAAAATGCGAACACATTTGCGATTCAAATCTTTCTTTTTACTGATCATAAAGTATTCAAATGCTCGAGTTAATATTTCCGACACGTAGACAAGCGGTGTGGCGGCATTTTTTTTTTAAATATATTTTTGTTCCAACCGGTGAACGGTCGCACGTGATTTATTCTTCTGATTTTACCTTTACATGTGGAAAAAGATTAATATGCTGTTTCTGTTTGTGTTTCTTGATTATAAGATTTTTTTGTTGGAAGAAATAGACAATATTTGATCAAGATACCAAATCAAATTGACGTTTTACTGGTCTGACTATCGACCCACTCCGACTTTGCATGAAAGTACTTTGAATTGTAGGTAGATTTCGGATGTAAACTTCTAAAGTAAAATTTAAAAGACAGACGAAAACAGCGACTTATAAACTTATATCATTCAGATCCAGATTCCTAAATAATGGCATTTTCGTCTAATTCTTACGATAATTTATTCAACGCATGAAGCTTTAATCTTTTATGGCGTTTTAGTGCTAGGAATATTATGAGGTAGAGTAGGCTTGCCCAGTACCTATACCACGTCAGCCTAGTCAGCCATGCCCAGGAAGGAAAAAACGGGTCTATACGTCTGAAGCTATCTAAGCTGTGGGTTTCCGAGCAATTTTGATTGCGCACATAACTTTTTCGTATAGAAAAAAATATTGATTCGCCGGAGCTTCCTTAATTCGACTAAAATAATTTACTTACCTACCTAAAATTATATTTAATACCGAAAATAAGGAGTGGGTAAAATGCAGATATTTCCATGATACAAAATATTAGATAATCAAAATTAATTTCGACATTCCAACTGTTATTGTTATAAATTAAAATTAATAATATTATCTTTGAAATGAAAGAGAATGTCTTGGCAGAATGAAAAGAGCGCGTTCCAAAACATAATGCGCAGTATTTATTTGGTATTAGAACGGCTTAGTTTAAGTTTTCTCAATACAAACAAGCCCGACCGACGGATATCTTGTAAGAAATACAATATAACTTTACCGTGAACACAAAATGTTTCATTTGAAAGCATTTCCTGAAGGATTGTAACAAATTGAATCTCACGCCTGTACAATCCTTTATTTCATCGCCTCCCCTAATGCTGAGAAAAGATTATTAATCGAAAATTTTCAAACTTTCAAATTGGGACCGGATGTTTTGATAAATGTTTGTATTAATAATGTTTGAAAGAAAGGATGTATTTGAAATTTTGATTAATTGAAACACACGCTTTTGAACTGTTAACGATGGTAGGTATTAAATTAGACAACAATTGATTGATTTATTTTTAATCGAGCCTTAGTATTTTTTAATTTAACTGACGGATTGATGAAAACACTGGTAACTTTTTATGTAGTGTTTAGAGGCCAGCGCTTGACCACTATCACACTTATTGTAAATGTTGATGCAGTCTTAGAAGGCACCTGTTCATTCGCTTAAATTATAAATAAATGTATAATAATAGGAACACATATGGCGATAAACAAGTGGATTACCCCTGGTTTCTAAAAATAACGAACATCCGTTCGTAACGATTTGGACATCTCCCAATGGGCAGGGATTACGGCTGGTTACAGTCTCACCAAGGAGAGAAGTTCAAACCGTGACAAACGTAAGTTCTTCGTTTTTAGAAACCCGGGATAAGCTGAGAGGGTAGTGTATACTATATGTTGCCACTATTACTATATTTCTACCACATCTAATTTATGATCTGGACATGATCTGTTCCGGCCTGTGTAAATGGAAATTCTTATGTATACTGTTTTTTTGATATAATATGTAGCAGAACAAATTGTATGTGTAGGTAAACTACGTCATAAACCGTGTTACCAATATTAAGGGCAAGCCATGAAAGAAAACAACACCATCAGTTTTCATACCTTCCAGTTAATGGTAAGTCATACCCGATCGATACATGGCGACTATTTTTTGTAAGTCGTTTTGTTAAACGAGACATGACTGACAAATGGGTATGGGTTGTGTCACTCACGTGCCGAGCTTCAGGACAGATTGTTCGCGAAACAGCGTGTACATAATCACTGATTTATATCGTTACTACTCGTACGGCCATGGAAATTGAAGGTTAACAGTAAAATAAAGCTATTTCGTTCAAGATACACGAATCATTAATCAATTTAATAGTAGGTATGGGTAATATGGTTGGCCCTGTGGTTTCATTATCCGGAATCACGTTTGATCGGGATAAAAGTTGGCCCGTGTGATCATCGAGAGTTCCTACTATATTTACATTTTGCTTACCCAGGATTCACTCTTGGGAGTACCTACTAGTACCACCTAGTTAATTCAATTGTTTTTCTATTTATTAACACCCTTACCTACGCCCGTGCGTCAGCACTTTCGCGCCTAGTCATCTCCCGCGTACAGCTAGTGTGGCGGCCTCAGCGGCGGAATCAGCGGCGGTGGTCAAGCATTCCAAGTATGCCCCGTTGGAGGATAATTATATCTTTGTCCCCTTTGCTGTGGAAACTGCTGGTTGCTGGGGTTCGGAGGCAGTCAAATTGGTTGGGGAGATAGGGCAGCGTCTGAGGGAGAGAGGGTTGGATGGGCGGTCTGGTTCGTTCCTGATGCAAAGGTTGGCCATAGCCATCCAGCGGGGTAATGCCGCTAGTGTGATGGGCTCTTTTGCATCGGGGACGATCCGGGGCGGGTTGTTCGACTAGCGTCTATTGTGTTGTATTTAGTTTTTATTTTTATTTTATTTTGTTATTTAATGTGAATTTAATTTTTAGATTATTAATTTTATCATGTACTTGTGTCTGTTTAAATAAAATAGTATAATATTTTGTATATGTATATTTCAAAATATAGATATTATTGTTTAAGGTTTATTTGAATAAAAAGTATATCATATGAACCCTTACCTACTACTCCATTGGTAGGTATGTAAGGTTTATTTAATTTATAAAATATTTACTTTCTAAATCCACTTATCAAATATTTATTAAAAAAAACTTAACTAAATAAAATAAAGAAAAACAAAATCACCAAAACTAAAATAACCCATGCCCAAGCGTTCCCGATGAAAAGCTGCCCAAAATGCTAGAAGCATTCCCGCGTTGAACCGCAATAGACAACCTTTGCAGCAGAAACGCCCCAAAACAGACAGCAGTAAGGTATAATATACATAATATATTATTTTGATTCGTCAGCGAACCTAAATTTTATGATTAACCAAACTGCTCAAAATAGTAAGTATAAACGTTAATACAGGTAAAGGGGCGAACCTTGCGCCGCGCCGCGCGCTCTGCAATATGATACAATGAAATTCCTAAACTCAAATAACTGAATACAGGGAGCATGTTATATTTCGCAATCCCCCGGAACGGTCCAACTACGTAATAATATTGTGCTCGGGCCCGGTTTCGGGCAAATCATCGATAGTCATTATCGGAAAAGGGGCTTAAAAGTTGCCCAGCCCCAGTGGGACCTTTACAGAGGTCTCATCCCGAACGCGTTCGATAACTATGCTAATGTTATTTGCGCCAGTGGGTTTGGAAACGACGACTTCCACTAACTCCACATTCCGAAGAACACAAGCTACCCCAAAGGTAAGGTTACAGAATGAAACATCTTACTTTACGGTCTATAATGCGATATTGTGAAGAGATTCGCATTTTTTTGCAAGATTCGTGTGTGAGATTTTGCTGAGATTTTCTGAATCTAAACTGCTTCCGAGGATAGCTTTGGTCAATATGTTTTAGAGTATATGGACGAGTTTTTATGAAAGGATGTTCAATGTATGGGTCTTAACCTCGTTCTACCTACTTACATAAAAATGTCTGTTCTTAAAATATTTTCACGAGTATGATTTTTAAGTTTATCTAAAACATATTTGGTGTACTCCAAAAGATTGGCCAGATTACGCCAAAATTGAACCGAAAAATAATCGATTCATACAATACTAGTTGCGTCCCGCGGTTTCACCCGCGTAAGTCCGAATTTTGTGGGAATTTCGGGATTAAAAATACCTACTCCTCGATAATGTAGCTTTCCATTGCTGAAAGAATTTTTAAATTCGGATTAATAGTTTCGGAGCCTATTCTTTACAAACAAATAAATAACTATTTCCTCTTTATAATATTAAATTAGATAGGTACAATACAATACAAAAGATAGGTCTTGTATTATTTTATAAACTTACTGGTCTGTCTGTGCGCGATGGTCGCACGCTGTGCTGGTTACAGGAACTACAGGATATGAAGAACAGAAAGACGATGGTTACAGAGCGGTTTCAGAGAGTGGTTAGGCAGAGACGTGGTTGGTGGTTGGCGAGAGTCAGAGTTTCTATGTGGTTACAGAGATGATGTAATATGTGGACGAGATGCTGTACGCAAAGAGGAATCCTCGGACGGAATCCTTCAAGAGTTGTGTGGTCGAGACGCTGTGCGCAGGCGGAATCCTCCGGTCGAATGCGTGCGGCGCGAGAGCGCTTCCTACTTTTATGACCTCGCCTACCCCCCAACGTCTGCCTCACCCCTCTAACAACTTTATTAATAACATAAAAACTATAAACTATTACAAAATTCTCTTAACTAATTACAATAGTCCTTAAGGTAGTGCAAACTATAGTCTATACATGGTTTCTTAAAAACAACCCCTTACACCCTAAAAAACACCCTAGAAGTCGGTAGTATATATACGCGCCCTCCATTTCTCTGGGACGCAGACCGCTGTTAGCCGGCCGCTCGCATGCACGTTGCGCTCGTTCATAATCACTATGTTTAATGCTATAATTTAGATGACCTATGAAACCTAACTTTATATCCCTACAGGAGACCTATTAGCTTACTGTAAAGCCTATATTTTTCAGACTCTGTTTCCTATAATTTACATCTATGTTCCTATCTCTTTCTTACTCGAATGCTTGCCTATCTCTGTCTCAGCTACCTACCTATATATCTGTCCTGCCTACCTGTCTTAGGTTCTATTTTTAGGTCTTATTCCTATTGCCTATTTCTTAATAAAAGACAGAGAAAGACATTATTTATTGACATTTCACAATAGTTAACTTAATTAATATTTACTTATAAAACATGAACAAACTTATAACTATCTAACTATGAATCTATTTATCTATAACGTGCTACAACTAAGACCGTCGCGTACACTGTCTTATTCGTCTATATTCACATAAAAAGTTAATAAATTCCCACAGCAATAAATCTAAAGATGACTATAACAAATGCTATTTGTAATACAATTGATCAAAAACTTATATTTGGTCCTAATATCTACATATTTTATTGTAGTAGCTGTGTTCCATGGTTTCCCTCGCGTAAGTCCCGATCCCGTGGGAATTTTGAAAAATCCTTTCTTATCGGATGTCTACATGAAATAAAGAACACACTCCCCAAATTTCAGCATTTTATTACTAAGGCTTAAGCTGTGCATTGATAGATTAATCAGTCAGTCAGTCACTCAGGACAAATTCTTTCTAATATATGTATAAAATTTCCATGTCACAATGTTAGTTACCGTACTCCTCCGAAACGGCGCGACCGATTTTTACCAAATTTTATATGTGTATTCAGTAGGTCTGAGAATCGGCTACTATCTATAATTTATAAGGCAAAACAACGTTTGCCGGGTCGGCTAGTCATTTTATAGATATAGATGAAATATGATTCAACTTTGTAACCATTTTTACCTCACTTACTTTCTAGTCTAAGCTTAGTCGTTTATACAGTCGATTTAAATGTATTAAGACGTCTCAATAAAACCGTTTAGCGGCAATTTGTGTGTGGAATAATAAAACAGTGGTCGGCCATAACGTTTATGTGCCACGTTCTCCTCCCATTCACAAGATCGAAAAAGTTTTCCAATAGTGTCTCTACTTTACCGTGATGATAGAAAATTGTTGGCCGAAGGAACCAAGGGACGTATATACTTTTATTGCAGTCAATTTCAAAAGAGTTTTTCAAGAACAATGAAGTAATATCGAAGTAATTATCGGGATATTTTCTTCTTGTTTTACTTGTTGATTAACCCGAGTTGGAAATTTTCAATACATTTTTCAATACTTGTTTGCTTGCGATGTTGTTATTTTAATATTTTGTTGGTGAAATGTTTCGTAATTAAGACGCAGCAATGAAAAGTTTCAACTTCGGTGTTTGATGTTGTTTCCGAAATCAATATTGTGTTTTGATGTGTACATTACTATAATTAAATTAATTTTATGTTCAATATTTTCCAGTAAAAAATTAACACTAATTTATTGTGGTTAATCTATTACGGTCGTCAACAATGGTTTAAGGGCCCTATACTGAAAAACTGAAAATCCATGTCGGGCGCATCGAAAATTGTTGATTATTTCATGACGGAATGTCGTAGAACTTTTTTTCGTGTACAGATTGTAGGCGACATTGTTTCTGATATTTTAGTGAAGTTTCCATACAAATATAACGAAACGTATTGAAGCCTATCGTATCGACATTTTAGCCAAATCAGACATTTTTTTGTCTAAAATTTGGATAGGCTTTGCACCAATAGGAGGTGCTTGTCCTAAAACTACACCAAAATGTAGGAAACAATGTCACCTACAATCTGTGCACAAAAAAAAGTTCTACGATATTCCGTCATGAAATAATCAACAATTTTCGATGAGCCCGACAGGGATTTTCAGTTTCAAGGTCGTTGGCGTTGATACTCCTCTTAATTGCATAATATATTGAAAACATTTGATTAATAGCAACGATTTTTTGATACACAACACAAGTACAATATGAAGTAAATATTACTATTTTAATTCCATTGCATAAAATTATGAGAAGGTATAAAATCGGAAGATGAATTAAGTAGCTTATTGGCCTAGCTGCACCCGCCGATCTTGAACGGTCGTATAGGATAAGCAACTCTTGGCGCGGTCATTACTTGGATGGGTGACCGATAATTTGAGTGGCAAAAAAATCACTCGAGTTCCTCCGTCCAGATTGTTATTTGTGATAACAGTCGTTAGGTCAAGGAGGCAAAAGGGCAACCTGAAAACTCAAACTCTAGGTAGGCCACACTACAATACAAAAAGAAGAAGGCATAAAGTCTAAAATCTATTTTAGGTTCCTATATTTATTTTATTAAACCTATCGTGATGAAAGACATGTAATTTCATCAAGACATATTTATTGTTTTACACATATCCGTGTGTAGAACACGTCCGCAATATCTCAAAAGCATTAGGTGTCGTTATAATAATGGGCCCTAGAAACTATAAAACACTAGTTTATGGCTTCTTTTGCTCTAGGCCAGATGCCCATTTACGCGTTAATACGTTATAAAAATGAGTCGTGAAGCAAAACTTAAGACTACGTGAACCTTTCACGGTAGTACGATGTCATAGTGTAGGTATTCGTAGGTAGGTACGTGGATTCAGCCTCGAGGGGATCCTTCTTCTTAAGAACGTGGCGACTGTTACCATTTCCATACAAACTTAATACCAAAATAAATTATGAAAAATTTAGTTTTCTACCGTAATATTGATATTATTCGGATTAAGATTTTACTTTTAAAGGGTTTTCAACCCTTTGACATTGTTTCCTACATTTTGGTGTAGTTTTAAGACAAGAACCTCCTATTGGTGCAAAGCCTATCCAAATTTTAGACAAAAAATGTCTGATTTGGCTAAAATGTCGATAGGCTTCAATACGCTTCGACATATTTGTATGGAAACTGCACTAAAATATCGGAAACAATGTCGCCTACAAACTGTACACAAAAAAAAAGTTCTACGACATTCCGTCATGAAATAATCAACAATTTTCGATGCGCCCGACATGGATTTTCAGCTTTTCAGTATAGGGCCCTTAAAGCAATCCGAGATACTGGCTTTCAAGTAGCTGTCTACTGGCTAGGCAGGCTACAAGTTAGCTCGCACCGGGTAAAAAAATATTAGGCGGATGGGTGATGCTCATAAATTATTTGAAGAAGAATGGAAACCTCATTGTGAGGTTTTCGGAACTTCCTTGACATTTTGCATGAGATCGCAAGCTCATACGATCTCAACCCTACGTACCTACACCCCCTAATTAATCATCAAGCAACCCAAGACTCTCCTCCATAAATCTCTTTACAATGCAATGTTCTATCTATTATTCACCCTGTGGTAAATGCACATGATAACTTTCGGTGACAATTGTAAGCAGACCGAAGAGACTAATTTGTCTTTCTTTATTCTAATTATGTGATGAGAATTTATCGCTGCAGCCGGACCCAACTTCTATGTTCTCGTAGGTGGTGAGAGGCGAGTATTTACGAAATTTATTGCACACCGCTTTAAATTTAACACCGTACTCTTACGACCTGAGTTTGTAGAGCTTAATCTGTTTAAAATGATGTAAACATTTTAATTTAACGGTTAAAGAAGAGTATTCAATTTTGATCTCTTGAATTTGCGTGGTTAATCAACTTATCTTATTTAAATCTCGCCTTTTATGTTTGTTTGTTGAATAAAAGAGGTACGTACCATACATTAAAATATTTAATATTATAATAGAAATATTAAATGAAAGTTAGCAAAAAACAGTTTATAAAATGAAACCGAGTTCTTTGAAGTCACAACAATTCTTCTTTTGATGAAAGTTCTGGTATTATACTTGTCTTGTAGTTATTTTCTAAGAGTTAATACGTATTTAAATTATATTCAATGTATTCTTCGAAATGTACCTACTTAGTAACCTTATTGGAGATATATTTTAATACTAGCAGCGTGAGAATAATTTATTTTTAAAATTATTTCAAAAGTATCGTCGAACTTAAGACGTATCGGAGTTCGATATTGTCGAAGTAAAATCATGTCGTAGAACAATTAGTCAAAATTCAGTTTGGAGTCCAAAATTGAATCTATCTATAACTCTAAGTTTCATTGGAATCGGTTAATAAATGTTAGAGTAAAGAAGCAATTAACACTCTAGTTATTTTCATACTATCTTTCAAATTCCATTATAAAATAAATAGAGAGATAAAGTTATTAAAAGCTTACACCCTTACTTTTAAACGATGACTAACTTTATGTAACGTTTGTCTTTAACTGTGACATGAAGTTTCAAAGTTAACTGACAAACGTTACATAAAGTTAGTTATCATTTTTATGTAAGGGGGTTAAATTATAGTTGTGTAACGATTTTGCCCTTGAAACTTAATAGTGGAATTATTACCAACCCAATATCACCCAGACGATAGATAACAATGAACAGACAAATTAAAGCAAAACAATAATAAATTATTCCCAGTTCCTACCCTAAACTAACTCCTTACAGAGTAGTAACAAGCTATTATCTAAACTCAGAATATGATTTAAAATGTTAATAAAAAACAAACATCGCTCCGTTTCAGTGTTGCCATGTTTACTGATGCCCGTCTCGACGCAAACAATTAACTCCTTTGTGTACATGGCTACACTTGCCACACTTTGGTGACTGGGGTATTAGCGAGGAGCATGGTCTGCTGGATGAGCTTTTTCATTAAGTTTAAAAAGTCGTGATAGTGCGAAATTGTAACTTTTTTAGGGATAAATAAATTTAATATTACACGACGTTAGGTACACACAACGCAAAGTAACCCCAAACTAAACACTAGGTTTGTACTATGGGTAGGTGGTACTAGACAAAGAATAGGTATACTACATGTTACACTTTTTTTTGTAAAACATACATTTGATACATAGAAAACAGCCAGACCAGAAAGAAATAAATAAATAATATTGCACACAGTGCAATCTAACCCCAAACAAAGCACTAGGCTTGTACTATGGGTCCTAGACAACGGATATACTACATATTGTTGTTGTAAATACATACATTTGATACATAGAAAACACCCAGACCAGATACAATACATAATATTGCACGACGTAACACACAATACAATCTAAGCCCAAATTAAACACTAGGCTTGTACTATGGGTACTAGACAAAGGATATACTACATATAATATATTTTTTGTAAATACATACATATGATACATAGAAAACACTCAGACAAGAAACAAATATAATTTCTTTAAGCATAAATAAGTACCCGGAATGAATCGAACCTGCAACCTTCTGCATTACAGTTGGGTCTTCACCCGATGCGCCACAGAGGCCACTGTAGGCCTTTCCGAAGCGTCACAGCGGTCAACTGAGGTCAAGGCAGGATAGATACAGCCCCCCAGGTGGTCACGGCGTGCCACGTCCCCTGGTGCGCCGGTGATGGGGGCGTTCCCCCTGAGGAGGGTCCGGTGACGGACGGCCGTGGCGGGTTACACGGATGAAAGCGAGAGCGTGCCCGTGTTTCCCGCCATTAGCGGTAGAGGAGGTGGACCGTGGAGTTTTAGTGGGTTGGAGTCCCACATAACTGCACTACCTCCCCGTGGTAGTGCAGTATGCGCGCGCATTTCTCCACGTAAAAAAAAAAAAAAAGGATAGATACAGTGGTCCCGCCCCAGCGGCAGATTAGTTGAAAAAAATGGCAGATACGCAGAAGTCGATTTTTCATTGTAGGCGCATGTAAAATGTACTGCGCGAACTTTCCCCTTCCACGGCAAAATTTTTCAACTTATCTGCCGGTCACTGTATGTATATTCGTATTTCGAAGCACTCATCGGCTCTTTTACTTACAGTAGGTAGGTACTGCACAATTCAATTGTACCGTTGTACTAATGTTGAACTACCAGGTACAGTGACCCGTGACACCGGTTCGTAGCAGAACGTTATACTGGTTCTATTACACTTGTACTACGCGACAAGCTTTGTTGCCTCTAAGGGCGAGTTTAATCGAACTCTTATTCGAGTTTGTCGAACCTGCTTTGTTTGGTTTCTTGATTGTTCAATTTAAAGGTCTTCAGGATTTAGTATGTATAGATCTGCAAGGTAGGGATACTTCGTCTAGTTTCGCTAGACTTATGTTATGGTGAGGTTAAAAGTAATTTTAGTCCATTTGGTTCCACATGTAGTACTGTGTAGACCTGCATAGAGTAAGATAACCCCATCTCTTCCCGTGGGTGTCGTAAAAGGCGACTAAGCGATCTGAGGGAGACTAGCAAACCTTTAAGTTATCCCTGCGCGTTGGTGTATAAACGGCTTGGCCCTTATGAGGGTTGGTGTCAGGCAGGCGGCCAGCCGTAAAACTATTGCCAAATCTATTTGCAGAAGGTATGGTCAATACCTACTGCGCCGACCCCAAACTCAACTAAACATAATTTGTGGTTTAGCGGTAAAGGCAATATAAATTTTTAAGAACGCTTTTATGAGAATATTTTCACAGAAACATTATTTTTGAACTTACAAAAGCAAGTATTTTCAATGTATAGTATAATTATATTAATACGTAATAATTAAAATCGTCTCAACAAATAGGTTGTTGATTAACTTTATTCAGAGCTGGAAATATATTTGGATATCGATCAAAACTTAACTAATTAACTTGTAGGTCTTCCAGTAATCACACTTCTGAGTTGAAAGCCCGTTAAACTCTGGCACACAATTAATATTTTTGTTTGTTCAGGTCACCATAATTCAAGTGTGGAATGAAACGTGCCTTAGGGTAGACTGTAGAGACTAATAATTAGGTATAAGAAAAAAAACCCTAGATTTGTTTGAAAATTGTGTCGGTAAAAAGCTTAAGAGGATAGTCTCCATTTTCTATCTCCATACAAACGTAGTTTACATTTTCCTACCTGGATAAAGACATTAGAGCAAATATGTTTATGCCATAAAACCTATATCTGTCATGACAATGCATCTACCTTTTTTTCTTTTTTTTTTCTAATTAAAATAATAATAAAATGCAAAACCGACATATGACCGACATATGAAACATCAACCGACATATGAAACATCAACATTTTATTCCACATTGTGATCCATATTATTTTATGAAAACTACGAAACCCTACTCTGTGGGTGGCCCGACAAAGCACGCACTTGTTTATTTATAAAGGAATTCACAAATTTGATAAGCATTAGTTTCATTTTCTTGGGTCTTAATCGCGTATTATTATTTATTTTCTTACTTTACCGATGGTCTTGATCGTGAGGGGACTGTGTGGTGAGTGTCCCCATCGCGACCAAGACCAATGGTAAAGTAAGAAAATAAATAATAATACGCGATTAAGACCCGGGAAAATGAAACTATGTTAACAAATCGTATGAATTTAAAAAGTTTATTTTTTCAACCTACGATGGGAATTAACTCTGCCTTAAGTAGAGCTTTATAAGTAGGTACACTATGTAGATATTTCTATAACAAAGTAGATAGCCCGTAAACAAGACAAGGTGTTTGTTTCGGAGTCAACCTGTATTTTGTGTGCTCTGCTCATGTCATAGTGGAATTAATTAAATTTGTGTGTACACTAAAGATTACATACGCCGGCCCTGTTTGAACGAGGGTTAATCTATTATTAAAATGCAGCTGCAACAACCGCGAATGTATTAAAACTTTCCAATGTTGTCACTATAAATATTTCGATGTTTACTTTTACATTGCGGTTATTAAACTGATTTTTTTTCTTAAATTGAGCTATATATGCTGGGAGTAAACAAATACATAGCATGTCTAGTATTTGTTTACCCCCTTACTTATAAACTACTAGCTGCGTCCCGCGGTTTCACCTGCGTAAGCCCCGATCCCGTGGAAATATCAGGATCAAAACGTTACATAAACTTAGTCATCTATATCTTTACTTCTATACTAATATTATAGAGAGGAAAGATTTGTATTTTTGTGTGTATGTGTGTGCGTCTGTATGTTTGTTATGAATAAACTCAAAAACCACTGTTCCAATTTTTAAAAAAAATCTTTCTCCATTAGAAAGCTACATTCACCCTGAGTAGCATAGGCTACTTTTGAAGCCGATATTCCCACGGGATCGAGACTTACGCGGGTGAAAATGCGGGGCTGCAGCTTATAATAAAAAAATAATAAGAAAAAAAAACAAATATGCGTAGAGTAGTCAGTGCGCTGCCCGAATAGGCGCAGCCTCAGCATAATGCTGCTGCTAGCAGCTACTAGCAGCTATAAAGGTTTATTTAGCTAAAACTAAAAGCAAAATGAAATCAGCTACGAGTATCTCCTCGAGATACTAGTAGTTTCAAAACGTTAACGTAGATAGAATTTTAAAGCAGAAACAAAACAGTACAACCGCTGTAGCCCAAACATTTAGTATTTGTATGCTATTGTTAACAGTTATGTGAGACGTCATTGCTCCCATTACAGTAGTTAGACGAACTCGGTTGCCGTGTGTAGTGAGTTGCATAGCAAAAGTACATTGCTCTAACGACCCTCTTTGCCTGCAAGTTTTAATAGCGCCATTGCACTTTTAGGACCCAGTTAGGTTAAATGACGACATTATCTATCTTCTTCTCTAATATACAAAATTTCCATGTCACAATGTTAGTTACCGTACTCCTCCGAAACGGCGCGACCGATTTTTACCAAATTTTATATGCGTATTCTATTCAGTAGGTCTGAGAATCGGCTACTATCTATAATTTATAAGGCAAAACAATGTTTGCCGGGTCAGCTATAGTCATTCTTCTTATATATAAAATTTCCATGTCACAATGTTAGTTACCGTACTCCTCCGAAACGGCTTTACCGATTTTTACCAAATTTTATATGCGTATTCAGTAGGTCTGAGAATCGGCTACTATCTATAATTTATAAGGCAAAATCCCGCGGTTTCACCCGCATAAATCCGATCCTGTGGGATTTTTCAAAAATCCTCTCTTATCGGATGCCTACGTCTCATAAAGAACACACTCTCCAAATTTCAGCTCTCTACTATCCGCGGTTTAGGCTGTGCGATGATCAGTCAGTTAGTCAGTCAGTCAGGACAAAGCCTTTTATAGATATATAGATTCAAAGTCCTGACTGATCTATATGTCAACGCAGAGCCCAAAACACTAGTCCTACAGACATGAAATTTGGAGAGTGTGTTACTTGTGGCGTGTGGGGATCCACCACTCTTTCTTCCGGATTGGAATCGGGACTTACGCGTGTGAACCCGCGGGCGATCTACAACCCTATAACTTTATTTTTTTTTAATGTTAATCTTATTTTTTTTGGAAAAATTGCTTTACGTTCTGACTATAAATAAAAATCCATTATGGCGGTCAGAATTTTCTATTGTCTTATTCTCAGTGTCGTCTCACAATCTAGTGTTATTTATCTGCTATCAAAGCAGCAACATTGGCTCGGTAGCCTGTCCCTCGAGCCAAGTCCCTTCGATCTTCTCGTGAAAATAAACCAATACGATATCTATTGCCCAACCAAGCGCTGCATCCAGTAGCTTTGGTTCTTGTGGATTTCGTGGGCTCTCTCTAGACATAGGATCAAATAAATAAATTTTAATTAGCCTTTTTATCTGATTTTTAAATAATTAATACAAAGATTTTTCTGCTTTTTTCGCAAAGTTGGATTGAAATTAAACTCATCGGTTTCGGTGTTAATCGCGTGGTGCTTATTACTTTTAACATCGTTTCAATGCTTAACTTTTCGAGACCTTTACATGTCTCTTTTTCAGGATTAACCAGTTATGAAGAAGAGACGAATGAGATGAAAAGAGGTTTCGAAAGGTTAAGCATTAAAACGATGCTATAAGTAACAAACACCACGCGATTAAAACCGAAAAATGAGTTTTAGTAACTTATATTTCGGTTTTAATGGAGTTGCTTTTACCTATTTGTAAAACGAACGACGGCCTAGTCTTCACAGAATCTCCTGATCACGGGTAGACGGGAATATAAATAAATAAAGCACGACGTCAAACACAGTGCGCAATCTGGCCTCAAACTAAGCACTAGGCTTGTACTATGGGTACTACATAATATCTTACACTTTTTTTGGTATTTGATTTATGATAATAATATGATACATAGAAATAACCGGACCCCGGGCTGAGAGAGGTGCAACCGGGAACAACGCTCGGATGATGACATAGAAATAACCAAGACCTAGAAACAAATATTTATTTTTAAGCATAAATACTTGCACCCGTCTGCATTGCAGTCAGGCATTCGCATGATGACCCACAGAGGTCGATTCATATCAGTATCGCGAAACCGGAAGAAATATCCATAGAGCTTTGTTATTCAAAACTCTTTAAAATAAAAACATAAAAGTTAACAAGCGAATCATTTAAACAAGACGGGCTGTTGGCTTAAAACCAAAAACGTAGCATCGAGTGGTCCAACTCTACCAAATCCTGGTTTAATTAGAGACAATGCCTTGTGACTCATGCCAAATATACGAAACAACAATTGACTTTCAACTATTGTCACTCTCTACTTCTAAATATCGTATTTGGTTGTTCAAATAAGGTATAAACCTTCGATCATAATATATAACCTACATAGATGCACGGTCGCCGCTCTAGAAATGGAGCCGTCAAAACAAGGCATATTTCAGCCGATTACAGCGAAACAAGGCATATCGCTGTCAGTCGTGCATAAGTGTTTTACAACCTTATTGCCCAGTGATTAAGGTTTACATTAAACTGTATGTATATATGTGTCCGTATGTCCGTATAAGTAAGCGTTGAAGTAGTGCCAATTTTTGATTTCGATTTTGTATGGGACCGTGTATCTATGTTTTCTTAAATCAATGGTATAAACAGATAAAAATCTATTTGGATATTTAGGGAGACTAGCAAACCCTAAGTTCTTCCCGCGCTGTGGTGGATAATTTGCTTGGTCCTTAGGAGGGTTGGTTTCCAAAACACAGCTGTTTTTCGACCAGGGTTTCAAGACGAATTCTGACACGAATCTTAAAATCTTCAACAACTGTGGCCTGTATTGCTGTTATAGCTACGATGTTACAAATTGGTGCTCGTACTTTCCAACCACTTTCGCAATATATATATCGCAATTTATTAGGTAGGTTATTGAAATACTAAACATTTATTCACCATCATTACAATTTGCAAACAACTTAAAAATATATAAATATTAAAAATCAATCAATTATAATCTTTCTTCATTGAAATAATTTGGCTGTCTCACTGCATTTGCGGGAACCTCTGTATTTATAAATAATAACATTATGGTTATGGTAATGAGGCGGTTGACGTTTATTTAAATGATCTAGAGTTACAGCAACAGCACTGTGGTCGTGGATGTCCATTTTAGTTTCGTTATTTAAATTTTCGGTTTATTTGTGAAAAAGGGAATTTATTAGTGATGCAAAACTAATTAATAGTGATGAGGACTTGGATTTATTTTAATAAGTTATATTTTTTATAATTATGTAAATAAAGTACAATACTAAAGGTACCTACCTATAAATAAATATTATGCAATTTAAACTCAAGCCAAGTGATTGTTTTCACTAGAAATATTATTTTTTAATGGGATATTTACCATGTATTCGTATGTTCGATATTGACAACAAACAAACATGGTAAATATTCCGTTATTATTTTTCTTCATTTATATAAATTCATTATTTTTTCCTTATCTGATTAACTGCTGATATCTGTTGATTAATAACATAAAAGTAGGTAGGTAGCCGGAATGTTATTAACATTCCGGCTACCTACCTACTTTTATCCGAATATCGAATACGGTTATCCGGAAATACCCACACGGACGAAGTCGCGGGCACAGCTAGTAGGTCATAAAAAGGTAGGTGCACACAATAATTGGCCCAAGCTAGATAGGATTAACTACACACAACCCACAACACAACACACAACTTCACAACCCACTTCACTTCACTCACTTTACTTACAACAACTTCTAACCAACCTATTCCTTATTTTTTCATTTGAAAGTGAAGGCAAACAGTCTCCATGCGGCCATGTAAAAATAGCTGCGTCAGCATGTTTGTCGCTCTCGTCCTACGTCGATAACATAAATAACGGCAATCTTTTATGTTGTTTGTCTGTTGCAGGTACTGCGATAGTGGTTAGTTGGCGTGTCCGATGTTTGTACCCAATATTTCTGTTTACGTAGTATTTTGTTGTCATAATTTAAACTACGGTACATAATGGTATTGTAACAATAATTTAGATTTCGTTTTTACGTTAAGGTATCATGTTATAATGAATTAATAATACAAAGAGCTCAATAGCCCAACCTAGTGCGGGTTAAAAGCATCATTTGGCACGGTCATAACTTAGATGGGTGATACACAATACAAAAATACTTATTTCCCTTAAACAACAGTTACAGTATTAGGATAACACTGCGGTCCTCACACTAGACATTAAGAGCCCTATTCTGAAAAACTGAAAATCCATGTCGGGCGCATCGAAAATTTTTGATTATTTCATGACGGAATGTCGTAGAACTTTTTTTTGTGTACAGATTGTAGGCGACATTGTTTCCAATATTTTAGTGCAGTTTCCATACAAATATGTCGAAACATATTGAAGCCTATCGACATTTTAGCCAAATCAGACATTTTTTGTCTAAAATTTGGATAGGCTTTGCACCAATAGGAGACTTGACTTATAGTCCTATGTCCCAGCTGGGGCAGAGGGCGTCCACAGTGCATCTCCATCCCGTTCTGTCTTGAGCTTCTCGTTTTATTTCGCTCCAAGTCTTTCCGATGGCCTTCGCTTCGTCAGTAATTGTCCGCCGCCAGGTTTGTTTCGGACGACCACGTTTGCGCTTTCCTTGGGGGTTCCAGTCTAGGGCTTGCCTCGGGATGTGGTTGGAGTCCCTTCGGAGAGTGTGGCCTATCCAGCTCCATTTGCGGCGTTTGATCTGCTGGTCGATCGGACTCTCACTGCAGCGCTCCCAGAGTTGTTGGTTGGAGATTGTGTCGGGCCAGTAAATACCGAGGATCCTTCGAAGGCATCGGTTGACGAAGACTTGGAGCTGGCGAGAGATGTCCTTGGTGACCTTCCACGTCTCGCACCCATACAGCAGAACGGTCTTCACGTTGGACCGGAATATTTTGAGCTTGACTCTCCGTGTCAGTTTCCGTGACTGCCATATGGGTCGGAGCTGCGCAAGGTTGCTCGGGCTTTGGCGATCCGCGAAGTGATGTCATCTTCGGTTCCTCCTGTTTCGGACACGCAGCTTCCGAGGTATGCGAACTCGTGGACGCCTTCAACTGCCTCTGTGCCGATGACCAACGGGAAAGTACTCGTTGCTCCGCACCTCATTTCCTGGGTCTTCCGGGTGTTTATCTTGAGCCCCGTCTTCGCTGCCTCCTCACGTAGGTCGTTCAACTTGGCCTGCATGTCTGCGCGTGTGTGGCTTAAGAGGCATATGTCGTCGGCGTAATCCAAGTCCTCGAGGATGTTGGTTATGCCCCATTCTATGCCGCGGCGCTTGTTGTCAGTGATCTTATGCAGTATACCATCCAGAACGACAAGGAAGAGAAGAGGAGAAAGAAGACACCCTTGTCGGACGCCCGCATGTACCGCTATGTCCTCCGAGACGAGCCCGTCATGCGTCACTTTACAAGAATAGTTCCTGTATAGGGCTTTTGTGATGTTGATAATCTTCTCGGGGACGCCGATTTCTTGTAAGCGGGACCAGATACTATCCCATCTCAGCGTATCAAAGGCTTTTTCGAAGTCTACAAAGGTGAGATACATCTCTCGTTGCCATTCTGATGCCTGTTCGAGTATGATACGCAGAGTATTGATCTGGTCTGTGCACGATCGGTTTGGGCGGAAGCCTGCTCACTGCGAATGAGAGGGTTGACGGCCTTCGATAGTCTATCCAAGATAACTTTGCAGAATACCTTGGACGGAATCGAAAGCAAAGTGATGCCTCTCCAATTGCAGCATTGACTGAGATCTCCCTTTTTTGGCACGGTGATGAGGAGGCCTTTGTTCCAGTCGTCCGGTAACTCCTCGTCCCTCCAGATGCGCTGCAGCAAGGGCGTTAGGGCGTTTGCAGCTGAAGCCAAGTCTGCTTTCAGCATTTCTGCGGCGATGAGGTCGACTCCTGGGGCTTTGCCATTCTTGAGTGTGCGGAGTGCGTTAAGCACTTCACTTCCAGTCGGTGGAGAGCAGTCAATTTCTAGCAGGGTCCTGTGAGGCAGGGCTCCTGCAGGCGGTGTAGTGGTGGGATCATCGGGGGTGCGGAAGATATCCGTGAAGTGCTCGTGCCAGCGTCGTAGCTGCCCTTCGGATGTCACAATAAGTTGGCCTTCTCTGTTCTTGAGGGGTTTCTTCCGAGAGCTTCTTTTACCCGTCAGAGTTTTAGTGGCTTTGTACATCTCTTTCAGATTACCGGAGTCCGCTGCGCGCTGAGCACCATCGGCAATACCGTCGGCCCACACTCTTCTGTCTCGACGGGTACTGCGATAGATGCTTTTGCGGGTCTGCCGATATTGCAGTCTGAGATCCTCCTGTACTACCTCTTCATTCGGGGAAATAAGTTGGAGATGAAGCTCTTTCCTCTTGTCAATGAGGTCCCAAGTTCTTTGTGACATCCACTCTTCTCTGTTGTTAGTTTTATGTCCAAGTACGACGGAGCTGGTTTCTGTGTAGACCATTTTTATGTGATTCCACTCCGCGTCGACACTCGAAGACGTAGGGTCCACATCCAGAACGGAGAAACGGTTTCGAAGCTCCATCTTGAAAACTTGGCTTGTGTCGGGGTCCTTCAACTTGCTGACATCGAACCGTCGGCCCACTCTCGCCGTGTCGGTTGACGCACGCGTAGCCGATACTTTAAGCCGCACTTCTGCGACTACAAGATGGTGGTCGCTGTCAATATCGGCGCCTCTGCGGTTTCGTACGTCCAAAAGTGAAGTTCTCCAAGTGGAGCTGATGGCCAGGTGATCAATCTGATTCTTGGTGACGCCATCGGGTGAGTTCCAGGTGTATTTGTGGTGGTCTCCGTGAAGAAACAATGTGCCTCCGATGGTTAGGTCGTTGTTCTGACAGAACTCCAAGAAGCGTTCTCCGTTCTCGTTGCGCACTCCCAGCCCGTTTCCAATAGGAGGTTCTTGTCTTAAAATTACACCAAAATGTAGGAAACAATGTCACCTACAATCTGTGCACAAAAAAAAGTTCTACGACATTCCGTCATGAAATAATCAACAATTTTCGATGAGCCCGACAGGGATTTTCAGTTTCAAGGTCGTTGGCGTATATACTCCTCTTAATGTCTAAACACTAATCGATAATTTGTGTGGTAAAAAAATATTTTATCGCGCTTCGTGTTTCGGAAGGCACGTTAAGGAGCTGATCCCGGTTGGTATCTCTGATAGTAGTCGTTAGGTCAAGTCAGAGGCCTTAGGGCGGTTTGAAAACTTTAACTCAAGGTGAACCACACCACTATACGAAAAGAACAAGGAGGATAAATATTTTTTTTAATTACTACTACTTAATTCCCAAATGTAGGTACCTATATTAGGGAGTTTTATTTTATAATATAAGTAAAAAAATAAGGTCAATTAAATAAATGCCCTTGATCGTACCCGGCGCAAAGGAGCCGAAGATGCTAGCAGCATTGCCTCTCTGTATGGCAATGGCCAACCTTTGCACCAAGTCCGACCTAATTGTATAAAACAAAAAACAAACTTTTGTTTCCAAAAAAAAACAGGGGATACAAATCTAAATAAAATGACACGTCAAACGACAAACTTTTCAAAATAAACTTGTCCATTTCCGTAATCTCTACTTAAACTCAGTCACCTCAAAAATAATCCTTCAAGAGTACCCTTCCAAGAAAGTTGATTTAATACCATCTTACCATCTCGGAGCTGTCACAGATTGATTTGAGATAGCAAATTACCCATCTAAAGAGTGGCCTCGCCCGGCTGAACCTTATCTAACTTTGTTATAAAAATTAGATTTGGCTACAATCAGAAATTAGAATTAAATATCTTTGTAACTGACAGAGGTCTCTACAATGCGATGTTTTTTTTCAGTTTGGAGTTCAGTTTGAATTATACTTCGTTTTTAGGATTCCGTACCCAAAGGGTAAAAACGGGACCCTATTACTGAGACTTCGCTGTCTTTCTGTCCGTTCGTCCGTCCATCTATCACCAGGCTGTATCTCGTGAACCGTAATAGCTAGACGGTTGAAATTTTCACAGAAGATGTATTTCGGTTGCCGCTACAGCAACAAATACTAATAAAAAACAAAATTTAAAGGGGGCTCCCATACAACAAACGTGTTTCAAAAACTACAAGGGATTTTTTTAATTATAGACTATGATTTGACACATCGTTCTAAAAAAAAAAATGTCAAATACAAAGAACCAAAACGTTAGATAGAAGTTTTTTTTTAATTAAAAAAAAACGAAGTATAATCTATTTATAATGGCAATTATTTTGCTATCTGCTAATAGACGAATTATCCGTTTAGCCACAGCATAGGCGACTAAGGGATCTGAGGAAAACTAGCAAACCTTTAGGTCTCCCCCGGCTGTGGCGGATAAACTGCTTGGTCCCTAGGAGGGTTGATGTCAGGCCGGCCGTCAAAATATTACCAAATCTATTTCAGTAGGTATTGTCAAAAAGGTTTATTATCTACTGTACTTGAGTAGACCCTGGGCTTCCGAGAGGGATGCAACCGGGAACATCACTTAGTTGAGGAGGAACATGTTGGTGGTACACTTTGCGCTTTTTTACCAGGAATTATGTGAATTCCTACGGGATCGGGACTTACGCGGGTGAAACGGCGGGACTCTGCTAATTGACTTATAAAATATAGTTTCAAATAACATATTGTCAGTCAACATTTTTGGATAGATATTACCTCAATTTCAATAAACTGTTTTTTCATACATCAATGAAAACAAGTCTAAAGAAAATTCATCAAAAAATAATACATACGCCCACACCAAAAAATTCAATTTCTGTACTTTTTGTTGGTTTTCCATCAGTTTCTTATACTAAATGTAAGCAGCAACCTAGGCACTGTAGGTTATTTAAGAAAATGTTGTTTTTCTTACATCTAGATAAATTACATTAATCTTAGGCTTGATTCCACCAAACTAGGATAATAAACCACAGAAATTGTATTTTTTTGGTTTAACAGCTCCAGAGTCTCTCGAACAAGACACGATTTATGTATAGAATTGGTATCCGTTGCTTATTCCAGTATGGTCGAGCCTCACACAAATAACTAAAGTAGGTTAATAGTAATCTAAATTCAGTACGATTTAGTAGTAGTTGAAATTCAAAGCCTCAGATCCACTTTCTTATCTACACAGCTCTATGAGCAGAGCCATTGAAAATCATCAAGTTCCAGCCTCAGTGGAACGCATTAATTTAATAGGTACCTACTTGTATCCTGTTTAACCGAGGAGTTAACATCTCACTAACTTGTTGTTCGTTGAACAAACAAACCCAACTTAATGGTTTAATATTGATGCTTGGTTTTGACGTTTCCTTGCTTAGTGACCCTTTGAGACGGGTCCAAGTTGGGTACACGTCAAGAGGTCCCGACTCTCTTCAACACTACTCTCGCCTTTAACTTGGTTACTTTGAATAGCAATTTAGTTAACGTGTGAGAAAACTTGGTTGTGGTTAATTAATGTCTTTGGATTGAGGGACTTCCTCGAAGATTCGGGGTTTCACTTGAAAATAATGTTGGGATATTCAGGGGTATGATATCTTAATAATAATTGATACAGTATCTGTATTAAATTTTAAAGTCATTGGATACAATGCCAGTGAAGGGTTTTGGGCATACTGGTTGTAGGAAATTTGAGGCCACCAAGAAATGCTGTTATGTATCCTACTAATATTATACAGCTGAAAGTATGTGAGTATGCATGTGTGTATGCGTGTGTGTGTTTGTTACTCAATCATGTAAAAATGGCCGAACCGATTACCATAAAACTAAGTATGTAGATAGTTGGATACCTGGAATAACACATAGGCTACTTTTTATTCCGATACCGGCGCAGCTAGTACAAACAGACAGTTTTTGTAATTCGACTTTTTGCAATTTTGAACTTTTTACCCGACTGTGCGACGCAAAGAAGGGTTATGTGTTTATCAGTCTATGGAATATTATGTATGTATAGGTTTATGCTTTATAATCATTTATTCAATAAAACAAGTCAAACACTTTACATAAACAATAAATCACAAAAAAAAAGACTCAAAACCTAAAGCAATAAGAAGTTGTCGGCACCGCCCTCCCGCGGCATGGTACCCAAAACGCTGGCAGCGTTCACACGCTGGATAGCTAGGCTAACCCGCTGGGACAAGAAATTACCAGCCCTGGGATCACCAGACGCCTCGACAAGACGCGCCGACAAGTCCCTAAGAAATACCTTACTACTAGGCCCCCAACACCCAATGGTCTCAAAACCCAAAGGAGTGAACAAGTAACAGCCAGAGATGTCTGCATACTTCTGCACTTTACGAGACTCAGCGCCCGCCGCCGCCGCACCCGCCGAAGAAGCAGGTGTAGGTGTTTTTGTCTTTTTTAAATCGTTCTGGTAATGTGCTGAAAAATTCAGCTGTTTCTTGAAGTTTTAAAATTAGTTTAATATTTTATTCACTTTAGTATGACTATTATTGTAAAGACGTTAAAGTACTTTGTAAAACCAAATGTTTTTTGCAGTAAATGTAAAGGTTAGTAAAGTCGATATTTTATTCTAATCAACAAAAGACATCGAGACGAGACGGACAACTTACGAGTATAGTAACAGAAACAAAATTACTATAAAAATTCTTCAATCACTTTTGAACTGGTGTTCCTTTTATCAAAGAAAGGTTTCTGTTTCTGCAGTGAAACAAATGAACCCGATAAAGATAAGGTCGGAAGGCTCTAAAGTTATTCATTAGATCTTGACTCAGTTCAACCTATTGTATTCTACTGGATTTAAGATCTTTCACTCAACTCGTAACTTATAATGCAGGGGTTCAACGAATTTACAAATAGATTTTTTTTATCGCCGGAAAGTTTCTCTGGTTGTAATTTGTAACATTCTCTTATTTTATCTAGTCAATTTTATACTCTATTACCACAGAATACAAAAATAGTAACATTACTTGTACTTTTTATGTATTCTGTGCTATTACCAGAATCATAGATCAAAAATGTTGAAATTAACGTTATTCGAGCGTCGCGTGGTTTCAAAAATGTTAACAAACAACTGTCAATATCAAAGGAAAAAGTAAATAAAATGCTGTCGATTTCAAATAACCGTATGAGTTTATTGTTTCCATTTTTGATTTTAGATTCTGAAATCACTGACCTGAATTATATGGACAGGATGTCTCGCACTGAATTTTGTGCCTATTACATCTGCGCCATGTTGCGCTGTTGTCGCGCGTTTCCATTGAAAGTGATGGTGACCGTCTCCGGAGCTATTATTTCCATGGACTGTCACCATCACTTTCAATAAAAAACATGCATCAACAGCGCAACATGGCGCAAATCAAATCGGCAAAAAGATCTAATGTCATTTTGTATGGTATAGCAATTCCAGCGTACTTGTATAGTTTCATTTTAGTGTTCTGAAATACAGTATAAGTAATTAATTACTTGTCTAAGTAATGCGTCTGTCACATTTTCGTTGACGTTAAAAAACACTAATAAGAGTGACCGATAACACTTTCCTATATAGAGGCTGTAAAGGACGTACACATCTCCAAATGATAGTTCCATGTACGTACCTACTTATTAAAAGAAAATGTCCGTCGTTCATAATGCAATCACTGTTTTTCCTCATGGGGTCTTCATAAAAGGATATCCAAGAGATGATAATCACCATAATCTCCTTTTACGACATCTAAGGAAAAATATGCTGTTATACTATTAGATGACGACACCAAAACTAAGCTTTTCTATACTTATTTACCATTGTGTTAAAGATGTTATCCAAAATAATACTAGGTACGTATTTGGCCGGCTCGCTACTTGTACCTTCTTAAAAATACGCGGGTGAAACTGCAGGGTGCAGCTAGTACCAATATAAAATAGGTTTTTGTGACTCACTGACCTGAATTATATGGCCAGGAGGTCTCGCACTGAATTTGTGCCTATTTGATCTGCGCCATGTTGTGGGATGGTGACCGTCCATGGAACTAATAGTTCCGGTGACGGTCACCATCACTTTCAATAGAAAACGCGCGACAACAGCGCAACATTGCGCAAATCAAATCGGCATGATCTAATGTCATTTTTTTAATATGGTATATCAATTCCAGCGTACTTGTATAGTTTCATTTCAGTGTTGTGACTACTTCCTATTCTGTGGTGATATCAAAAAAAAATGCCTTGTCAGTTCTAGTACATCTTTACGATACGGGTGCAACGTTTTTAAGCCCAAACTATTGTATTGCAAAATGTATTACAATTCCTATTATTGAAAAACCCTCTCAATAAATCTCATAATTGATTTATTCTACGAATATTTACAAGTTTAATAAATATTTATATTGTCTAGACACTGATGCATTTTATGTGTTCAACAAATATAATATTACAACTAAATCTGCCTATCGGAGACGCAAAAGATATGATTTTTTTACGTTATTCAATAAATAATATGATTTTATGTTGGAGAAATTTAAGTTTTAATAATTACGTAAAATTAAATAAGTGAATATTTGTAATTGGAAATAATGAAATAAGTTGAAAGTTTTAATTTAAGTTATGTACCCCTTTATGTACCTACAAGTACCTACTATATACAAACAGGTATTTAGAAATCGCCTACTGAAAATGTAGTAACTTTTGACGATACCACAATCTGTTTTTTGTGCAAATGCTCCCAAAAAAGCTACGCGGTCAAGTTATCATACGTCTGCTTTAGATCCGTTAAAAATGTTTAAATATTTTATTTCTTGTCAATCATAAACTTTTTCTTTTCTTCTAGCAAGATCCTTTGAACTGCCAGAATCATTCCATACCTATTGTTTTTGTGTTTTCTGACACACGCAACTTTAATTTTTCAAATCAATTTCAATTCTCTATTCTGACGTTCAATTTAAAATAAATGTTAACATCAAAATTCAAATGCTTTTTCGAGTAAATGTGTAGTTTTATTTAGCAAAAATAGTTTTCCATTTATCATGTCATACTTACGTACGTACGTATTCAATATTTTTATTCCTACGTAGAACTTGCAGATGTAAATTCACGTTTCTGTAACTCACATTCTCGATTGAGGTAATTGAAAGCTTAAAGGAATTTATTTTCAATTTCCTATGATATCAGGATTTCTCTGTGTGACGTATTTCATATCCAGGATCGACCCTATGGGAACTGGTAAAAAGGTTGTCGACATTCAATCGATTGCCACTAGTTTTCTTTTGTTATAACTTCTTTCGACGAGCTCTTTGATAGTGGTTGGATGTTAATAACAGAAATATTGAACGACTAGCTGCGCCCCTCGGTTTCCACCTACTCAATATCGGGTTCAAAAGTAGCCCATGTAATACATAAGCTGGATTAATATCCAAATGTCCAGTTATCCGCATCCCAAGTTTCATTGCAATCGGTTTAGTAGTTATTGCGTGAAGGAATAACAAACAAAATTGTTTACTTACTTACACAAAAACTTTTAGATTTTAAATATTGGTAGGATATGATATTGCAGACAGAGGTAATAAACGTGCTGGCAGATAGAGGTATAAATTTCGTTTTTACCCTTTGGCTACGGAACCTTAAAAACGACTACTACTTGGAGTAGTAATAATACTTACAGTAATAAATAAAGATGACGTAGCACTTGGAACCACCTCCTCATTACAAAACTCAGTGAGTTATGTTAGTAGTGGCAATTTAAAGAATTATGACAAGTGTTAGTAGAAAATACATTACTATCACCACAGTTTACCTGATAGTTGGCGCCTCGTGGCGCTATTACTAAATTTATAAATGAAAATACAAATATTATTTAATAACGTGATTGAATAACAACCATGTCGTTAAAATGAAAATATACTATTAAAAACCTAAATTCGACTAAAAATAATAACATAACTTAACCTACATAAACTGACAGACAGTTTATTATAGCTATCACATAAATATATTATACAGCCTGGTGACAGACAGACAGACAGTGGAGTCGCAGTAATAGGTCCCGTTTTTAACCTTTGGGTACGGAACCCTAAAAAATATATATAAAATGGAATGGAATACCCTGAAACAATTTATTTTTAGGAATTGGTTGAAAAATGACAGTATACAAACATACCTACTAGAAATCGCTTAGAGTACATATTATATTTCACCCTTACTAAAACTAGGTTAGTATTTACCTAACCGTCAATTTATTTCACACCTCACTATACCTAGTGGGGTTAAGGTAATTATCCCCTTACTTATACAGCCAAATTCCATTCATAACCCAAATTGTAAGTCATCAGTTTTGACGTGTTGTATAGAAGGTATGGAAACTCTATTATTGGTTTAACCTACTTCGATTTTTTTCCATTACATTACAATAATAGGTACGATACCTACCTATTATTGATGATTACATCTGAACTAGCTTGATTCCGTGGTTTTACCTACATAGTCTGGATCCCGTGGGAATATTCAAAACCCTATTTTTTACCTGATTACGGTGAAGCCAAAGGGAAGGGAAATGATTTTGGCAGTCTATGTATGTTTGTATGTTCCACTGTAGTGCTTAAACTACTGAACCGATTTTAATAAAAAAATTGTGGCTAAACTTCACAAACACACCCTCTAAACAAGTTCTTAGGATTACCGGTTTGGGCTGTGCGTTGATTTAATAATAATAATCATACTGGTATGTACCTATTTAGAATTTTATGTGTAAGAGTATTACTACATATTTAGTAGTAAGTACCTACCTACGTATAGTTTTGGTAATTTATAATTAATTTGGTACTTTTACCGTTCATATTAGGATTTTCTTAACTGCGCCCTAATAGTGACACTATGCTTTTTCATACTGGCGAATAGTCACTTTCAAAAGATTGTTGGTGAAAGAAATTAGTGACTTATTAAATCGTGTTTAAAACTTTCACTGGGTAGATACAGATTGTAGTTTCGCTGTCCGACTACATATAACATAACAGAAAAGTTAGTGGTACTGTATATGTAGGCGAGGTTATATTGCCTTGTTTTAAAGTTGGTTTTTAAATACTTCTTTTACATTTTTTTTACACTTGACATACGTCGTCGTAGGTACATGAAAATTAGAAATGTAATGTCGTTAGAAATGTACAACTTTGTTTATCTACGCGTTCGATTAAAATAAGTATCGGTTTAAGCTCAAATCACCTACTAATACCTATTGTAAAATTGATTGAAATTCCAGACTGCTTGTAGTTAAAAGATTTTGTGACTTACACGGAGCAAGTCGGAACAATATTCGGTATAGCTGCACCAACCTCACATAGTTTATTGGTGTTAATAAATGCACTTGTTATTTAGTAAGAAATTTATTGGTTTTGTCGCACCTGTGGCGAAGGCTCATAAACTTTGTTATGCTCCGTCGGTGTGCGTCGATACAGGTTACTGTAACCCTCAACACCTTTTACTGGATTTATTAAATTCGTTAATTTTCTTTGTGTTTTGTTGGGTAACGTTACCGGTAATGTTGAATTTCTTGGAAATTATAGTAGAGTAGGTAAAGAAGAATATATAAGGCTGTTAGGTTTTCTACTTAATTAGTTAACAGTGCCATCATACTAAGACAAAAAAAAACATAATAGCTGCATAAAAAACTATAGTAGGTATTGTAATAGATACCTAGAGTATTTATAGTTTGGCTAAGCATTACTTAGCCAAAGTAATCACTAAGATTAGTCTATAAATACGGGAATTAGTCACGATATAGTCAATCAATGGGGTGCCACACGCAAAGCTGTAAGCAGATGGCGCTGGCGTCGGATGATCTTTTTTTTTTGATGATGGTCCCCCAAAAATGAAAACGCCGAGTATTTTTTTCTTTTTCTTTTGTTCTGAGACCGATTTGGCCAATTTGGCGCCGAGAGTTGTAAAAAACACCCGTTTGACAGTTCTTAATTCAAACCTAAGATCAGTCGAGAAACGCCCTCTGCCGGGATAAAAAGTTAGTGTTCCTCCTCATTGAAGCTAGTGTCTTAGTTGAGAAAAGAAGATCATAGTTAATTAAAAGAAAAGTTTCTGAATTATCTCAAAACAAACTACGCTAGAAAATGTTTTTTTACCCTGTAGGTACCTACAGCGGAACTATGTACGTGTGTTTGTCCTTTCAGAACGCTTATACTATGGTACCAAAGCAATGGCTATAAAAGTATATAATGTAGGTAGGTATATAGCTTATGAGCTTCTTTTGTAGCTGTTGCAGAATATCTTCTGCAATAATGTAATAGCCCTGGTAAATTTTATAGTTTCTTTGTGAAACCAGAAAATCTACCACATAATTAAAATAACCTTTACACTTAAGGCTCGTATTTCAAGTTCGAGTACCCTAGGACTTGCGCGACACAATTAAAACTTCCCCGCATTGGTTGTTAGTGAAATTCGGACCTTTTTGTATTGTTCCCAACAATTGTAAGGTAAACAAAGAGTCCTTGGGACAATGGAACTTACTTTGAAACTATATTTAGTGCAGATTTCTACTGGACTTTCCTTAGGAGAGCTGCAAAATACATTCGCTGAATAAAAACTAACTTAAAGACGTTGCTTTATTGAAAAGTCTTGTTTGTTTCTAAGAAATAGCTATCCAGGAACTTGTGTGTAATTTTTAGTTTTTAAACTAAGACGTCGAAGTCGGTGGAACTTGGAAATGGTAAGGTTATTGAGCTCTACGTGATAGGAACAGACGACTTTTGAATGTAGGTACATTCAAAAGTCGTTCTAAATTTCAAAACAAAAGTTGTTTGTTTGTTATTCATTCTCATCTAATTTTGCTTATTTTGAGTGGGTCCTTCCCAGACCCCCAAAGTCTAGTCGAAAAATAAAATTGCATGCATTAGTTCTGCCGAACCCCAAAACAATGAATATACCTACCCAAAAAATATATGAATTGAATAAAAAAAGTTATTTTCTCAAAAAAAGCAATGATTGAAACCCACGTATTTCGCGACAGCAAAACTTTATGAATTTTATAGAAATCTTTCACACTTGTGAGCCTAAGCGTCACTGTCCACGGCAGCGTAGCTGCAAAATACGCCTATACGCCTGTGCAGCCCGGCGTACGACACCCCATCAACGAGGCGCGTCCCCGTACTAAAACAGTACGCCGGGCTGCACGGGCGTACGAAAACAGTACGCCGGGCTGCACAGGCGTACGAAAACAGTACGCCGGGCTGCATGGGCGTATTGGATGCACGCGAACGTTTTCAATTATGTCGTCGAACGTTGAAGACGTTGTTTTGGCATACAACTATGTATACATAGTTTTGCTAGCTAAGCTAGCTAAGCTAGCTAAGCTAGCTAAGCTACGCTCAGCTAAGCTAAGCTACGCTAAGTTAAGCTAGCTAAGCTAAGTTAAGCCAGCAAAGCTAAGCTAAGCTACGCTATAATATATAACACTTATAAGACGAATTACATGTCTCTGAGTAGTCTTCTCAGAATACGGAACCCTTCGTACACGAGTCCGACTCGCACTTGGCCGGCGTATTTATACGCCTACGCCCGGCGTACGACATGCAGCACGGCAGGCTAGGCGTATTTTGCAGCTAGGCGTACGCGCGACATTTGCATCGCCGTGGACACACTTTCGTGATTTTGTATGAAGGATGCATGCAAGCTGCACGCCGGCGTACAGCAAGCTGCAAATGACGCTGCCGTGGACGGTGTCCAGGCGTATTTTGCAGCGCGACATTTGCAGCCGCCGTGGACACACTTTCGTGATTTTGTATGAAAGATGCATGCAAGCTGCACGTCGGCGTACACCAAGCTGCAAATGACGCGTACGCTACGCTGCCATGGACAGTGACGCTAATACGACCTTCTTCAAAAAAGTTAAGTAGGTATCTAAAAACTTATCTTGGATCATTAAACCATGACTAAACTTGATTTTCTCTTAACATTTAAAAAAAGCGTCAATATTTCACGAGTGAAATTAGAATCATTAATTTTAATTGGGTATAATTGCAACAACGGTTCTACTTTGAACACTCGTTCAATATTCAGTATTCGTAAGCGACGTGAGATGAACTCCCGGCGAGAGTTTATCATCGCCCCGTCACTCTACAGTTATTTATGGACCAGTAAACTTGGAAATATATTTTCCTCGTCGGCGGCCGCGTCCATTTCAGGTTAAGCCCCTTGGGCCAGGATACTAGACGAGTCGAGTGTCATAAATTTGAAAACTGTTTCACGAACGCGAAAAAATAAAGCAAATATTTGACGTTCGCTTGATCTTCGATACACATGGGCGGGCTATGAATTTACGAAGCTGTTTACCTATAACTTAAATTTTATTACAAAGGCGTAAAATCGATTACGAGTTGAAAATATTTTATGCTTTTCAGGGCTCCGTACTCAAAGGGTAAAAACGGGACCGCATTACTAAGACTTCGCTGTTCTGTCTGTCTATTTGTCTGTCACCAGGCTGTATCATATGAACCATGATAGCTAGCCAGTTGACATTTTTACAAATGATGTATTTCTGTTGCTGCTTGACTCCGACTTGATCGGTTTTTTTGTATTAAATTCTATTTAGGTTGTTTTTTTTAAAGGAATACAAAATTAAAACCAATAAGTACAATAGAGACAATAGCTTTTACTTTTTCGGAAGGCTTAGGCCGGCGCAGTTCCATATGACGACCTCTGTCGCGAGTCGGGCGAAAGCGCGACTGTAATGCAGAAGGTTACGGTTTCGATATTTATGCAGGTATTTATGCTTAAATAGAAATATTTGTTGCTGGTCTGGGTGTTCTATGTATAACATGTATGTATTTACAAAAGAAAAATAAATATAAGTATTGTATCCGTTGATAAGTCACCATAACATTACACGGCACTGTGTTGTTATCAGAATTAAAAAAAAAATGTGGTTTAGAACTACCATCCTGTTACTATCTTTTATAGTTTAGGATATCCATCTGAAAGCCGAAAGATAACAAAACGGTTACATCGCAAAAAGACACAACTACTGGTATTAACTTTTACTGTTGATGAAGTCACAGAAAAATTGAAACAAAGTGTCGATGTGTGCATTACTTTCTTTATATGTGTGCTGAAGCTGTGATCTAGCACTAGTGTCGTCGTCTATTTAAAGCTTCATAAGATCTAAATACATACCGCTTCAGCGGTAGTCAACAAAATTACACACTTGAATGTAGGTACTATTTTAACATAACGTTATTAAAGAAGTTCAGTAGTATAATTATTATTTCCCAGGTAGTCGCGTAAGTGGCTAACTATCACAATGTTTTCTATAGGTAAGTAATGTAGGATTAGTCGACGAAATGACGCCGTACTAAAATAATTTTAACGACTCTTTGATTACTTTTATCGCACGTTCTCGCTTCAGTTGTCACGTTTTCAAACCATTAGTTTTATGCGAATTACTACTGAGGAATTGCTTATTTATTATCAGTGTTTTATGAAGAAAACAATTTATCTCGAACGGTCTCTATTAGGGTTTTAAGCAAGCGTCAAATTGCTTTCGATGATGGGAAATATTTCGCGAATTTAGATTTTTAGGGTTTCGTAGTCAACAAGAAAGCCGTAGACATAGTTTTTAACCGACTTCAAAAAAAAAGGAGGAGGTTCTCAATTCGTCTGTATGTATAATATTTTTTTTTTTTTTTTTTTTTTATGTATGTTCACCGATTACTCGAAGACGGCTTGACCGATTAAGATGATTATTTTTTTAATCGAAAGGTGGGAGCTTCGAAATGGTCCCATAAAAATTTGGTGAGGATCTGATGAGGATCTTCGTAATGATGAACGGGATTGCTCCTCAAAATTCCTATGTTTTAGGGATGTTCATCGATTACTCGAATACGGCTTGACCGATTGAGATGATTCCTTTTAAAACTGAAAGGTGGGAGCTCCGAGATGGTTCCATAAAAATTTGGTGAGGATCTGATGAGGATCTTCGGAGTGATGAACGGGATTGCTCCTCAAAATTCGTATGTTTTATCACCAGTAGAATAAGGCCATAAAGAATAGATACCGATGAATAAGAATATGGTTTCGGAATCTCCACATCTGAAATCACCTTCTCATCACAGAACTCCTCAATGATAAAAGTTATGGATACAATTTTAATGATTTTAGTGGTAGTTGAAAGTACACTAAAAAGGATGAAATAAAAAAATAATTTAAAAAAATTAAAAACCGACTTCAAAAAAAAAAGCATTAAAAAAAACCGACTTAAAAAAACATAAAATAACTTCGCCTACGTACAGTGCCACCGACTTATCTGTTATGTAATCTGAAGTCGGGCAGATTTACTGGGTTGGTTGAGTAGGATTGTAAGTAGTTTGGCTGCCCGACTTCAGATTACATAACAGATAAGTCGGTGGCACTGTACGTAGGCGAAGTTATTTTATGTTTTTTTAAGTCGGTTTTTTTTAATGCTTTTTTTTTTGAAGTCGGTTTTTATTCAATAAAATGAAATGTTACGTACCCAACTGAATGATTTTTTGTATAACGTCCCGGTCTAGATATTTATTTTTCAGATTTTTAAACCACAGTCAAGTTTTTCAAAACCTTATGTTTTAGACCAAGATACGTTTTACGTTTTTAGTATGAAATGGGCAGATAAATGCGTAAGATAGGTAAAAAAATGTGGTGAAAATTAGAATCGTGAATTCGTTACACCCTAAGCGGTGATAAAACGAAATAAAACTAATAAAAATGTGACTTAATTACTAGAAATTCAAGGAATTCAGTACCTACCTACGTTCTCTCCACTGAAAATCTTGCTTCTAACTTCTAATTTCTTCAAATACCTAACGAAATTAAAGAAAATGTAGTTGCACAATTGTCACCGCATGCACTAAACCTGTAGAAGTATACCTAGATACACCTAGAGGTTTAGTGCTTGCGGTGACAGTAGTATCTAATCGACAAAGTGTGCGATAGGTACCTGCTCGTACCATCTTAATGGTGACACCACGACACTAGGAATGCAAGGTATGTGCTGACACTCGGGCTGGGATATCATCACAGTAATTGAATTTCAGATACCTTTGGAAGACTACTGAAATCTTGAGTAGAATTAAATACCTAACCTACTACATAATATTACCGTAAAGGTGCGAGATATTATGGTTTTAATTTTGATTCTGTCCACTCGTGTGTTCTTTTGAAGTTCACGATTTTTTTCAAAAAACAAACAACTTGAATCATGCTAATCATGATGTTTCGCATCATCCTTAAAAGTCGTAGAAATATTTATTTTTATGTTACGAAGTAGTTTCTAAATTATCAATAACCTTCCATACTACCTAGGCACATACGTTTTCTTAACAAAATGTTAGTACAAACAAAAGAAAAATATCTAAAATCTAGGTTCTAACTTTGACCACCAGGATATCAATCAAGTCAAGCGAGTACCTAGTCCGGGATATGATTTATGAAGTATATTTTTATCTAAGCAATCGATACAGTTGGCCGGGGCACGTCAAATGGGCCATTTATCATAGTTATCTCACCAGCCCATATTGTCTGCGGTGCATTCGACCACGTATTTATTTCAAAAAGAAAAAATAACGAAAGATAATGGATTGAGCTAGACGATGAATCTCTAAATACCTAGTGATTGATTTTCCTGTTATGTTTAAAAATAAATTGAAAGAAATTGTGAAATGTATGTTTGTTTATGGTGTTTCCTAAGACCGAGCGGTCATCGTCGTGTGAAAAAACATCTCTATTTTGGTAGAATATTATATTATACCTATGTGCTTCAATAATTGTAACTCAACAAACAAAATTGCTTTCAAAGTAGCAAAATTAGTTCAACGATGGTTTTCCGTTTTTTGCTCATAAATTTTAGACAAAAAATGTCTGATTTGGCTAAAATGTCGATAGGCTTCAATTCGTTTCGACATATTTGTATGGAAACTGCACTAAAATATCGGAAACAATGTCGCCTACAATCTGTACACAAAAAAACGTTCCACGACATTCCGTCATGAAATAATCAACAATTTTCGATGCGCCCGACATGGATTTTCAGTTTTTCAGTATAGGGCCCTTAAATACAGTTTGCATTTTGCAGATCTAAGGGTAGATTTTTTCTTCAGTTTTCGCGATTTTAAACTCATTGTTCGGTTTTAATTTTCGTCTTTTTTCGTGTGGTGTTTCGAGCGTTACAGGTCTATTCTTCAGAATTTACTGAAGTCTTTTGAACACCACGCGATTAAAACCGAAAAATGAATTCAATTTCTAGATCTAAGGATCTTTATTTACGTAACCGAATGAAGAGTAACAGCTAGTTAGGTGAGGTTGGGCTATAAACGTCGAATCACCGAGATATAAGGTCGACAAACGACTTCAGTACTCGATTTACCAAGAACAAAGGAACGGTCCACATTTCTTTTGTGGGGGAGACGACAGCTGGCAGTCTATTACGTTCCCATTCATTCGGTCAAATGAGCCGCTTAATTTATCGTTCATTCATTACAAATATTCAATTTTACGCAAACCTTGAATTTGAATTGAGACTTCTTTTGAATGATTTCAATGCCATTGTGTAATTGCTCAATTATAGAATTTGTTTCGTAGTTCTGTTTTCATTTCACGTTCTAATAGTGATAACTGATAAGTAGAGATGGGCCGACTAGGGGTTCTGCCGACTAACAGACTAGCCGACTAGTCGGTTCCAAAATTGGCGACTTTTTGTCGTTGTAGGTTTTTTTTTTAAATGGAGCTGAGGCATAGTTATGATATTTTAGATGTATGATGTTTAGATTATTTTTGTAGGCTACGACGTGTTTTGATGACGTTTTTCTGACTACCCACCTTCTAATTGTACTATTAATTCAATAATCATTGGTTTTATTGCATAATTGTAGTTGACGACTAGTCGGCATAATTTCCCGACTAGTCGGCGACTAGTCGGCCCATCTCTACTGATAAGATATAACGAGTTTAATAACAAAAAAAAACATAATTATAAACACGATACCTAGAGAAACACAGAAGTTTCTAAGAGCGGGTGGCTGGGTCAATCTTTTGTTGATTACTCTGGTTCTACTTGTTGGATTTCGATCCAAACATCAATCGGTGCAATCGTTTTTTATGCATAAGTATCACAGAAACAGAGAGACTTGTACCCCTGTGGCGCGTCGTGCGAAAGCACGACTGCAATGCGGAAGGTTGCGGGTTCGATTTCCGCCGGGTGCAAGTATTTATGCTTAAAAAAATAATATTTTTATGTGGTCTGCGTGTCCCTCTATGTATAAGTATTAACAAAAAAATAAATATATAAGTATTATATTCGTTGTCTAGTCACCGTAACACAAGCTTAGTCGCTTACTACGGGGCTAGATGGCTGTGTGTTGTTCACAGAAAAAAAAAAACTATAAATTCGTAATATTTTATATAATATTTACCTATAATATTTTTTTTATTTGCGTCCAAGTGCAGTCTTTTTTTCCTTTTTTAACCCCCGACGGAAAAAGAGGGGTGTTATAAGTTTGACGTGTCTGTGTGTCTGTCTGTCTGTCTGTCTGTCTGTCTGTCTGTCTGTCTGTGTATCTGTCTGTGGCATCGTAGCTCACGAACGGATGAACCGATTTGAATGTAGTTTTTTTTGTTTAATAGGTGTCTTTTGCGCGAGTGTTCTTAGCTATGTTTGATCAAAATCGGTTCAGCCGTTCATAATATATGTTGGTTGAAGCTCGGAAATAAAAACCGAATGTTTTCAAATATGCCCGAGTGGGGTATCAAATAAAAGGACGTGATTTTTGTGACAACAATAAGCATGTTTCATCAAAATCGCTTTTACAAAAAGGGTGAAATAAAAAAATTAAATTAAAAATGAACGGGAATGTGTCACAGAAGTTGATGGTAACCGACCCGTGCTTACAGTACCGCGTCCCCCGACGCGGGAACGTAAGGTACCACATACCTACTCAGAGACATGAAATTTGTTTTCGGCTTATTATTTTTGCCTTTTTAAAGTTTAGTTTTGTTTTAACTTTGAAGATTTTTTAAGTCGGGGGTTTTTTAAATTTTCTTTATTATAAGTAAAGAACCGGATGTACACTGTACTACATACATTAATGAAATTCTAAGAAGGTCTTATATCAACGAAAATCTTACTTCACGGTACGTAACACATGTCTTCTAATCAGATTTGGAGAATTGTTGCTAATGACGACGTATAAAACTCCGCTTGAATAAAATTGATTCAATTACTGTAAGGAGTGAGAAGGGAAGTCCTTTGTTGACTCTTCTATTTAGCTGATTTATAATGTTGAATATGGAAGCATAATACAGGCGAAATTATTCAACTTGGAATTTAATTTAACATTATGTATTTTTTTAATGTCTAGTGTACTTACTAGAAACGAAATAAACATAAATCTAAAACTAAATTAAATCTATATTTTTTTCTGTTTTCGCGATGTTGGATAGAAATTAAACTCATCGGTTTTAATCACGTGGTGTTTATTACTTTTAGCATTGTTTCAACGCTCAACTTTTCGAGACATTTACAGGTCCCTTCTTCAAGCTTAACTGAGATGTGATTTGTCATTTGATTTGTTATTGTATTAAAAAAATAAAAGTAAAAGCTATTAGATATAAAGTAATTCCTTTATTGACTAATTCCTTACGGGAAAAAGTGCCCATCTCTCGGGGCCGTCGGCCTTGTTCATTACCCATCTCTTGGCGTCAGAATGCCACGGGCCAGAGGTCTTGACGGCAAACAAATTTTATTGTTATAAAATAAAATAATTTCAACTTATTTTTTTCAAAAGAGTTAATTTAAAAACAAAGATACCATTCATTAAATTAAATAATACCTACCTGAAGTCAAACAAAGCTTACATTTAATATAATAATATTATTATCAACATTTTCATACGTAGATACTTTAGAAACATGGACTTCTATAACCACTCCCAAGCGGATAAACTTCTGAAACAGACCAAGATCCAATGCAATCTCAATGGAATATACAATTTGATACTAACATTAACATTATAAACATACCTTTGAAACAACTATTAGTTATTCAATAGTATTATTGAAATCCGTGACACATATTCAAGTGATATTATTTATTGGAAAACTTGGCTGGCTTTGCAGCAACTATCTGAGCAACTTAGTTGGTTATGCGACAGCTGAAGGGTGTGGAGCTATTTCTAGAGAGAAATTACAGTTGTTGGGTAGGTTAAGCTGGAAGGTTTACCACCCTTCCAGCTTAGTCGGCCATGCTTAGAGGAAAGAACGAGTTACTTGTTTTTGAATCGCTTGTGCCACTTCGGGCTATTTTAATATTCGAGTTCTGCTGATTTTCGTTCGATGTCGGACTCGTGCGGCGAGTGATTGAGGCTACTTGGTGCGGTCGTGCGATTCTCATATTATTAAAATTATCATATATATGTTATAGGCAATGTATATAATGCAGGCATTCTATACATTTCCTAGGTACTGTATAGAATGCCGGGGTCGTCCAGGCAATGTGTGAAATGATATTGAATGTTCAAACTATTTTACACTTTACCTAGGAAATGTATGGAATACCTTTGTATAGAATTGCATTGTATAGAATGCCGGTTGACGCATAGGTAATGTATGTAACGTGTTTTTTTGCGTAGACAGCGTTTCGATTTTTATACATGACGCCTTTTTTATTTACAGAATAAGGCACTTTGGCGACCGCTGCCGTGGCACGCTCGCTTCGCTCGCTCGCCAAAGCGCTGCGTGTAATCATGTTCTAACATTAACCTAACCTATCCAAGTCGGGGTGCTCCGTTTAGTTTTTCCGTACTTTAGATAGTTAGATAGCAATTAGCAGGGGGTTTGGGGGGGTACGTATTCGAATAAGTATCTAATATTAAAATATTTACAGTTAAAATCCCGATGCTATCTAACTATCTAAAGAACGGTAAAACTAAACGGAGCACCCCGACTTGCTTAGGTTAGGTTAATGTGAGAACATGATTACACGCAGCGCCTTATTCTGTAAATAAAAAAGGCGTGATGTATAAAAATCGCACTGTATATGAAATAAATGTCAATAATGTTTTTATTTATAGTATTAGGCGCTTCGGCGACCGCTGCCGTCGTTCAATATACACATTGCCTGATGCGCTTTGGGCATTTTATACAATACCTAGGCAATGTATGAAATGAATCGTACTATACACATTGCCTGAACGTTTTAGGCAATGTATACAATGCCTAGGCATTCTATACAATGCCGGATTATACACATTGCCTATAACATATATACAGAACGTTAATCAGTCGAAATCAAGCTATTTCAATCTCTTGAAATGTCACTAGGGGTTCAAAAATACAGTCCCGGATCAGTCACGGGTTGAGTTCAGTATAGCGATAAATTTACATCTACCGATACTGCGAGAACATGGGTATAAAAAACCGGGCAAGTGCGACACTCGCGCACGAAGGGTTCCGTACCACTATGACATTTGGGTACGGAACCCTAAAATGATTTACATCCAATTTTTAAATTTGATAGGAAAATGTGAAATATTTAGCTTCGATCCTTACTCCCTTCATACGACCACATCACTAAAAAAAAAGAAAAAAAAAAAACTTTGGCACAAAGAAAATCTGAAACTTATAAGAAACTCTTTGGTAAGTGAAGGCAGACTGGTATATTTGACAGACAGGGCGGCCATTTTGAATTCCACGACCTACTCGATTTGCCTCTGACCAATCAGAAGCGACCTCAGATTGCAATAAAATTCCCTTGTAGTTTTTGAAGCACGTTTGTTGTATGGTAGCCCCTCTTAAATATTTGTTTTATTTTGTTTTTATTAGTATTTGTTGTTGTAGCGGCAACCGAAATACATCTTCTGTGAAAATTTCAACCGTCTAGCTATTACGGTTCATGACATACAGCCTGGTGACGGACGGACAGACGGACAGACAGACAGCGAAGTCTCAGTAATAGGGTCCCGTTTTTACCCTTTGGGTACGGAACCCTAAAAAGTAGCGTTTAATTAGTTTAATTAAATTAAAATAATAACGTTATTCCAGATCTCCAGCTATCTGGATATCAAGTGTCATATCATTCGGTTATCTATACTAGTATACCTACCTTTTGCGTGAAGGAGTAACAAACATATTCGTATACTTATTTACACACACACTTCTATGATTGGTATTATTCTCATCAATCGCTGCAATAACAACCAAACCCAGTATAGGATGTAACTATTTCTGAATTACAATGCAAGTTATCTGCGACACAAATGAGCACAGCCGTTTATTTTTGAAGGAATGGCTTGCTGATATGGCTTGACCAATAATTAATAATAAGTAAATAACTTTGCCACATAGCGCCCTGTGTCCCATGGTAAGTTATTATGCTTATGTTATTGTGCCTAGATTACAGATTTATTACCAACACTAGCTGCGTCCCGCAGTTTCACCCGCGTAAGTCCCGATCCCGTGGGAATATCTGGATCGAAAGAGTTTTTGAAATCGGTCCAGGAGTTTTTGAGTTTATTCATAACAAACATACAGACGCACACACACACAAAAATACAAATCATTTCTCTTTATAATATTAGTATAGACATATAGATTGGAATGTAAATAACAACTTTCTTATTTAGTTACATTTTCTCGGGTCTTTAACGCGTAACTATGTTAACAAATCGTGTGAATTTAAAAAGTTTACCTTCTTATTTTCTTTTAACTTATTTTAATCAATTGCACAATATCTCAATGATTCATGCATATAGGTACTTTTGTCTTCGTTTATTTTAAGTAGGTAGGTATGTATATTGTCTACTTTATAACAACATGCATAATATTAGGTAGGAAATGATTTGAACTTTCAAGTAAACATAAATACATCACTGAATTTCAGATGTTATTGTTGTGTGTATACCCATTATTGGATTTTCTAGTTTTCAGTACGTTCTGTTGTTAGTATATCTAAAAAATTGTAATAAGAAAAACTAGAACCCGACTACGTAACAAAATAGTTTAAAGAAAGCACTTATATCAAAACCACAGTCTAAAAAAGTATAAAACAATAAAAATACGGAGAGGTAGGTAATTCTGTAGGCAAGCTTAATCTCAGAAAATAATCTGTTGTGTCTCGTGTCGTTCAGTGGATTCTTATAGAGCAAGGTGCCATACGATGACGCACAGTGTTTTACAGTTCGTGTAAAAGAGGTTAAAGTTTTAACTTTTAATTTGTTTTTCTCTTAAACCAAACAAAATCGGCACTCGGCATATATGGGGTTGTATTTAAAATACAAATTGCCGTCCGATCGTGTTCCAAAATGAGAAGGTTCGTTTTTGGGGCTTCATAAAATACTGTGCGACCGCTATCCACTGAACGACACGAGACACGACACTTTCCGGATTGGGGAATGTCCCATGTTTTCGTAAGTCCTAGGACATGTTGGTTGGTTTCTCACGATGTTTTTCTTCACCGTAAAAGCGATTCTCGTAGCGCATACATTATTCTTAAAGAAAAAGACATTTGCGCGCGGTCGGCCTCAATTCGAAATCACAACCCTCGGACTAAAAGTCGGCGTATCTACACTAGACCAACACCGCTCTCTTAAAAGCCATAAGCGCACAGATAAAATGCGTCGCCGTTGCGTCTCTAATTTGCGAACACCTGGGGCTCTATTTGTGAATCGCTTGTGCCATTTCGAGCGATTTAAATAGCTTTGATTCCACTGATTAACGTCTGATGTAAGTAATGTTTCTATCTGAATCACACGACTGCAACGAGTAGTCTCAGCCGGCAAGAGTCGACATCGAACGAAATTTAATCAAAATCTGTCAAGCTTTTATTTCCGAACAAACAATCGTTTGCATTTACAGTATTAGTGGGTGTTTAACTATGGTTAAACTACAAAGATAAAACTAATATTTGCGAGCAACCGCAAGTTCCTCGAAGCCAATCTGAGCGTTAGAGGGGATCATGGTTTCGTAGTTCCAATAATACCTTACAAAATCCAAGAGCATTCAATTTGAAATCACAAGTTTACTTGTATTATTTCGTTTACTTCACAGACTTTGAAACTTTGTTGGAAGCACTAGTGGATCTAGTTGTCAAAATCAACAGAATAGAGAAGTCTATAGAATATTTTTATTTATGGAAAAAAATTGTATCAATGTTGTATTTATTATAGAATTATTCATATTTTATTAACTTGTTTAATTACGCAATTACATTCATACACCTGCACATCTATCGCCTTTTCTTTGGTTTGCTAAAATATAACTCTTTTTAGGGTTAAGCTCGCCTATGTACATGAATTCTCCTCCATATCTGTATGTTTTGTGGTGTGTACATAAAATAATAAAGTAACCTCCATTGTATACTATACTGTTGATACCTAATCAAAATAAAATATTTCTTATGTTTTTATTGCTCAAGGCATTTTTTACTTGAAATATTATACAAGGAGAAATACATCTTAAAAAATCCTCCCATGACAGGATGGGAGGATTTTTGATAAAATATCAAAAATCATAAATCATTTATTTGTCTGTACGTCAAGGCTTAAATAACATTAGATATTGTGCTCGCCTTAATTTGCACACAAAAATTATTAGGTACCTACATCATTACATAATACAATACAGAATAGTAGAATAATACAGAATAGTAGAAAATGGAGATAAATTTATTCCATAGATTAACCTCCATTCTATTGATAGAATGTATTCTGTGAATATGTTCCACAGAATATCAAGACAAGAGCACAATTTACCTAGTAGTTGGCGCCTCGGATTATGACCACTAACGCTAATCAATGGCTATTATTCTTTTACAAAAATTTGCAAAAAGTAAGTAGTCTTTAAAATATTTCTAAGAAATACAGTGCAGGCTTAAGCACTTAAAAAATAAAATATAATATAAGGAAAAGATATTTGGAAATTCCCACGGGTTCGTGACTTATGCGGGTGAAACAGCTAGTTAATAATACGTTTTTACAAGTAAAACGCTTACGCTTTTACGCTGTACGTAGCTTGTAGCATTGTTAATTTAATTAAAGGTACCTAATAGTTATTAACATTAGTTTATAAGAATGGTTAAATAATTGCAAGTATGTGTAATTTAATTTGATTTATGAATTAATTTATAAAATATGTTTGTCCTTTTTCGCCTGAAATACAGGATTAACCTAGTTCAGGCATATGTATTTTTATTGTTTTCTTGATATATTTAGTTCTATAGTTTACTTTGTAAAACAGATTTATTGAATAAATTTTATAATTTTTTAATTTTATTATTTATTAATTACGTTTACATTAGGTAGGTCTAGATACCTATGTAGGTATTAATTAGAAGTACCTATAGCACCAACAACTAATTTGTAGCACGTGCTTGCAATTGAGTTCTCCGTGGTTGAACATCATAATTATTACAGCGATACTCACTTTCCTCATGTTACGTAAGTAACTTATATTTTATAATTAAATTAATTTGGTAAACCCGGAAATGTTTACCTGGTGATTTTATTTATAGAATGGCGAGTACTGTCGGCAAACAAAAATTCTGTGAAAATCTATACTTATCTATAAAAGGCTTTGTCCTGACTGGTTAACGGATCAATGCACAGCCTAAGCCGCTGATAGTAGAGGGCTGGAATTTGAAAAGTGTGTTTTTACATGATTAGATAAGAATTTTTGAAAAGTTCTACGGGATCGGGATTTATGCGGGTACAACCGCAGGAGTTATCGAGTTAAAATAAACGTAAAACCTCTGTCTGAAGTCTGAAATGCAAGATCTCCAGAATGACTGAACTGATTTTTTTGTTTGATTTCTTAAGTAGCTCTTCGTCCAGACTAATAAAAAAACTGTTTAAAATACGAATTTTCTTCATAGGTAGGTACTTCTTCTATTTCCTTTTTAAAGTAGCGATACGTAGTGCTCCGAGTCACTTAGTATAAAATTAAATATTTAATGACTAACCTCAATTTTACAATGTACAAGATGACAGTGATAGTAAGCTTATGACTTAGCGCAAAATTGAATTTTAAAAAACGTCCTTCACGTAAATCACAGAAAATCTTCAAATATTGTCTGACACAAAATTCAATTTTATAACGAGACAATATATATTCCAAGCTAAATCAGATTATTTTGTGATATATAGCCAAGAAAATTGATAATGACGTATGTCAACTTACATTTAATAATGGTAGGTAAACATAAAAATCATCCGATGCCTCGGATTTATCGTTACGTTTCGTTTTACAAGATTACTGAAATAGACGTTGACGGATTGACTCCCTAGCCCAGTCGTCCCTTTCTATCTACAGTGAAACCGTATAGTCTGTCTTTGTCTTTCTGTAATTAGGCGGCACCTGCATTTGTTCAGGTCAGGGATGGTGTCTGCGCGACTCTATCTAGACACAGCGTTAATGCTCTAAGATTGATGAAGATCTGGGATATGTTTCTGGCTATTTAATTCGTGAGGTCTGTTCTTTATTGTCTTTCTTGGAATTTTGCTTTTATTATTGTGGCTATACTTAGAAGCGTCCCTAAGGAAAGAATACTTTGTAAAGAAGAATATAATTTCATAATTCATTTATTGCGAATAAGGGCACATATAGAATTGTGGTTAAACAGTAATAAGACCTCCTTAATCTGCCAAATTTGGACTCTGTTACTGAACTTCGAAGTACGAAATTCCGCAGTTTGCGAGACCAAATGTGTAACAGTGCGATGTACGTTTTGTCATGCAATAATGCTATCGAGTGTTTAAGATTACAATATAATTATGATTATTTTATTAGATTAACTATTTATGAAATTCAATAAAATTCAGTTACAACTCCTTATAAACTAACATAAATAATTAATAATTTAGAAAATTATAATTACCTAAATAAAAAAATACAACCTAAAATGAAAATATTTTTATTAGATTACATTATTATTTTAACATTCAGTCAATATACATCATTCAATTTCACTTTTTACAGTTTTATTTATTTCTAAATGTCAATTATAATTATAATTCAATTAAATGAATACCTTATGTCAAAAATATTAGTAGAGTTTAAAAATATCTATCTAGTTCATGTAAAATAATCATTTACTTTGTCTTTATTTTTCAGATTTAGTGTCATCAAAAATATAAAGCGATAATAGATACTATTACATATAGGCATATTACTTAATGTAGTTTATGACTGCCACATATTTGGTCAATTGGAATTAAATCTTAAATGTCAGCAGTTAGTTAGTTAGTTAATAGGTAGGTATTTAAATATGAATTCATCGATAAAAACATAGTTTTAGACGGCGACATAATACAAGTCTCATCTGTCTCCATACCATAATCCATCAAAATTAGTTGAAAGATCGATAGCGTGCAAAACGTATCAGACCGACAGACAAAGTTACTCTCACGGTTATGAATTCATTAAATAAGATTTTTCTTCTATTTTCGAGATATTGGATATAAATTAAAGACATTAAATAAAATAAATGTAGTTATAGAGGGCATTGGACATGAAAATATAGGTAACTCCACATAACCTACGCCGCGCCGCCTCATTCGTTGACTAGGTAAGTTAATAAAATATAATGTGATTCCTATAGGCCTTTTTCATATAATTGACAAAAGATGACTAGCTGCGTCCCGCGTAAGTCCCGATCTTGTAAGAATATCGGGATCTATCTAGCCTATATTACCGCTCGATAATGTAGGTAGCTTTCTACTGATGTAAGAATTTTTGAAATCGGTCCAGTATTTTCGGAGCGTATTCGTTACAAGTTAATATTAAACAAATAATATTAGCAAATAAGAAGTATAAATTTATACAGACGAAGCAACTTTAAGACATGCTATTTATGGCGTTGAAGTATATTCCACTTTTTCCGACGGGGTTAAAAAAGACATTTGACGGGATTCGATCGTCTGACCAAACACTGCATATAATAATGATACAATCAACCAAAAGTAGTTTACAATTTTATTAATAACAAAGAGAAACGTACCTAGCACACAGAGAGATTTAGCGGCCAAAAACATAAGCCTCCTTTTCACGTAGTCGGATAATTAGACTGGATTACGTACTTAGAGCACAATAAGCAACTAGGACATGAGAACTAAAAAAAGCAATCAGAAAAAAAGTGTTCAAGATAACGTCCGTCCGTTGCGCAGTGGAGTCACGTATTGGTTCGAACCGTCCACGGCACGGGGCGCACATAAATAACGCTAATGATATCCGATTGTGTTCGCCTCTACACGGAAAAAGACGAAAAAAAACCCCGAAATTTTCCGAATTTCCAACATACCCCAATGGAGGTACCAACAATGTTGTGTCAACAAAATATTATGTTTGCACACGTTTTGTTTTCGCGTCAAAGCTTCGTTGACGTGACAGGCTTCGTGAGACTTTTTGTTGTTTTGTTAACGTAATTGTAACTATATTCAGTTGTGCTTTTTGTAAGATTTCCATTTTCTTGTTTCGGGCTTTTGTGGCTGGATCTGTGTTGTGTTTACGGTTGTCATAACTCATACTATACGTATCTCCCTAAAGCACATCCTCATACATATTTGTCTTGTACTTTTGATACGGTAAGCCGTTTTATTTTTATTTATATTGGTCTGAGACCGATATGGCCAATTTGGAATAGCCAGGGTCAAGTTTTAGAATATTTCAAGTTTCTTCAATATAGTTTTGGCGTCGTACATCTTGTACATCTTGCCAGTATCAAGTATTTTGCATGAAATTAGCCCGATCGGGCCTATAGTTTCAAGTCCGGGGCTATGGTAAAGCGGTGGCAACTTTACTATAACCTTCAAGGATCTTCGGCGCGAACGACGGAAAGTTCATGTTTAACACTCAATTTTGTTTTCACTACACTTGTGCACATTCACGGAACTAAATTGAATAAGATTCCACCAAAATTACACAATTTAACCGAGTTTACAACATAGTTTAACGAAAATAAAATTGGAGCACAACATGTTGTCTCCGCTTTCCCGCCGAAAGTCCGGTAAGCCGTTGTCCTGGGTGAGCGACGCGACGCGACACAGTGCGTCCATACTTGGATTAACAGATTGACGCCACAAGCAATGTACCTAAGCCACAATCACATATAACGAATATTTGATATTTTCTCATCGCTTTGCGTTTATTTATGTATTCAATTAAAACGGCTTATAATATACCAATTACATTAATGAATCAGAATCGCGTTGTCGCGTTTTTCGTTGAACTAGGACAACGTGTTAGATCTGAATCTCCTATGTTTTACATGATATTGTCTGCTTAGTGAATTTTTCACTGTTGCCTATCTAGTGAAGACAAATGACTTCAAATGCTAAAAAAATGTATAATATTTTGTATTCTTTAAATTAGCTGTTACAACAAAAAAAACCTATTATGTCTACTCTTAACCTATTTTCACCTGATAAAGTTATTCAAAATATCATCAATTTCCTTTGGAGATTACCGTTTGCCTAACATTTTTGAGATGAAAAAGTTTCCAGAGATAAACAGTCCAGTTTCAAGCTAAAGTATTATTATGACTGTATTGTTTGCAATTGCAATAATGTAATTAAATTTTGGACAACTCTATTATAGGATTAACCCCCCAGGACCAAATAAATAAAAATTCCACCCGAAACCTTCGAAGAAATTAACAGTTAATGGAAGCGAAGCTTATCTCATCATGTGGGTAAGCTAAATCAAAGGGATCGAAAGGCGGAGATGTACGTTGATTGTGTTTAAGTTAATTAACGATTAGAACTATTGTACACTAAGCCAACTTTAGTTGGTACAATCGAAGCGGAGCGCAAAAATTCACCTGCAATCCCATACATTTTATATGAAGTTCTAATGGTGTAGAGTATAGTCAGGTAAGTTTGATGTGAGGGAAGATCGCATATGACTCTAATATCTCTCAAAATAAGCGATATTTTTTTAATGTTAGCCACGGTTTTCACAAGACCAATTTGCCCCGCGACGATCTGTGGCACCCAGAAGTTGCAATGTCACCTATTTTGGAAGATATACTCAGCGCCACGGAAAGTGGCCCAAAGATGATCGTTTGGCCCAATTTTTTTTTTATTGTGAACTGATCGTAATATTGTTAGTTTCATTTGTAAATTAATATACTGGCTACGTTTTGCGACATTTGTGGTTTTCAAAAGTTTTTTTTGGAGGGTAGGCTGGATACAAAATTATTTAGTAAAAAATTTTTTAGGACGCTCAAAAACGAATGAATTAAAAAGTCGTTATTCAAATTGTCATGCAACTTATCATTTTTCCTTTATTTTTTTCATTAACTGAAATCATTTTCGGTTGTACCTACTGAAGTTATGAAACCGAAAATGATTTAAGGAAATAAAAAAATATCACGAAAAAAAAAAGATAATACGTCCCAAATGGACATCTTTGAGCCAGTTTCCGCGCCGCGCTATTTGAGTCATACGTTCTTCCCCCGTATCCGATCTTACCTGACTACACTTTACCTAACCGTTTCGCATCGCCATTATGAGAGAGGTTTTGTAATGGATTTAAACAGTCTGAAACGAGGTTTAGCGTGAATATTTAAAATATTACTGAAGCCGAACGGAAAATAGGTACGAGAAATGAAGCTCTCTACGTAAAGTAATTAAACAATATCTACCGCTTGTAATCTTATCATTTTTAAAGCGCAGTGGGGCTTATTTGCTATGATGTTGTTGGATTTTATAGTTGCTTTTAAATATTAAGGCCCTGCCTGTCGATTCTGTAGAAAACTCACGCTCATCTCATCATCTCACGATAGATTCCACGGTGAGTTCAATTTGGCATTCTATAAAAGTCATAAATTAATCAAAAGTGCCTTAGAGTTTTTTAAACTGGCTTTCTATAAATTTCATGGATAAATTGAATGACCGCTAGAGAGGCAGCTTGCAGCTAGAGCGAGAAGGAATATCCAAGGTCGTTTTGATTCATGAGCGGAGTGTGAGTATTGACGAAAGTGATTAGTGGAGTGATGTTCGAATCCGAGGCCAGCTGTACCGTCCGCCGCCGCTTAGGAATCAATCAGATCAGGAGTCAGGGAATAGCTGGCAAGTAGGATCTGTCAATACAATCTTTATTATTACTATATTTACCTATATGCTACACACAATTTGACCGCGTAGTCCCAGCATAGAATAGGGTTACCCCATCTCTTCTCCGTGGGTGTCGTAAAAAGCGACTAAGGGACTCTGAGGAGATTAGCAAACCTTAAGTACTCCCGTGCAGTGGCGGCTTAACTGCTTGGTTCCTAGTAGGGGTGGTGTCAGGCAGGCGGTCGGCCGTAAAAATATTGCCACATCTATTTGCAAAAGGTATTGTTTATAATTATTAATTATTGTTAACAGCTTGGCAACATCATAAGAGATACACTCACCACCATTTTAAACACTTCTTTAGACGATCGCGCTTGGCGGCAAGCCTCTCTGCCAATAAGGTTTGGAGGTTTCGGTATTCGCAAAATTTCTAGTGTATCTTTGCCAGCTTTCTTGTCTTCCATATACAGTACTTCGAGCTTAGTACACGCAATTTTAGAACCTATAAGTCCAAATTGCCAGTTAAACTACTTAAATGAAGCCACAGAAAGCTGGAAAAGAGCCTGTCCAACGGAGTCGTTACCAAAAGCCCCCTCTTCTCAAAGGCAATGGGACGAGCCGCTCTCCACGTTAGAATTCAATGACCTGATATATACTTCAAGTTCTTCTGCAGAGCGTGCTCGTTTACATGCCGTTACTCGATGGGAATCGGGTCTTTGGTTACAGGCGCTACCATCCCGTAATATTGGTAATCTATTAGACAATAACACATTTCGGTTGGCCGCATATCTTCGTGTAGGTGCTTTCTGTACAGCTCCTCACCGGTGTGATTGCGGAGAGCCTGTAGACCGGCTCGGTCACCACGGATTATCCTTTTTTTTTTTTTTTTTTTTTTTTTTTTTTTTTTTAGGGTGGAGAAAATGCAGCCTTATGCACCATCACGCCACTCTCGGGGGAGAGCGGCGCGGTGTGTGGGGCTCCCTATGGCCTAAAGGTGGTAGGCGGCCATAGGTTTACCCACTAAAAAGCTCCACCGGTTCCTCACTCGCCTTGATGTCAGGGACTACGGGCACTTGCGAGTCTTCCGCGGTACCCAACGGCAATGGTCCGATCCGGCCGGACCCCGCTCCGTAGAAGTTTTACGACCACTTCCTCATGAGTGGCGCACGGGAACCACGTGCGCCCCGCCCGGGCTCTTGCACGGCAGCAGGCTCCCCCGAGCCTGTCGCCTACGAGCCCATCTATGCAGGCATCAGGTCGTCACGACGCGGACGCCCTGAGGGTCGTACTCTGCGGATGCGGTCGGTTCGAGAGGACGCCTCTCGCTCCCTTTCCGCGACCTCCTTTGCAGTCATCACCGTTTCGGCGAAACGAAGGACAGCTGTCCATGCAGCCTCGTCCTCTACCATTGCCGCCACAACACCCGGTAGGGATAAGTCCTCTCCCACCACTGCTCTCAGTTCGTCCCGCTCGACATTCCAGGCCACACATACCTCAAGCGTGTGGTCGGCAGTATCCACGTCGCTGGGGCAGTGGTGGCAGCGAGTGTCGGGTTCCTTCCGCGCTATCTGATGCAGATACTTTCCGAAACAACCATGTCCGGAAAGTATCTGCGTCAGCCTATAGGACAGAGCCCCGTGGCATCTGTCCAGCCACTCGTCCATTATTGGACGGAGAGCCTCCACTGTCCGATGACCCGCCTGTGGTCGCGCCATTCGCGACTCCCATTCTGCCACGGCAGACCTATGAAGCTCCACCCGATGTCCCTTCACATCTAGTGAAGCCGGTCGATCACCTCTTTGTCGCGCCTCCTCACGCCAGTGAAACGCCGACGCGAGAGCTCTCGCATCTAGGTTCCATGGTAGAACTCCGGCCAACGCACACGCAGCCTCATATGAGATCGTGCGGTATCCGCGTATTACTCTCACGGCCATCAGTCTCTGTGACTTGCGCAAGAGAGCCTGACTCTGGCTCGTGAGAGTGTCCGCCCACACGGGACTCCCATATAAGGCCATCGACCGCACTATGCCGGCATACAGCCGCCGACACGACACCGACGGTCCACCTACGTTGGGCAACAGGCTACACAACGCCCGTGCCGCCTTTTCGAGTTTCGGGGTGAGTTGCTCGAAATGAGGCGTGAATTTCCAGGCCTCGTCGAGTATGAGGCCCAGATACCTCATTTTTGAGCAGACTGCCACCCGTACTCCACATACTGTGACATACGCTCTTCGAGGGTGCACGAAAGATGAGCCGTGGAAACATGTAGCCTCGCTCTTGTTTAGCGCCACCTCCAGACCCACTTGCTGGATACGTCCAATAATAATAATAATAATAATAATAAATCATTTATTCATCCCACAATACAATGAAGTTTACAGTTCGAACTTAAAAATAAGATGTTAAAAATAGATGTTTAAATTAAACTTAGAATATTGTGGGACACTGGTGTCCGATGTAGGCGAGTGCCTGTGTTTCGGATCACCAGGTCCCATCCCGTAGAAAAGAAGGGTACACCAGAAGACATAATTAAAATTAGGTAGCGTTTTCAAGTAATCAGTAGGGAACAACATTTGAAATCAGAGTTTACCCCCTCATCACCAGCCTCATGAGAGTTGGGCAGGGGGAAGCATATTTTTCACTGTGTAGGTTAAAATAAAAAAATAAATATAAAGAAAAAAGTAACATATTGTTAGGTTTTATTTTCGTTACGACATTTATGAGACACATGAAAACAGATAATACAATACATAATAATAATAGATAGATAGATTTAAATTTATATAAAAATATATATCATACGATTTCACAATAAAAACCTAATGGAATAGCAGACATAATAAATAGATACTTGATTAAGTGATGCGGTTAGTAAGGTCAAGTAAATTTTCCGTGTCGTTATAGTTTAAAGTTTGCAGCCAGTCTTTAACAATGCTTTTACATCTGGTTGAAGAAAGATCGTATATGGATAAGATACGATTTATTTTATTGTAGAGATTACTACCCTGAAAGCAATAGAAGTGGTGTGAAAAAAAAGTCTTAAAAGGTTTGAAGGGAGGTTTGCAGACTAAATCCCATCTTCGTCTACTGTAGACTTGTTGAGGGTTGTACTCAGTTTCTGAATGTTGTTTAAGAACTGTGTACAATATGTATAGCTGTCTTATGGTCAAAACTTTGCATCTGGCGTATAAGTCTTCAGTAGGGTGTAGAAAAGGAAGGAAGTTATAGACTTTGAGGACAGCTCTCTGAGCTCTCTCAATTTTTAGAAAATGGGTCTTATCCGAACCACCCCATGAGGTAATACAGTATACGAGCAAGGATTGACACAAAGCATAGTACACAGATTTTAACAGAGGCTGATCCGCTACATGTCGTAGATTTTTAAACACAAATATTAGTTTTCTTGTCCGGGCTGTCAAGAGGTCAATGTGCTGGTGGAAGTTTAGCTTACTGTCAATAATAACCCCAAGATATTTAACAGACAACGTCTGTTCTAGTCTAGGGCAAGAACAAACACCAGTTTTGCTATCTGAACATGAATGGGAGATTATTTCGAGGGAGGATGCCGGCAGAGAACCTCTCAAAGAAAAGTTTATATATTTAGTTTTTTCGGTATTTAAGGTGAGAATATTGTTTCTTAACCATTTGTTGACAACATTAAAGCCAGTCTGAGCATTATGATAAACCTCCGGCCAGGAATTCCCGCCAAAGACCAAAACTGTGTCATCAGCGAAGGAGATCAATCTAGCATTGTTCAGCTTGGTGTCACACAGGTCATTAATGTAGGCAAGAAAAAGAGTCGGGCCTAGTATGCTCCCCTGGGGCACGCCGAAACAGGTGGTTATCTCCTTACTGGTATATTTGTCTATCTGGACACATTGTCTACGATCCGTAAGGTAGTCCGAGAACAGTTTCAACTGAAGATCCCTGATGCCTATGCGTTCCAGCTTCTCAATCAGAATGGGAACAGAAACGGTGTCAAACGCCTTCGCCAAATCTAGGAAGATTCCCAAGCATTTCCTCCCACTATCCAGATTCCTGACAATGTAGTTGGTCAACACATGAACAGCATCAGCCGTAGATTTGTTAGCTCTAAAACCGAATTGAGAATACGACAAGATATTTTTAGATTCTAAATAATTGACCAACCTAGTATTGAGCAATCGTTCAAGGATTTTGGACAGCGATGAGAGAATGGCAATTGGTCTGTAGTTGTTTACACTGTTTCTGCTCCCATTCTTATGAACAGGCTGAATTCGTGCTCTCTTAAAGATTGATGGGAATACTCCAGAAGAAAAGGCAAGGTTGCAGATGTAGGTTATCGGAGGGACTAATAGGTCTTTATAAGATTTCAATACATCCGCCGGAATGAGGTCCAAGCCAACCGCACAGTTTGATTTCAGCTTATTGATTATAGTATCAACCTCTTTACAGTCCGCAGGCAAAAGAACAAATGTATCAGGAAACCTTTCCGCAGTACAAGGGGCTGACAGGTTAGAAGCAGAAAGTATTTTGTCCGCCAGGGAACTACCAACGTTGGCAAAAAAATTATTGACGGAGTTAACCGATTGTACCGGATTGTCGGATTGGATGAGGTCAGAGCAGTTACCTTTCGGCTTATCAGTGGAGGTTATTTTCTTAATGCCCTTCCAAAGTTCTTTGTTATTGGTACCCGCGTTTTGCAAAAGCTTTCTATCGTAATCTTGTTTAGATGTTTTGAGAAGCTTACAGCAGTAGTTTCTGTATCGTTTATAGGTTAGGTGCAGTATATCGTTCGTCGGGTCAAGTTTAAATTTTTTGTATAAATTGTCTCGATTTCTCAAACATTTAAGAATACCTGGAGTCATCCAGGGTTTAAGGATTCTTTTACGCCTCGAAGCATGAACTATTTTGGTATTAGATATAATAGCAGCAGTCAAAGTGTTTACAAGGTAGTTGGCAGCTTCATTAGCATCATTTAATGTGAAAATAATATTAAAATCAAGGACCTTCATATAATTGTCCAGACCCGACTTATCTAGACATTTATTATAATGTGGAGGTTTAAGTGATGGATTCGCCGCCAAAAACAGAGCCGTACTGCTATGGTCCGTGACAGTGGTTGGGAAAAGAAGACATCGTGCAAATATTTTGGTTCGAAGTAGAACATGATCCAGGCAGGTTTTGCCATGCGTGGGTAATGTATGACCAGGTAGGATACCATGGAACGCCAACATATTTAGAAATTCCGAGCCAGTACTTGTGGATCTATCCTGGCCAATATCTATATTTAGGTCGCCCGTTATAACTAAATTTTTAATACCCGGAAGGGTCGATAAAAAGTCATTCAATGAGTGAATGAAGGGTAGTGGGTCTTTATAACCATCAGGTCTATAGATAGATAAAACCGAGGTAGTATTATTAATTTTTATTAGAAGACAGTTGGACTCAGAAATAAAAACTTCCTCAACTGTAATATTAAGGTCATTTCTGTAATAAACTATTACACCCTCATTCTGTGTAAGATTGTGTGCTGTAGCGGCGGACTGATATCCATCAATTATTGGAATGTAAGGTGACTTAGAAAGCCAGCATTCTGTTAAAATTATACAGTCCCATACAACAGCAGACCTGACAAGAATGGGTAACAGACCTATTAGATTTTTGTTTACGCTTCTTATATTTTGATGAATTAATTTTATACAAGCTCCTGAATTAGGTAAAAATTGTTTTGCCTCATCAATGTCACAGCATATCAGCTCGGCAACTGCTAGAGAATCGACTTCCTTATTCATATTATTACAATCGAATTTTGAAACTTAATACCGTAATGAGAAACATCAAGGGAAAAAATTAAACAAGCACTGGCCAAGTAGCAACAACAACATATTAAGAAAACACATAATGTACTGTCAATATCATACAGTAAGTAGCATTTGATTGCACAGTTTAAATAAAACATGCTTTTGAAAAGTTTACTCATACGCTGCCGCAGGCGAAGCCACAGTACGCAGTTTGTACAGCAATAAATAGGTGTAATATTGTATAACCTAACTACACTTAATCTGTGTGAATATTGCAGAATTAGATGTAATAAGTAAAGATTGTTATAATATATATATAGATAATTAGTACAGGGAACAGTAAAGAAATTGCTTTCAAAAAAATAGTTTTAACATTATATAATGTAAAAATTACTGTTTTATTGATTATATTGTGAAAACATTTATTTGAAATTAGCACAATATGCATGTTACCTACTAGGTGTCGAAAATAGCAAGAACAGCAATACCTAACAATGATAGTTTTAACATAAAAAACAGCTACTAGGTTTGGTAAAAGAAATAGACTATCACAACACTCATCAGCGACAGCCGTATCCGAGAAATGCATGTTACTTGGAAAGTGCCGAGCGTAGCAAGTACAGCACTGATAAATAAACAGCAAAAAAATAGCAACCAACATAGCAAACATATACATATTTCTATAACAACGTCTACCCAGCACCAATTTACTTTTAGTTATTTTCGAAGGATGAGAACAGTAAAAGTATTTAGTCGTTTCATGAAAAAAGGATCTAACTGACCTTCTAATTATATTACTCATTGGTAAAAAAATCATAAACACGCCGAATAAATAGGTGCATATAGATAACATTAATACCAGTATGTTATCAGTCAGGTGGCGAGATAAACTATAGTGATCGGTAGCTATGTATATCCCGGTGCAGGTATGTTTACCACCGCAGGAAAGTCGGCCGTGCATTGAATCAGCTGATCTATACAGATAGATTTTAGTTGTACTATGCTTGTATAACAAAAATGAGCGTGCGGAAGGTCGTGTTAGATTACACCAGGATACAACACAACAATTACAGTTTTTTCTTACTATTGCTAATGTTAGCCGTCATTTAATTAGTTTGTGGAGGTCGGCTTCATCTTCAATACGAATACGGGAAAGTCCTTCTTCTTTTTTAACGTAGACTTTGCCATACGAGGTCCACGCGGCCGTTAGCATTTTGTTCTTCACTTGTTCCCGGGCTAAGTAGAATAAACGTTTTGATTTTGCAGTTAGCACCTCTGAGATAAATATGGGTCTAGAAGTTCCAGGTATGTTTATCAATTCAGTATTAAGCTGCGTAGATTTCGATTGACGTCGTGTCTTGTTGAACTGAAAATAGCTAGTCATCATCGACTCTTTTCTGGACGTTGTTGTAAAATTCACAACAATGGCTTCAGTTTTGGTACGAAAGATATCTCGAAACTCCAGGAATTGAAGAGGCGGCTCCACGCTGATCGTAGAACTAACCTTCTTAACTATTTCAGTGAGTAAACCTTTGTTTTCATTATTGGATTTCGGTATATTACGGATTTCTAGACACGAACTACGACAATCCTTCTCCAAATTCTCCACCCTATTTTCCAGCACAGATATTTTGGACTTGTAGATTGAATTTTCTTGTTCGAGATTGATTATCTTAGACAGAAGCTCGTCGTACTGATTGGACATAAAATCGACAGCTTTTCGAATATCTTGATTTTGGTTGACAATCAATGATAATGCTTCACTTAATGAGTTAAATTTAATATCTTGTTGTCTCTTTAACTCGGAGATCATTGACTCAATATCTTTTAAGGGCGATGGGGATGCTTCCGTCCCTTCATCACGATCCCGTTTATGACGTTTGGACATATTAGATGAGTTTTTTTGCATCTCACGGTCGGATAACTTGTCTAGGGAAGGATCAGACTGCGACATGTTAAGTGATGAAGCTTTAAAGTCGGTCATTTTCTTCTGCGTAGAACGTTGCTCCGACATTGTCTATGTTTAGTGAGACTAGTAGGCCTAAACAACTCCGGCGGCTGAGTGATGCAGTGCAGGGGGCGGATCCAAGGGAAAAATGCGTCACCGCAGGTGGGAGTGATCGATGCACTCTCACTATCTAATGCAGTGCAGGATTGGTCAATGGCCGTGGATAATTGATTAGCACGGATCGACTAAAATATCTATGTTTCACACTTATTGATGAATGTCACTTTCACTCACTGGTAATGCCTCTTCTCGTTTATGAGCTCCTAATATCTCGATCGAATTTCAACATACAAAGTTTAGATTATTTTAAAATAAAAAATAACGCGGAGGATAGTAACACGTGTATACCGATCGAGATCCACGGGGGAAGGCAAAGAAGGCAATGACGTCCTCCACGCCGATGGAAGCCAAGGCTGCCGTCGTATAGTACGTGCTCCCCCGGGCGGTTACCAGCGTGTCGTCCGCATAGCAGATAACGCTCACGCCCGGGAGATTTCGACCGCGGAGGACGAAGTCGTATCCGATGTTCCACAGGAGTGGCCCGAGGACAGACCCCTGTGGAACACCGCACGTAACCTGTCGCCGCCCCATTCCACCATCGCGTGCTGGATAAGCCACCCAACGGTCATCGAGGTATGCGCCAATCACGCGGCAGAGGTATGGAGGTACTCGATGATATCGAAGCGCCTCCAAGACGACACTCCAGGGGAGGGTGTTGAAGGCGTTGGCGATGTCCAATGACACCGCCAGGACGCACTCCCCCTGGGCAATCGCCTCCTCCACCAACGTTTTAACCCTCAAAACTGCATGGACCGTTGAACGCTCCCTGCGAAACCCGAACTGCGAGTCATGAAGGTCCGGACCGTCTCTCCCCAAGTGCGCGACGAGGCGCGCAGCTACAACTCGTTCGAGGAGCTTGCAAGCCTCATCAAGCAGCACTATAGGGCGGTACGCGGAGGGTGACTCGGCAGGTCGGCCCCCTTTCTGGAGCAGAACCAGCTTGCCCATCCTCCATAGATGAGGAAACTGCCCACGCTCCAGGCACGCGCTGGCCAGACTTGAAAATCTGGGCCCTAACTCCACCAGAGCGAGCGCCAGTACTTTACCCGGAACCCCGTCAAAGCCAGGCGCAGTGTTCTTCGCCTTCATTTTCTGAACCGCTAGACGGAGCTCCACTGGAGAGACTGCGATGGATTCAGTTTCCTCCTCTGGCTCAGTGTGCCCTTCCGATAGCATGCGGGGAGGAACATGTTCTCCTCTTTCGGGAAACAGATTCTCCACAACCATCTCCACGAGTTCGGGCTGGAGACTCTGGGTCAGAGGGGGAGCATACTGGCGCAATTTGCCCCTCACCATGCGGTAAGGTTTTCCCCACGGATCATGATCCAGAGACTCCAGCATCTCCTCCCTGGCTCTGTTCTTTGCCTCCGCAATGGCTATCGTTAACGCCCGTTTGGCGTCACGGTACATTCCGTGAAGCCCGGCCTCTACCTCGGCATGATCGACACCTTGGCGGCGCCTCCTACGATGCCTTGTGAACCGGCGCCTCGCCACTACGCAATCTCTGCGTAGTTGTGCTATCTCAGCGTTCCACCAGTACACCTGGCGTTTCGGAGGCTGTGATCCGGTGCGGGGCATTGATGCATCGCAGATGCGAGTCATCGCCCCCCGGAACCAAGCTGCTTCAGTGTCGATATCCAGAGGCCTTTCAGGGGCCGTCGGCCACGCCTCTGCCATCGCTACTTCCGAGAGCCTGTCTCGGTCTAATTGTTTGAGAGACCAACGTGGACCCTGGCAGGACTGTGCAGGAAACGAAGGGGCCGACGATTGGGCTGAGACGCTGAATCGGACATAGCGATGGTCCGACAGCGTCTCTACCCCCTCAAGAACCCTCCAATCCCCAACACGCGCGGCGACAATCGGACTGGCGAACGTCAGATCCACGATCGAATGCCCATTATGTCGCACGCAAGTTGGAACCGCCCCACGGTTCAGGCAAAGAAGGTCGTGGTCCATCGCCCACTGCTCCACGAGCCGACCTCTGGCTTCGGTTCGGGGGGATCCCCACACCGTTGACTTGGCGTTGAAGTCCCCCGTGATCACCAATGGGTAAGAGCGAAACCGGCCCATGACCGACTCCAGCTCTCGGAGAAAACTCACGTAGTCTTGTCGAGGTGCATTAGATGAGATATACACCCCGACATAGGCCACCCCATCCAGTAATCCAGCGACACATCCTCGTCCCTGCACAACCGAGGAGAAAGACGGCGAGCCAACCGCACCCCTGGAAGACATGGCAACTAAACCATCCGTATCGGCAATCCAAGCCGGATTACGCTGGACCGAATACGGCTCGCACGTAACCACCACTGAAATCAACCACTGCATTGCGCTCTGAATCATAAGATCCTGAGCTGCCTTACAGTGGTTGATGTTCGCGTGCAAAACAGAAATCGCCATTATTGTTGGCGTAATTGCTGCGTCCTCTCACTGGCCGGTCTACCGCCGGTCTTCTTTTTTGCCGATCGGCAAACGGCAGACCCTGCCGTATGTGCGGCGGTGCTACCAGCCTTGGCGCACGGACCACAATGCGGCTCCGCAGTACACTGCGCGGCCCTGTGACCAGGCCTACTGCACCGGAAACAGAGGCCCCCTGTTTCGATATTTGCCGAGCAGCAGTTCCCAGTGTGACCATGTTCCAAGCACTGGTAGCATAAGAACTGCCTACGGTCCAGCACCTTGATTTTGGCCGCTACCCAACCCACGAGTATTCTTTTGGCCTCAGCCAGCTTTTTAGCCGCCCCTATCGGACAACGTACCCATACTGAGGCAAGACCGGAAGAACTGCGTCGTATCTCTCCGGTCTTTACGTCCTCCAGGGATATGCCACTTGCAGCGACTACAGCGGCCGCCACCTCAGGACTCGTCACTGATTCGTCCAGCCCGACTACTCGTAGTTCCGCGGTTTTGGTCGGCCTGGTGACTACAACGTCCTCAGGTCTAAATAGCTCGCGCAGCTTGGCTGCAAGGAGGTCTGCTTTTACGCCGCTGTCCGCACCTGGAACCTCGATCTTTCGAGCACCAGCGGCCGTTGGCCAAACACCTACGCTTGGTATTCCGAGAGAGGTGACGTCAACCTTGGTCTTTGCCTCCTTGATCACGTCGGGATACGTAATCCTGTCAGTAGCAGCTGGGTGTATGGTAAGCACCACGACCGACGACTGCGGCACTCGTAGGCTGGACTTTTTAGCCTGGTTGGGTTGCGATTTCTTTGCCCGTATCACTGTAGACCACTCTGCAGACAACTGTGACGTCAGTGGCCTACTTTGTACAGCAGTCTGGGGCCTCCCTTCGGCCACAAACGGTCCCCGAGCAGTCTCATTGGCCTGTGCTGCCTCACGAGCTGCAAGAGGCTTTTTGCCTCGGCGTCTCTTACTGCGCCCCTTAGCGGCCTCCGCATAACTAAATGCCTGCGAAATAGCAGCGGGCTGCGATACAGTGACTGGACGTAACTCTTCCACAGGCTGTCCTCGTCGGTCAGCAGCCAAGGAGGGGCGCAGTCGCTCCTCAGGAGGCAGTCGGGCACTCAGAGCCTCGAACCGGGCGTCCATGTATTTAGCCACTTGGCCAAATATCTCCCTCGCCCACTCCTCTTTTTCTGAGGCTGGTCTCCTCCGAGTAGCGGTCCCAGGAACCACTGCCATTGGCAGATCTACTGCAATTTCCGCCTCCACCTCAGCCGCCATTCCTCTGTTTGGCTTCTTGGCACGCATCTCGGTTAGGATGCGCAGCTGGGACTGCAGATCGGCCATCCCGCGCTCCATCATCGCCACTTTATTACGAAGAAGCTCATTTTCCTTTCTGAGCTTCTCCATTTCCGCGTTGACGCTAGGCGAGTGGCTTTGCGCTGCTTCTGCCAGCTGCACGCAGCTTCTAGGCTTCAAGAAGTCCGCCTTCGAATATTGCTTCTTCTTGCCTCGCCTGCCCGTGCCAACTTTCGGCGGGAACAAGCCTTCATTTGCACCATCTATTTTCTCGGCAGGTCGTTTTTGACCCGCCGATAGTAGACTGGGCGCCTCGGGAAGTTCCTCGCAGCTCTCCCCTGAGTCATCGACGGGACGATACCAGAGACTTCCCTCGTCGTCCCATTCAAGACTTTTGTCTCTACTTTGGGCCGCCTTAGAAACCCTTTCTTGGCTTCTGCTTCTGCTCCTACTTCTCCTTTCAGAGCTCGTCTGAGCATTCAGGCTCGTTCTGCTCGAGCTTCTCTCTCGCCGCTCAGTGCTTAGCCTGCGCTCTCTACTTATTGCTTGCTTGCTTGGTTTGCTGCTCCCCCCAGAATACGCTGGGAGCTGCCCGCCGAAGCGGGGTGGGATTCCCCAGTCGCGTTGCGGCTGGGACCCACCTGGGTAGTTTTTTTACAAGTCGCCTTCATGTTTATTTTTTGGGCTGATCCACAGCTTCGTGTGTACCTGATCTACTTTGCATGTATAGTGTATATGCGTGTAAATGTGTATTGTGCGTGTGTGTCTGTGTGAATGTGTGGTTCGGCCAAGCCGAAGGTAAAAGCCCATCGGCAAGGACGAACTGTGTGTGATCGTGTGATTTAATGTAAGTGTATGCCTGTACGTGAAGTGTACCTACCTATAGTATGCCTCTTGGTTCACCGCCTGACATAGCTGGATTGCTATGGCAAGCAGCTACTAAGCCCCCCCACCACGTCAAGGTGGACATACATCGGGAGAGCCACGGATTATCCTGCCCAAAGAGTGCGGGCAGGATACCACTCGGCACTCCAGCCTGAACGATGTCGGCAGTGCCGGCGTCCCGTCAACTTTGGAACCTAACGGACTTTTGCGAGACAACGGCAAGAGACCCGATGGAATGACTCTCGTTCCTTGGAAGATGGGTAGGCCCCTAGTTTGGGATGCGACTTGTGTGGACACGTTGGCTCCTTCCCATCTTCCAGTAACCACGGTGCGGGCAGGAGCTGCCGCTGATAAAGCGGAAAACCTTAAACGGCACAAATATAGTCATCTAGATAGGGGTTACATGTTTGTGCCGTTTGGGGTGGAGACTTTAGGTCCGTGGGGGCCGGCCGCTCTGGAGCTGTACAGAGAGCTAGCTAAACGTTTGGTGGAGGCTTCGGGTGACCGGAATGCTGGCTTGTATTTTGCCCAGAAAATAAGTATTTGTATACAACGGGGCAATGCAGCCAGTATTCTGGGCACTTTTCCCTCCACCAAAAGTTAGCTGATTTAGATTTATTTTAGTTTTTAGTTAGTTATATTTTAATCAGTTTTAGTTTTAGTTTTAATTTAGCTTTTAATTTTAATTATGTTTTATAAGTGTTTGGTTTCATAATAAATATAATGTGTCTTGTTAATGATAAGATGACGTATCTATTGTGCCGACCCCAAATAATTGGAGGTTCAACGGACCCCGGGCTCCCGAGAGGGATGCAACCGGCAACATAGCTCGGATGAGAAGAATGAGATCTATATTCTACATTTCACCAATGTGAACTACCCTTAACACAGCTTGCATATTGTTGTGGCAATGTATTTAAGTCACGTTCCACCGCTCCGGGTAGTCAACGCTCGACATAAATACCCTCTAGTTTGATTCGCGCTGTCTTGCTAATTTGTTTTAAATTGACTTCATTTAGTGAGAATGATGATGACTTGTCTTGTGTTTTTGTTGATGAAATTAGATTAGTAGGTAATCTAAAATCCTACTGTAAGTAAAAATCATTGTCTTCACCTGCTCCGTGCTTTGAAAGACACGTTAAGCGTTAGGTCAAGTAAGAGGCTTTAGGGCGACCTGAAAACTGTAACACTAGGTGAGCCACACCACTTTGTAAAATAAATTAGCAAGTAATGAATAATACAAATATCGGAAAGCAGGTAGATTTTTGTAGTTCCTAGTGCAGTGGTTCATTTTATTTGAGTAGATTTTTTTTGTGTTTTTGATGTGAAACATCTATAAGCGCGGGTAAACCTAAAAATCCGCGTGGGGATACAGGCCATGGTGACGCCTCGCCACGTTATAAGTATAATATATACCTACCTATATGATAGAGTATAATATGTACTATTACATACGTAGCGTGTCGATGTTTCGGGTTTCGTATGTGGGTGCACAATTACGGAAAAGAGTTTTAAAAACTATACAGGTAATTTTTTACGTTTTAAATTACCTACCTACCTTTTTCGCAAAAATGGATTGAAATCAATTTCTTAAATTACTAATTTGATATAGGTAAACCGAAGCAATAACACATTCAATTTGTGTTAACCACTAGTAAGATAATATTATTAATTATGTCTGTATCAAACGCATACAGTTATACTGTAGTGCAACAGGTTGTTCAATATAATGTAATTAAGGTAGCATTGCTTACTGCCCAGTGTCCATCTGGGTACCTACTTCACCTTTTTACATAGGAAACTCTCATTATACATATTTTCCCGGAAATATTTTAATTTAAAATGTTGATGGTACAAATAAGAGCGTACTGCTATTGTCCCGATTCTGTGAAAAACTGCAAAATAAGTAAAAATATTGGAAACATAAATGTTCAAATGTCTACAAAATAAACTAGGTATTTCAATGAAAGTTTAAAAAATCTTTATTTGACAGATTAATTACAGCAAATAATAAGTAAAAATATTTAATTGCAATCGGTTTACTAGTCATCTGGGACTCTAACACCATTCAACAACACTGATTTTCGTCATTGATCTCAACCATCAGAAGGTAGTTTTTAATCGTCATTTATCGATACAGCATCTAAGCGCTCGTAGTGATACTCATTTCATTTTTACGATAGACGTAACCATATTGATAAATTTAGGATTTATTATTACCTATATTATTATTTTAAATTTAGAAATATTGAAAAAAAGGAATATGTAATACCTATAACTTCTCATAGTGGAGCGGTCTATGGCGCTGGTTCAGATTACTAGAAGTCGCGGGTTTTAATCCCACGTCGAACAAATCAATGCAAGGCAATTCAATTTAATTCTCTAAATATCCCAGGATTGGGATATTTAGAGAATTAAATTGAATTGAAGAAGGGAGGACCTGTAAAGGTCTCGAAACGTTGAGCGTTGAAACAGACCTAAAAGTAATAAACACCACGCGATTAATTGTAACATATCTTTAATTTGAATATCATGTTTCATTACAAACTTATTTAAATCAAACATTATGTTAAAATAAATCCGTGAAATTATAATCTTTATTTAAAAAACGTTGGATAACGTCCACACCCCAGAATTGAAACCACAGAATATTATATATAATCTAGACTGCCTTTTGCAGATCACGTCTCGGTTACCTTAAATAAATTACCCATTCAAAAAATTCAACTGTATTTTCTTTTGTAAACTGCAAAGTATCACGGTTCCCCAGTTCCTTCCTCAAGTTTCTTGCGGCACTATAAATTCATAGAGATTCTAGGATTCTGGTTTTATCTGGGATTCCTATTTATAAGCACTGGCGGCCGTGCACGTTTCTGAGATTGACTAAGTTTTTCTGCACTTCATTTTATTTTACACTCGGCTAAAAAAATGAAAACTGTACCTCTACCATGAGTTGAAAACGTGCACTACTAGTATAACGTTCACAGTTAACGTGAACAGGGCATGGCGGCACCGCAAGATATCACTTGCGTGGGCTTCGGCCGCGCCCGCAGCAACTGCTACGCGTCCCCACTGCTCGAACCAACTTATCCCTATGGTACGAGCCATTCAGGCTATCAATGATCTCGCGAAAGATTTAGATATTTTTTATTGTAGCCTGCCGAAATTCACAGAAATGACATACAGATGCATAGAGAATAATTAGTTTTAAGTTACCTATTTACTTATATTATATACATAACCAATATATTTTAGTTACGACACTGCATTGGCTTAGCTGTAATAGTGTTGCAACTTAGTTTTAATAAATAAAATAAATAAATGTATGCGACCGTTTCAGGCGCATTTGTGATTGCCAAAATTTGAAAGTCATACAAAAATTGGTAGCGTAATGGGTTCGAAAGTTAACTTTTATGGCGTGTCCATACAGTTGAATAGTCAAATTTCATGGCACGAAAGAGTCGTATGACTTTGAGATATTACGTACTAGCAGGTATGTACTAGACTAGAGATAATGTTTCAAACATATTGCATGTTCTTATTACACGAAATAAATAAAAAAAGTTACAGCAGTAGCTTACCAGTTAGTAGCTTACCACGGGGCTAGATGGCGCTGTGTTTTGTTTACAGAATTTATTTATTATATCTTTTTTTTATTATTTAAAAATCAATCCCTATTTCCCTTGGTCACGGCATCACACTTAAACTTTTACACATATTTCGATAATTCTTTTTTTGTTGTGAGCGCTATTGTCAGGAGAAGGTTCTTATGAAAGAAAAAATGCTAAACCGATTTTGATGAATTTTATTTTTTTATACTAAACGACAGGACTACGTCTGTCGGGTCAGCTAGTTAAAAATAGATATATACCAAGACCAGAAACAAAATATTTATTTTTAAGTATAAATACTTGTTACCGCCAGGACAGGAACCCACAGGTTTCTCTTTTGCAGGTATTGGCCCAACGCGCCATAGAGGTCCTCAACTATGTTCTCGCATTTATTAGTGCCATTCGATAAGTCGTCCTAAGAGGCTATTCAGAGAGCCACGCCATATGAACGGTAAAGGAAAAACATCGTAAGGAAACCAACATGTCCTAGGACTCACCACGGTCCGAAGACATGGGATATTCAGTGTTTTCTATGTATCATATGTATGTATTTACAAAAAAAAAAGTATAATATGTAGTATATCCGTTGTCTAGTACCCATAGTACAAGCCTAGTGCTTAGTTTGGGGCTAGATTGCGCTGTGTGAAACGTCGTGCAATATTTATTTATTTATTATTTATTTATATATATCTGTCACTGTCTTATTTTATCGTGCTGAGCAAGACAGAGATAGATAACCTTTCCGACATCGGCGGACCGAAAGACTGCGAGTACCCCTCCAGGTCTGTCGAGAGCCTAAGCGAATGTTCACGCGCGAGTAAATATTTATGATGAAACTTTTCTTTTTGGGTGTTCGTAAACGTTTTATGTAAAACAACAACTTTGTAGACTTAGTTGGGAAATAAGTAGAGTTAGGAGAGTTGGCGATTAACTCGAACTAAGTAGATAGGAACATAATCGCTAAATCATTCGTTCTTTGTACTACCTACTTGACGTTAATCAATGAATTTATTATGGTCTTAAGAACGTGGCGACTGTTACCATTTCCATACAAACTTAATACCAAAATAAATTATTAAAAATTTAGTTTTCTACCCTAATATCGATATTATTCGGATTAAGATTTTACTTTTATAGGGTCCCCACCACAAGGTTTTCCAAAATATTCATTCGAAATGAAATAAAACGGTGAAACATTTTTTTTCATTTTTCCAGCGTAAACTACTAGTTTACATCTCATTTACATCTCATTTGTTTTATATTATTCCCAATAAAAAGTAATTTACGCTGTAAAAATGAATGAATATTTTGGAAAACCTTGTGGTGGGGACCCTATAAAAGTAAAATCTTAATCCGAATAATATTGATATTAAGGTAGAAAACTAAATTTTTCATTATTTATTTTGGTATTAAGTTTGTATGGAAATGGTAACAGTCGCCGCGTTCTTAACTACAAAAGTATATTTTTGTACAAAAAATGTAATTGTATATTATTGAACAAATATTTTGCATATAAAATGTTAAGGAATCACTAATCGAGAAGGTATTATTCGGATTAAGATTTTATTTTTACAGGGTTTTCCAAAATATTCATTCGAAATGTAATAAAACGGGGACATTCCGTTCATGTACATTTCGTTCATTTTTACAGCGTATATTACTTTTTATTGGGAATATTATAAAACAAATGAGATGTAAATGAGATGTAAACTAGTAATTTACGCTGGAAAAATGAAAAAAATGTTTCTCCGTTTTATTTCATTTCGAATGAATATTTTGGAAAACCTTGTGGTGGGGACCCTATAAAAATAAAATCTTAATCCGAACAATACCGATATTAAGGTAGAAAACTATATTTTTCATAATTCTATTTTGGTATTATGTTTGTATGGAAATGGTAACAGTACCCAACTTCTTATATCTCCTAAAATCTGTAAACAGACGATTCAGACGTCGTTGGGTCGTAGCGGATCTACGAGTCGTAGCACCGTAGCAATGTTGTTTCTACGGTGCTACGACGATGCCGGGGGTATTCACTAGCGAGGTGTAACCGTTGCATGTACCTACTTTAACCAAAAATATAGCGTGTACAATTTACGTACCTACGTGGTTAGCGAATCTGCAACGAGCAACGAGCCGACAATTGTCAGACTTCAAAAGTTTTTATAGGTTTTTTTATTTTTAACTGATCTTGAAATCAATTATATTTTTTTTTATTGTTTTGGTGCATTTCTGCACATCAACCTTTTGTTGACCATATTCTGAAAATTGCAACCGGTAAGATTCTGCATTGAGGAATTTTGTGATTAGAAGGTGGTTTCCGGTGCTCCATTAAGTTTTAAATTTCGTAAGGAGTTGCGGTTAAATTCTAAACAGCCATTTTACAATGACTTTCCCTTGACTTGACTGACTACGTTGACTTGACTGCTTTTGTATAATATGCAAATCGATCTATATTAATATTATAAGTTAGAAAATATAATTTTGTTTGTTTGTTTGTAACGAACTGGCTCCAAAACCACTGGACCGATTTCAAAAAACTTTTCACCAATAGAAAGCTACACTATCGAGGAGTAACATTGGCTACTTTTGGATCCAATATCCCCACGGGACTTACGATAGTGAAATATTATAATAACTCTAGCTGATTCCCAAATAGCCATAATTCGATTTCAGACCGAAAAGAAACAATAAAGAAACAAAAACCATTTCGTATCGTAAAGTTGTTATTTTACGCCTTAGGTTCGTTAATTAAAACCGCGCGGTATCAGTTATGGCGGTACAATCATGCTCATCAATAATCAACGGGCAGATCACGTCCGCTGTACAATTACGCACACCGACTATAAATCATTTTGTTGTATTCGTAACGGGGTCGTGACGTCATTACTCGCCTAATTTGTTGCCAGTTCATATGTGTCGTTAGTTTTATTGTGTTAAAAAAAATACATTAAAACTAATATGTACCTACTTGGGTTGAGTTTGCTTGGTAGATGTCACTAGGACACGCCTTACTTGCAAAAACACAGGGGACAGTTTACCTACTCTTTTCTCCATCCAAACTTTACAAACGTAGACGTTGTTTCCTTCCTGGACAAAGATATTAGAAAAAAATATGTTTATGCCATAAGTCCTAAATCAGCCGAAGATAATCCGAAAAAAAAACTTAAACATAGGGTCATGGTCATGGCAGATATAGGTTTAATGGCATAAAAGTATTTGCTCTAATGTCTTTATCCAGGGAGGAAACAGTCGAATACGTTTGTATGGAGAAAGAGCAGGTAGACTGTCCTCTTATAGCTAATGTAAGTACCTACTTAAGTTTAGTTTACTTGGTAGATGTTGTTAGCATGCGCCTTACTTACAAATGTTTTCTTAATTTTGACTTGGCATTGCGGTCGCTCATAAGACCAATGAGTAAGAGAGAGGGCAAAATACTCCTTGCACCGCTCCCACATTTAATGACCCGTTGTGCAAAAACTGTAACAATACGTTTCAGTTCCTAAGGTACCTATTGCAGCCTCATTTGCAATTAATCATATCATTAAGAATTTCCGTCTTTTCATTTCTAAGCATTATTTTTTGTCACCGTTATACCTACTTGGATTTATGATCATCTTCCATATGATAAGTAGATTAGTTAGGGACAATTGTAAATAGCGACTGAATAAAAAAGACCCCATAATGAGGAGTGACGATGACAAAATATGCCATTGTGAGGTACTCTAGTTTTTTCTTTCAAATGTTTTCCGTAACTGTGATTAACAGCAAAAAAATCCTGCTGTTTCAATATTTGTAAACGCTTTTCGAGTGATATTTGGAGAATACTGCACAATCGACTTCAATTATTGCACCAGTTGCATTAGGCATGCTTTGAGACCAAGATCCTTATATAAAATATGCCAAGTAGTTGCATACGACAAGCCACGATGTTGCATATCGCCGCCGTTTTGATATAAATGGGAAATCCGCAATGAATCGGACGTGTTTTGACTCTATCGATATTTCATGTTTTTGATCAAAAATATTTTAGGTTTTTTTGTTGTTTGCACCATTGATGCCCATGGACAGGGATCAATGGTACCAACACCCAAAGAACATAAAATATTTTCGATAGTGACCGTTTCAAAACCCGTCCGTTTCATTGCGGATTCCTCCTACACTTGACATTTATCTCTCAAAAAATGCTTGCGTAAATTGATTGGTAAATTGACGACCTCGGTGGCGCGTCGTGCGAAAGCGCGACTGCAATGCAGGAGGTTGCGGGTTCGATTCCCGCCAGGTGCAAGTATTTATGCTTAAAAAATAAATATTTGTGTCTGGTCTGGGTGTCCCTCTATGCATAATATGTATGTATTTACAAAAGAAAAATAAATATAAGTATTATATCCGTTGTCTAGTCACCGTTACACAAGCTTAGTCGCTTACCACGGGGCTAGATGGCGCTGTGTGTTGTTCGGAGAAATTATTTTTTTTTTTTTTTTTTTTTTATTGCTTCGTCGAATGTTCCAAATTTGGTTGTTGTTAGTGTTTTTACTGTTGTTGGCGTCGTTGTTACCTTGATGTTTCTCACTGTTTGTTGATGAATTCGATCTCCCGCAAACCCTGATAAAGAATTTTAATCAAAAATGAAACTTTTTTTAACAAACTGTCTATTGAGATTTTGTAACTAAAATTACCTATTTCGATACTCGAATGGCAATATCTCAGAAATTTCATGATCTAAAGTACGTACTTAGCTACTGTTTTAGAATCCTCATAATGTGGGCTAGTTTTTAAAATGGTTGAACACATAGGTCCTGCACTTTGTTTTTACACCACAGGTGCTCAAAGTTGCCAGATAAAAAAACATTAAAGTAAAATTTAGGTTTAGGGACGTCTTGTACTTTATAACGCCCAGCTAACGAAATAATTTAAATGCAATTTACAAACACCATTATTAGGGAAGATATTAAAAGAAAAAAATGGTGCTATGACTTAAACTGTGGACGTGATACCCATAAATGTGGGAAAAGGTACAAATTTTCAAAAATTTACAAAATATGGCCTAGAGCTCAAACGGCTTGGAATAGAAAACTGAAATTCAGGGGGTGGATCCACGCCTTGGCTCTGCATATGCACTTGCCGGGTTAACCATTCATTACGGAACACCCTGTATATAGATGTATAGATTACAGAACGAATTCAAACATAGGCTGACTGTATAGAATTTTATTACTCAAATAACACCCACACAAATATCACACAAAAATAAACATTAAAAGTGAGTAATAAAATGTTCTTTTTCAAACGATGAAGAAGTCTCCTATTGCATCTCTCATAAGAAACCAATTTCAAACGTGTGAGGTAGCAGTTAAGTATTTGTCAAGAAATATGAAGCTACAAAAATTCATGAAATCTCCGTGGCTTGGAAGAATTTCATGCTATTTATATCGCTACAAGGAAGCCTGTGCGGAAGGAAGGCCAACCGCCAGCAATTTCGTCGCGAGAAATAAATTCAAGCACCTCTCTCCTCTGGCGATTTTTAATCCGAATTTTCCTTTGAATTATTTGAAGTACCTGCGGGGACTTGAGCAGTTGCAGAACAGTAAGATGTATCACTTTTCATATTTACTTGGACTACATTTTCCTTTTCTAAATTATGTTCTCTAACTTGTCTTTTATCAATAGAGTACTTACAATGACTCTTTGTAACTTCTTCGAGTGTCAATTCGAGAAGATGGAAATAGGATGAAGTTTACTTACTTACTTTTACTTTAACTGTGTGTTTCCGCAACTAGCCCTATAACTAGGCCTTTTTGCGTGACTTAAGCTGTAGGTTTCCTCACAATGTTTTCCTTCACCGTAAGAGCGATATTAATAGTGCACTTAATTTTTTCTTAAAGAAAAAACATTGGTGTGCGGTCGGCCAGGATTCGAAACCACGACCTACGGAATGAAAGTCGCGGTATCTACCTCTAGACCAGCACCGCTCTAGAAGAAAGTTTATTTAACATAATAATTACATGGGTTTCATAAATAATTATATAAGGATAAAACTAAACTAATTAATATATGAAACTGTAAAAATTAAATAACAAAAAATTAAACAAAAAGAATTTTTCGAACAAGGCATGGTGCCAAAGATGCTAGCGGCGTTCCCGCAATGTACTACGGTCTTTCTAAGGGAATTATCAGCACGTATTGTCCAAGCATCTGGTGATGCAAGGGCTGGCAGTTTCTTGTCCGGCGGATAAGCCTAGCTATTAAGTGTCATAACTCAAAACTCAAAACTCAAAATTATTTATTCATTTAGAACGTATATTAAACACACATACGTACGTTTTGAAACGTCGAGATTTTATTCCTCAGTCAATTCTAGGTATTCATTTAGAAGCAGATTTAAGTAAAATGTCAAACCTTTGAATTAAAATTCGATCATCGGGAATATTATGAAGCGCCAACTTATCGACAACTAGGCACGGCCCGCTTACAACCTACCCCCGAGCACCACATTCATAAATAAAATGACCCATTTCGGCTCCGAATCAAAAACTGCTGAATAGGTTCCCAGTATAATTTCGCTCTAAAAACACCCGCCAACGTCCCACGTTGGGAACCATTTACATAAAGTACGAACGTCATCTTTTCTTAGCCCTCTCATGCCCTTGGCGAAGTAATAAGAACAGCATATGTCAACAATTGCCTTTACCTGGTCGGTGCCGTGACTTGGAATCAAGTTTGAATCAAATTGTTTTGTTTTTTCCTTATCCGCAGGTAGAGCTTCATATATTGCGCCATTTGACCAACATTTGAAAAACTTGGTACTCTAGGAATTATTTTATGAGATTTTTTGTCATAAAAGTTTACAACCGTTGCTAGGTAGATACCTAAATACTGTTTATTTTTACCGTTTCGACAAAACGTTAATTTTATAGTGTATATCAATTATATTTGTAGTTTGACGGCCTCTGTGTAACGCAGAAGGTTGCGGTTCCCGCCGGGTGCAAGTATTTAAGCTTAAAAATAAATACTTGTTTCTGGTCTGAGTGTTTTCTATAAGTTTATATACATATGAATCATTTGTGTATTTTCATACCCTCTTGAGAAAATGTCCTACTATAGTAGTCTTTATAAAGACGTCAAAACATATTTCTGTATTGGGTGATGAAAATCCTATTGTATAAAACTCTAGTGTACAATTTTATACAAAAGGATTTTCCACCTATTGTATAAAAGCTTACTATCTTAGATTTCTAGAATAGTAAAGATTGTGAAGAGAAACGCGGAACATGTGCTAATAATTGCCGTTTCAAACTACCTACATTTATGAGTATACTTCCAAGTTTCGTTATATTCTAAGAAGCTTCTCGATTTTCTATCTTATGGTTTCAAAATAAGATTTAGAATTCATTAACTAGTCATAGTATATTGTGGAAATTGGTAGGTACTTATGTAGGTACCTTAGAGGTCCTATTTTAAAGGTAAGCCATGTGTGGTAGAGAATAGAAAAACATTCACACGTTTTTGTTTACGAAGCAAATGGGTTTGCCGATTTTTTTTTGTTGAGTTTATTTTCGTTAGGGATAACAGTGAAATTTTAAGAAGGGTTTATTTTAAATCGATGTTTTGTTTAATTAACTTTGCTTTTGGAAATTAATTACACAGAAGAGTTTTTATTGTATTTAGGTTGAGAAAAAAAGTCGGAGGACATTTAAGATAACTTTCATGGCAAAAGATTGATCCCTATTTTTACTCTAACAAAATAAAATTGTGGAACACAATACCTTTTTCGGTATATTTTCAGGAAATTATAGGAAATTGTAAACATTTTCAGTTAGATACCTTAATTAAATTTATTTATTTGGAAATCCAACTAGGTATTCCTTAAAATTAGACAAAACTTGGGTAACAACAGAAAGCCAATTAAAGGATTTCACGACTAAGATACAGAAGAATAACATTTTTTTTAGACTAACAAATAAGTATACTTTAAGATATACCTACTTTATCAGAAGATAAGTTAGGGCTGACTACCGCTCCGGGTCGTATTTGGTGCAAAGGATTGCTCAATAGCAAGAAATTAATTAAATTAATTACCCCTCTGTATGACAATTCATACAGAGGGGTAATGCCGCCAGCATCCTTGGTTCTTTTGCGCCAGGTACGATCAGGGGTGGTTTATTTGATTGACTTTGTGTGTGTTTGTGTTGTTATTTATGTTACATTTTATGAGTTATACTATAATGATTAGTATAGTATCCCGCCCGCGTATAAGCCCCGATCTGTGTTCCAAAAATATTTTCTTAACTAATGCTAACCTACGTCTCATTAAATTTACACATTCGTCCAAAGCTTTGCTAGCCAGAACAAACGAATTTAAAAGTAGGCATAGATTTTAGCTAATGTATAAACTTCTAATAACTTCAATAACTAAATGTGATCTAATATGTCAAAGTTAGAACCTTCGAAAGCGAACCGAAACAGACGTCACCTTGACTCCAATTTGAGCGTGCTTAATTTGATGTTCAAACTTTAAGGGTATTCTATTGCGTAGATGTGTGAGTAAATCTACACGAGACACTTTCATTAATGCTGTAATTCTTGACTTTAATTTACCAGTTGGTCGCTTCGATCTAGGGCGCTTTCTCGTCCAAAAGTAAGAGCGGACATATTTCTCGGTTGCGTTTATAATCCCTCCTCGGAAAACACTAGCCCGCTAACGAAGTTAGTTCTAAGGTAAAGTTTTAATTGCTCCCCGGCAAATCTCAGTTTATCTTTTGGTGGTCTCCACGAAACAGCTTTGTTGACTATAAATTCAATTTGAGCGAGGCGGAAAAGATTACCAGTTTATTTATGACAGAGTTACGTTTCAGTGAACAGGGTTGGAATGTAAGAGTTGGAGTGGTATCGAGGTGCGTGATGCACGCTACTACATTTTGTAAAACTTCACTTCAGCGAATCGAAGAGATGACGCCTCGCCGTTGCTTGAAGAAGGCGCCATTGTTAATTTTGATTACAAAATCGATTTAGAACTGGAATTTTGATTTGCGAAATTTACAATAAATCGGTAGAAGGTAAAAAGGTCGTGACGTTGTGCTTATTTACTAATTTGTCTAATTTAACCTATAATCTAATAATGATTGTTGAGTGGTTAATGGGCCCTGCCCCGCTGCTGACGGTCTTTTAGGTTTAGGATTCGATAGTAATTTACTGTTTTTGTGCAAAGTTTATACATTATTTATAGGACTTGTGAATTTTATATAAGTTTGTTACTTAGATGGAATTTTGTTTGGTTGTAACGCATATATTTTGAATTTAAGAACTGAAATAATTGAGTGGTTAATAACTATGGGTACAAACTATGGTATTGTTCTAACTGCGAAGTTATAATTTTTTTTAATTTTACGTTCTATTTTTTTGCGTTCCATGTACAAACTTCTTATACACATCTGAAAATGAAACCCTGTCGCGAATTGGCGTAAAAGCGCACTCCGAAAACGACCATCAATGTCATGGGTAAGTTGTCATACAAACTGATACCTAACAGATAATACAATCGGCCAACTTCTAAAGACATTGTCGACTCACTCAATCTCATCAAACGCGAATAGAAAATTTTATTTTAATAATTCAAAGCGGCGTCGGTGCCTTACATTTTGTCTCACCGTTTTAGCACCTCGAAGTCACGTACAAGGGGCCCGACATTACTTAAGCGTCGACTAATGAATTCTTACCTTGTTTACAATAAACCAAAAAGCTTTTATGAAACTCATTCATTAAAGCTATCCTTGGATTATGCGTGAAGACACTCTAGAACGTGACTTTTAAGATTTTACTAAAAATTGATTCTGTTTTTTGTCGATAAGGTGAGGTGGTAAGGGTTGCGTGATGTGAAATATTTATGCAGCGTTTAGATTACATACCTATTTGCCCTGAATGTATTGTTTTAGGGAACGGTACCGCGAATGTGTTTTGCTAGCGAAACCTGAAAATTGTAAAATTATCTACGAACTTTAGAAGTAAGTAGGTTTATTCGACCCTCTATTTATGAACAGTTTGGAACAAAAATGGATGGCTGTCGTATTACCTTCTACTTACTTACATCAGTACTACGCATTACTACTCAAAGCAAATTGGAATTTTAAAAATCTCCTTCTTTTTAAAACAACACAATTTTTGTACTATTAACATCTGTTGGCGTTTTAAAGTTATACGGAAAAATTGAGACTTCCTATCACTATCACTTTCTTTGTAATGTCTTGGCCACACTGCTGGGCAATGCCGTTAATTGTCACGATAATGGTTGTAATGCAGTGGCTACACCAACGTTCACGACGTTCACAACTTACAAACACCAATACGATAAAATGAATGCAACAACTATTGCAATATTTATCGTGGTGATAGGCATTGACGTTTCCCGTTACTGTGACCCGGCCATAAGTGAATGCCATCTAGGTCCCAAGTCTGCTTTCACAATCGTGTCTCAGTAAAGTGTCGATAGAATAGTAATTGTCATACTTGATGTGTATTTGCCACATTTGGTAGACAAATGTGGTCAAATGTGTCAAATACTCTTCAAATATAATAGAATAGTAATTGACATATTTCACGTGTTCTGTTCATTTGCCACATTTGGTAGACAAATGTGGTCAAATGTATCAAAATACGTTTTGACGTGTATTTGACACATTTGACCACCCATTACAATTACTATTCTATCGACACTCTATTGAGACACATTGTGAGCGCAGACTTTGAACCCTGATGTATGGTATTTAACCATTTGAAGTACAGAAATAAGGCCCAGTTTCACTACTACATTCACATAATTACCAACCAAACCTAACAGCGAGAATCAAAGACAATAAACATAATTGCCTCCGATAATATCGATACACCATCAGCTTATCGTACAATATTTTACTACTGGATATTTTTGGCCTCTATTACACGTTCTAATAACAGATTAGGCCTGAAGATTACGTAGTCGTTATATAATTCAGGTTATTGAGGCGTTTATTGTATGTAATTTGGTTATTTTTGTGCTTTTATAACCTTTCGGGCTTCGAGTGTAGTAAAATTATATTTCGTCGAATAAGGATTGTTAGGGGTGAACTTATGTCTAAATCATGACATGATTTGTAATCTACTTTTGGCTTGGTTTAAGATCACGCACGTTGTTTGTTTAAGGGTTTAGTTTTTTTGTAACAACAGGATCCTTTTATTAAGACTCCATTGTCCGTCTGTTTGTCTGTCACCATGAGGTATCTCATGAACCGTGAAAGCTAGACAGTTGATTTATTTTTATCTGTGATAATGATACGAAACCCTTCGTGCGTGCGTCCGACTTGCACTTGAATGCAAAAATGAAGTATGGTATCCAAAAAGTTGACTGCATTACTGTAATGCAGTCAACTTTTTATACTAACCCAGAATGTGTCAGACAAAACGCATAGTCCGATCGAGGATAGCTAACCAGCCCAAGTTTAGAAAATTCTCAAGTCGCTAGGAGTTGGTAACCATCTCAACATTCGACTCCCAGTGACTTAAATTTAGATTCATTTAACTAATACTATTCCTCTTTTCTAAGACAGCTCTGCGAAAGCTGAAACTTTAAAATATCTCTCGTCTATTGCAACTCCCGTTTTCTTCCTTTACTTTTGAATATTTTACTGCTAGTGGTGTCGAAAAAGCCTAGTCCTAAAACGCGACACGCGTCTTTCACCCATAGGCGCCTGCGATACACTTATTTCACCCGCGACCCCTTTGATCTCGGCACGAGATCGTTACTCCACCACTGTCCCCCCCGCGCGAGGACAGCTAGCGGCGTTATTGTGTATTAGTGTTGGATTACGTCATTTTAGTCTGACAATCAATGTTTGTTTAGTTTCGGAATTGCCGTTACTGGCCTATAACATACATTATGTCAAAATATAAGTGCGTCAAATATTAAACTATAAAGCCGTTAAACGTCAATAACTAAGTTTAAGTGTAACATTTTCAATTAACTATGTTATAGTATATTAAAAGTTTTTTTTAATATTTGAAAAACATAAACAATAAAACAGTTAAAGTACTTTTGCTGCTTTACTGTGTACAAAAGACTGATAACGGCAATATAGATAAGCAACCTTGTTAAAAAATTGTAATAAAAATATGAGTTAATGAGCTTTAGCGGCAGTAAAGACTCACAAAGTTACTTAATGGCATTATTGCTTATCACACACGAGAATAAGATGTACATAACGGCATTTTTAGTCTTACCTGATGGGAAGCGATGAAGAGCTTCACAGTGTAAAATGCTTGCTTGTGAAACCTATTCATTCTAGACTTGAAGACTCTAAAGTTGTTGTACCTAACAAAGATCACTTTACCTATTATGGTCTTTCACACATTATACGGTAGATAAATTCAGAATACATTAAAATTTTGGCTATAATGTTACATTATTCATGGGTTGGCGCTGTTCGCTGACTCAGGACAACTAAAGTGTTTGTGTACTAACTGAATGAATAAACGTCACCTAAATTTTACTACTATATTAGATAGATTAGTATCTCGTGGTATTTTTACTCAATACATTATTTTGTTAATAATACATGCTTCAGTAAACAAAGTATAGTTTAAAAATTCATGTAGGTATTGTCAAATTATATTTCTATTTTTAAGTGCAGAAATATTCTGGTAAGGAAAATACACCTGAAAAACATAACCCTTCTTGGGCAGTCGGGTAAAAACCTAACGCGTGCATTTTGTAGACGTATTCTCTTCTTTATTAATATTTCAGTTATATACCTACATAAGTAATGTTTTTGGCATACTACTTATGTAATATTACATTACGAAAGTAATGTGCCAAAAACGGTGGCAGCATTGCCTCTATGAACGATAATGCCGATATTGTGGCTGCGTTGCTAACAGCAACAAAATGGCAGTACAAAAATGAAATAAAACCTATCACACATTTTACGCAGGCGTATTTTTGTTTTTCCGAGATGTTCGAAATTCGAATATCATAAAAACATCGAATTCCATTCTTTTCACGTCGTAATTTGTGATTTATGAATGCATTATAGAGGGACCGAGATATTATCGAAATTATTATTCTTAACGTCCATTGCAGCGTTAAACAACGGTGCTCTCCCTATCTCGCTCTCAACTCGACTTTCACTTATTAAAAGCGATTAAAAGTACAATATAGAACAAAGCGTTCGTTATCCAGCACGTCTCTCAAACGCCGTCAGTATTTTTGAAACGTCAATTAACAAGTGACATTTGGAATGGCCGATCCGCGGTCAGTGGTGGCTCGACTGGCGAATACGACCACTTAATTTACTTCCACAGAATCGTTGTAAACACTGCAATATAAAGGTAATCCTGTTTCATTCTGGACCGCTGATAAATTGGGTGTAGAGAAAACCAGACAGCGGCCAAGTCGACCAATATTTTTCATTACTATGCTAATTTCATTGTCCCAATAAACGGTATATCCTGGTCGGCGCAGTAAAGAGGCCGGCTCACGGGCGGCTTTTACCGCATCCGCTGGTGAAATTTGTATTCGCATCCGAAAAAGGTCGACCCGGTTAATTTGAAATGCAACTGGGCATTTCTAGTTTTTCACAGTGCGCCGCTTGCTTTTAAACGACGAGCAATAAAATTGTTGGCAGTACATTAGCGGCAGTTAGTACCGCAGGGAGTTTTTAGTGCGTCCCATAGTAGGTAGAGTCCGTTAAATATTTTACATGCTTAATATTTCTTCGAGCTCTTTTACCGGCGTCAATTTATTGCTCGGACTTTAATTGAAATACATAATTTACTTACTTACACATATTAATTTCAAATTACTGCTATTTATTTTAAAGCTCTCTACTCTAAGCATATTTACTAGAAACAAAATCAAGGAAAAATATATGTTCAAAAATTCATTCGTGTCGAGGCTCGAACTTGGCACTCTGGGTTTCCGTCGTAGCGTCTTAAACCACTAGAACTCACGAGTGTATTTTTATTATTCAATATAGAAGTTCCAAGGGCTACCTAGTTAAAACTACATAGGGCTAGAGGGCATACTGACTACTTAAGTATTTTTTTGTAAAACGCCAAGTATAATCCACATCATCATTGGCCTATACATCTATTATAGATGATTTAGGTGGCATCAGCTTATACTACAGCTTGAATGTATTTTACACTTCGGTTCGTGGCTAAAGAGGCCTGTTTGAGAGAGACAACCACGACCACAGTATTCACAAACAAAAGATCCCTGGGATGATACGCAATGTTTGCGGCGATTGTGCGCTAACTAGGCGAGGCTTCAGTTAGCGTGGTCAATTTGAAAAGTGTTCATGTCGCGCTTTACGCTGTCCTTAAAACGCAATATTGACCGGCCAACAGATCTTTTGGCGTTCACTATCTCAGCCAAGAAAATTTGTCTTGGCGGAGATCAAGAATCTGGTAAGAACTTTGTTCCGACTAACACTGCTTGATAGTTTCTCATGGTCATCCCAATTGGTTGTTGGGTTTGTTGGCCTTTTATGCGAATGCGACTGGCATCTGAAACAGAATAAAATTGGCAACCTATGACAAACATAATTTAGGAAACTCATCATCATCTGAGCGATGTTCCCGGTTGCATCCCTCTCGAGAGCCCGGGGTCCGCTTTCCTACTTTTACGTCTCCACTTCGCACGATGGAAACAATTTAGGAAACAATATCTTCATATTAATAAGGTAAATGGATAGGTGTATACACCGTGCTCCGAGGAGGGGGTATTAAGCCGAAAGGGGGTTGTTCTAGAGGTCTAGGCGAACAACTTTTGTTTTGAGACGAAAATTTTGAATTTAAAGTTTGCTTTAAAATCAGCTGTTTTTTAGAGTTTGAAGTCATTTGCCTTAAGGTGCCCTTTTATTTAGTTTGGACCACTACAATCGAAATATTAATCGTCGAAACACCCTGTATAACAAAAAATATTAAAATATATATACAGGGTGTCCGGAGACCAGTGGATATCCCTGAACGGGCGGCTGGCGGGGAAGGGTTGGCCGCCCAGAATACGTTTTTTTTTTCTATCTCAAACGGTTCGAGCTGTACGTCACTTTTTAGTAAAAATTGAAAAATGTCTACTTTTTTGCACATTTCGGAGTATCACGTCCACAGATTAAGCGATAGCATTGTTTTTTTTTTCACCATGTGTTCACTAATATTGATGTTTGAAAATCACCTTAATTTTTTTTTAATACTATAGTTAGTAACTTACAGGATGTCCCCAAAGATAGATTTAGTTTTATAAACTTTACTTTCTGCTAAGTTTGAGCATCTGTGGTGTAAAAAAAATATATGAAACCTGTCTGGACGACTATTGAAAAAATTGCCTATTTCTTGGGTTGGTTAGCTGCTAGCTGTGCAAATTGTACAAGTTTAGGTAGTCATCTCTTTTGCACGTTGACTCATCGCACATTATGCCGTGCGAGTGAGAAACTATTTAAATGAAAGTTATCCAAGAAGATGGATTGGCCAATTAGGTCCAATATTGTGACCTCCACGTTCGCCTGATCTGAATCCGCTTGATTTTTTTTACTGGGGGTGTTTAAAAGAACAAGTATACAAAAAAAACATAACCACAATTGAAGACCTGCGTCTACGCGTCCACGAAGCGGCACAACAAATAGGAGAAAAAATTTATAATCGTGTCCTTAAGAGATCGTTTATAAAAAGGTTAAGGGCCTGTGTTAGGGCAAGAGGAGGAAAATTTGAGCATTTGCTGTAACATTATGACATATTGAATCTTAATAAGTGTCCTTTTTTGTACAATACTTGTTTCAACTTTTTCATGTAAGATAGTACCTTCGATGCATTCATAGCACTAGCTTAGTAACTTATGACAAAATGTTTTTAGTATAATACTGTTTTAGAATCCTTATGAAATAGGCAATTTTTTTCAATAGTCGGCCAGACAGGTTTCATAGATTTTTTTTACACCACAGATGCTCAAACTTAGCAGAAAGTAAAGTTTATAAAACTAAATCTATCTTTGGGGACATCCTGTAAGTTACTAACTATATTATTAAAAAAAAAATTAAGGTGGTTTTCAAACATCAATATTAGTGAACACATGGCGAAAAAAAAAACAATGCTATCGCTTAATTTGTGGACGTGATGCCCCGAAATGTGCAAAAAAGTAGACATTTTTCAATTTTTACTAAAAAGTGACGTACAGCTCGAACTGTTTGAGATAGAAAAAAAAAAACTTATTCCGGGCGGCCAACCCTTCCCCGCCAGCCGCCCGTTCAGGGATATCTACTGGTCTCCGGACACCCTGTATACCTAGTTCAGCTGTTCCATTGTCACCGAACGCGAATAAAAGCGACTAGCCTTGTTAAAAATTTAATTTATTTTCGTTTTCACAAAATTGTCAAACTAACAATGTTATGTGACATGAACAGTTTTCGAAACGTTCCTATTTGGCCGGTCTATGAACGTGATGGCTCACTAATTTGTGAGAACTATCGAATAAAAATTTGTTAGGTATAGAGCAAATATATTTTTTTAAAAATATTTATATAGGTTTTGTTTGCAGACCACACAAGACCCAGTACATCCTACTAATATAGTTACATTTTCCCGGGTCTTATTATTATTTTCAGTCCCCTCGCGACCAAGACCATTGTAACATGGTTGAAACCATCAAGGTAAGAAAATAAATTTAGGCAATTAAGACGCGGGAAATTGTAATTATTTAAACAAATCGTGTGCATTTAAAAAGTTTATCCCACTGTTATATTTTTAACCTAATAAGCCTAATAAAATTGAAATAAGAAATTAAATTAAAATTGAAATATTTAATATCTACTTCCAAAAATGGAGGAGGTTCTCAAATCATCGCGTATATATTTTAGGGATGGTCACCGATTACCTGCAAACGACTTGACTGATTGAGGTGACTTTTTAGGGTTCCGTACCTAAAGGTAAAAACGGGACCCTATTACTGAGACTTCGCTGTCTGTCTGTCTGTCTGTCTGTCTGTCTGTCTGTCTGTCTGTCTGTTTGTCTGTCTGTCTGTCTGTCTGTCTGTCTGTCTGTCCGTCCGTCCGTCCGTCCGTCTGTCCGTCTGTCACCAGGCTGTATCTCATGAACCGTAATAGCTAGAAGGTTGAAATTTTCACAGAAGATGTATTTCGGTTGCCGCTACAACAACAAATACTAAAAACAAAATAAAACAATTATTTAAAAGGGGCTCCCATACAACAAACGTGTTACAAACATAACAAGGAGTCAGGACAGGAAGAGGGACAGGAGGACAAATCGAGTTGGTCATGGAATTCAAAATGGCTGCCCTATCTGTCAAATATACCAGTCTGCCTTCACTTACCAAAGAGTTTCTTTTATGTTTCAGATTTTCTTTGTGCCAAGGTTTTTTTTTTTGAGTGATTCGTCGTTTGATGGGAGTAAGAATCGAAGATAAATATTTCATATTTTCCTATAAAATTTAAAAATTGGTTGTTGTAAACCATTTTAGGGTTCCGTATCCAATTGTGATAGTGGTACGGAACCCTTTATTTTTAATTGAAAAGCGAGTGCTCTTAGTTAGTCCCATTAAAATTTGGTAAGAATCTGATAAGGATCTTCGGAATGACGTTTATCATTCCGAAGATTCCGTCTCTCTGTCTGTCAAGACCCTTTATTTAGCATCACTCCTAACTAAAGCAGAACCCATAACTAACCTTATAACAGTCAACTAAAAAGGCCAACTAATTAACTAACAAAAACTGTCATCCGCTTCCTTATTAGAACTAGATAGTTCGTTCTAAGTCAATTCCGTTTATACTCACGTTTATCAGCAGTCAAATCTTCGCGCAGTATTTTCGTCTGTAACCAGAATATTAGAAAAGTTTTTCGATCCCGTGAATAGTGCCCGGTACGTGAGACACAAATATTGCAGCGAGCCAGGATAATCCCTGGCTTCTAGCCAGTTCACAATATGTAAGCTGAGTTTTCAATAGAGCAGTTTGGGTACTTGGGTACATAGACTTATAAAAAAGGGGAACGTGATAAGTGGGCGTCGAAATGATCAATCGATCATTGCCACGCCCATTTTTCACGTTATTTTGAACATATCGTTGTGATGATCACCGTGATATGCTTAAACTCTAATCGGCTCAAATAAGAAACTCGATTTTGTTTAGCAAAGGGCATTTCGGGGCCGGTGATTCAAGCCGAAATGGGTTTTCTAGGCGTCTGGGCGAACAAAAATAAAATATTTTTTATTTTGACGATTAATGAATATTTATCCTATGATGTCATCCTTCCATCGTATTGGTTGGTCTACTCCGCGGCCTAATGTGCTCTCGTTAGAATTCGGGGAGATAAAAATATCCTAACTGTAAATTCAGGTTAAAAATTATCTGTGTATCTATCTCATTTCACTTAAATCTATTAATCCGTTTTTGTTTGACGACATAACACACCCACATAACGATCCAGACATATAAAGTATCGCATTTATAATCAACAAATAAATAAATTCTGTAAACAGCGGCGCCATCTAGCCCCGTGGTAAGCGACTAAGTTTGTGTTACGGTGACTAGACAACGGATAAAATACTTTTTTTTTTGTTGTAAATACATACATATTATACATAGAGGGACACCCAGACCAGACACTAATATTTATATGTGCTTCCTTTGGAATACGGGGATAAAAGTATTCTAAGTTAAAAATTATCCAGGTTCAAAATGACATGTGTATCTATCTAATTTCAGCTAAATCTGATAATCCGTTTTTGTTTGACGACATAACACACACACATAACCATCTAGACGTATAAACTTTCGCATTTATACATTAGATTAGAACTGTGTTCTGAAAGTACTTAGATATCTAACTCGTAACTTCAATACTAGACAATTAAGTGTGGAGGACGTGGAGGTATGTGCGCATGATTATCGGGCACGTCACTGTAATTGCAAGTCGCTTTGTAGATTCCATACGGGTGTATTGAACTGTTCATGGTCTATTGAAATTTGTTCTATTGTTGCAATGCGATGCAATTCGCACAAAGAATCTTGTGTCATTTAATTTAATAATACCTTATTTTTACTGATTTTTATATAGTTATTTGTGTTTTAGGTACATATAAGAAATATTAAATTAAACAATAACTACTTATATTAAAATAACCCACCCCGGCGCAAAGGTACCCATAACGCTGGCAGCATTGCAGCGTTGTATGGCAATAGCCAACCTTTGTTAATATTTTTTTTTAATATATTTTTTAATAATCTTAATAGTTTAAAAACATTGTTATTAATTTGATGATATAAATTTACAAATAAAGACATTTTTCGGTTTTAATCGCGTGGTGTTTATATAAATATATTTGAAACATTTTACAAGGAATAATGCATCATCGAAAATTCTCCCGTTTGAGGATTCGCTTGCCAGGCGAGCGCGCTAACCACTGCGCTACATGGAAACCCATGTAACGCGGTGAATTAACGATTATGCATTCCTCAGTTTTTATAATGTTAACTGTTCGAAGTCGGTAACGTCACAAAGGGTAATAATTAAAAGTCAGTCTTAAAAATCGAAAGAGCCTAACTTAAATTCTTACCTAGATATTTTTTTTAAAGAAAAAAATATTTAAAAGATTTTTTCTAGATAAATAATAAATAAGCCTTGAGCTATAAAAAAAAATAAGATTGTTTTTTTAATCACTACGATAAAAATAACCAATGGACATTGTCGTTTCCACCTATTATAACAGTGGATTCAACATAGTAACAAAAATACCGAAAGCAATCTACAACTTTGATTCCCAAACACGTACAACTAAAAATCAAAGACGTGACGACACCTTATTTGTGAAAAGACAACTGCTTAAGAAAGTCATGAATCACCTCCCGAAGGAGACCGGAAGTTGGCTGAAATATCCCGTCATCCTCGCAGGATATAGCACGTGTATTGTCATGTCAGGGTATTAACGATCTCCTCGTTGAGAGTTTGAACTCGTTCTTTAGGGCGGATGCTGACTTCAGACTTGAAATCGGCCGATCTCTCTCTCTCATTGTTCAGTTTCTGAACAGTCTCACGTGGTATCGGGCCTGCTCATAAAATCGGTTGATACTTCTAATTTTTGTATTGACTTCAAAAGGTGAAAATAGATAAAAGTGTGTATAATTGAAGACAATAGTACAGATGGTACAGGTAAGCGAATCAAAAAAATAACCGATTCACGAAAAAGTGAATCAATTCATCAAATGTGTACTAGAAGTCGTCTTCTTATTTGATTGATAATATTCTGATATGAGCAATTGATACGTCTATTTTGTATTGGAAAAGTACACAAACGCTTACCATTTGAGAACCTACAATTTAGGTTGCGGCCTTATTAACGCGTTGCGTTGCGTCGACTCAACATCGCGCATTTATTTTATAACTATCGACTATTCTGTTGATTTTTGTACCCCAGATATTGCATAATACTAAACCGAATACATCACAATACTAGGCAAGGCGAGAAATTCTTTTGAAATAACCACAGAATAGGCAATAGTCACAAAGGAATTTCGCGCCACGCCTACGCGATATCTCAATTCGCATTTGATCTTATCCGGTCTAATAGGGAGACACCTGCTCACCCGTAACCTATGTTTCTTAGTAGCTAAACTGCCTACGCAGCAAGACACGCTTGTGTGCGTTTGGTGACACGAGGCCGGAGGGGAAGAACAAGCTGACCAATAACGATTAAACCAGAGAACTGGACTGGCCTCTAATAGAGACTAGAAAGAGAAAGGTCAAAGATTCAAACATTAAAATATATTTATTCATTTAGAACGATGTATAAATTACATACGTACGTTTTGAAATGTCGACATTTTACTGTAGTCGCTTGATAGTGATCCATTTCAAACTCGCCTCTGACGGACGAGCTTTACCAGTTCCAAAGTCAAATTGTTCGGGAAATAACTCTTCATTGTGAGAATATCCTCCATCTAGGTAATGCCGGTGCCGTCTAGCGCCAGCATAGAATTGCCGTGTAGCCCCAGCATAGAATAGGGTTCCCCATCTCTTCCCGTAATCCCGAAGAGGGTTGGCGGCCGGCCGTATAAAGATTGCCAAATCTAATTGCAAAAGTTGTGGTCAATGATGACTTACCGACTGTGTCGACCCTAAATTAAAAAAAATGGGGTTTAGCGGACCCCGGGCTCCCGAGAGGGATGCAACCGGGAACATCGCTCGGATGAGATTGAGATAGATAGATAGATCAATTCTTTATTGCAACATCAAAAACAAAAAATAACAATAAAAAGAAAAACATAAGCATAACATGACTTAAATCTAGGTGGCACAATGGGCGGCCTTATCGCTTAAAGCGATCTCTTCCAGGCAACCTTTGGATGGACAAGAAGCGAAAATAGAGCTAAAATTGAGCTAGGTAATCTAAGGTGTAAGCTATAGGTTATCTGTCGACCGATCGTTTAGTAGATATCTACCCGGTCTGCGTTTATTTTATTTTAAGCGGGTGGAATGAGAACATTCTTTGAACTCGACGACGAATACTTATTTGTTGGCCAAAGTAGCAGCCAGCCCTTTGGGCATGAGAAGCTAATACTAATAATTTTAAAAAGTTTTACCTAATGTTACCTACGTACAAACATTTTGGTTCTTTGAAATAAAACTCATTTTATTGGTTTTATTATATTAAGCACTAGCTGCGACCCGCGGTTTCGACCGCGTGAGTCCCGTTCCCGCGGTATTTTTCAAAAAGTTTTTTTTAGTGAATACCTACATACCACAAAGAACATACTCTCGTTCTGCGTCGTTAGTGGCTACACCGAAGTATGAGTCGGATACAATTCTACATGAAAGGATTTAGACTCTCTGCACACTATAGGGTTTTGCTCGATCAAACAACATGAGTGACGATATTATAGACGTGTATTAGTTATAAGAAAAATAATACTGAATAAAAAGTTTATCCGTTTGATCAGTATGACATTTTGAACATGTACAAAAGTGCGCTCATTTACCGATTTGGTATCGGCCAACTGTTCTGTTCATACTGATAAAACTATCGGTAGATTGTTTAGTCGGGTTAAAGTCGGTAATGTGCGAGGGATCCTAGGCCGATGGGTAGTGTCGAGCCGAAGGCAAAGCAGAAACATACACAAAATCATTGAGATTTCATGTTGGTTGGGATCAATGCACGACATACGAGATTTAAAAACACATATTTACAAATACACAAAATAATATGATGTGAGTAAATTCTATTCTATTTTAGCAATTTTATTTTTGTTATACAAACATTTAAGTAATCGGAAATCTTTCATGAACATACAAAAACAGACCCAAATCTCCTCATTTCATATTCCTTTTAAAGTTGTTCCGTAAAAAAAATATTTCATCAGTCAATGCTTCTCTTTTTGTGTACATTAATCCGTATTTCTTCTGAGCTTCTTTGAGGCGTAATAAAAATCAGCTTAACGCGACATGTATGAAAGGCGAATACGAGAAACGATAGGGAGTAAAAAAAATCTGCCTCAATGCGCTTACCACGGCCATGTTTCAAGCTTCAAGTAGTAAAACTAAAGACCGATATAAAACACACTTTTTAAACGAAGCTCGTCTTCTCAGGACCACAGCCGGTAAACCCGTTTGCCGAAACGTCGAGGTAATTAAAAACCATGATTATCTTTAACGCGATCTAGACCCGTGTCTAATTATAATGATCGATATAAAAAAGCCTTCAGTTCAGTTTTGCCTTCAGTTTCGTCTGCAGAATTAAACAGATTTGATTGTCTATTTGTGATCTCTCCATGTTATAAAACTAGAAATAAAGTGATCGGGAAGCTTATTGGCATAACTGTATCTGCCGATCCCGGTCGTGCGGGTTAAGCAACGTTTGGTGCGGTCATTACTTGGGTGGGTGGCCGATAATTTGTACGGCTAAAATTATTTTCTCTAGACCCTCCGTGCTTCGGAAAGCACGTTAAGCAGTAAGTAGGTCCCGGTTGTTATCTCAGATAGCAGTCGTAAGGTACAGGCCGCAGGTAGGTTACAGGCCTTAGGTGAGGCCTCAGGTGAGCCACACCACTATACGAGAGAACAAGAAGAATAAAGTGATCAATACGAGTATTAAAATTATCGAAATGTTAATTTCAACATATTTTCGGTAAAATTTTAATTTCAAGTTTGACGTTTCTCAAATAAAACAAAATAAAAACATATATGGTGTTTACCGTTGTTGAGTCAATACAGTTTTGATTGCAGTCCAGTTGCAGTTTATAGTTTCATTTTCAGTTTGAAATTGAATTTCAGTCAATTTTAATAGCGGTATTGATCTAGTGGTAGATACCCTGACTTTCATTTCGAGCGTCGTAGGTTGGAATCCCGGTCGACCGTTCACCGATGTCTTTTTTTTTCATAAGAAAAAGTTATGTGCATTAATAACATCGCTCTTACAATGAAGGAAAACATCGTGAGGAAACCGACATGTCTTAGGACTCAACACGGTCCGAGCACATGGGATATTCGCCAAGCCGGAACAGGCTCCCGTGGCGTCTTACTGCTCTAAGAAGATGCCTGTGCCTTGGTTGGGACAAACTAACGGGCTTATATTTGTTTATTTTTATATTTTTTTTCTTTTTTTTTAATTGTTTAAATCGGTCTAGTAGTTTTTGAGTTTATTCATAACAAACATACATACGTACACCCAAAAATACAAATCATTCCTCATTATAATATCAGTATAGATATAGAAGATTAAGGAATCAGAACCCTGTTTGTGTTGATGTGGGTATTATTGCTGGCTTAATTGAAAATTTCCCACCAACACGCTAAACGGTACAGAATATAGATCTACAAAAAATGTGTGCTATGATTTTATGTTGCTTTGATTGGTGCGTGGACTGTTTACTTGATCGTGTCGTGATATCTTCTCCCTTCCATTCAGTCGGGTGATTATTATACATACGAGTGTTATGTTGTAGGCAAAGTCCGATGTACGGTCAAACTTAGTGTGACTAACAGAGTAAACCAAAAAATAAACAATACGGCCGACGGAAAGTGTCTAGGAGTATTGGCGTTAAGTAAAAAATATACGTGAAAAGCAGCTTGGAGAATTAACGTGAGTTAAAAGTATTTTTTTTATACTACCTTGATGACCTGATATCTGAGAATTGGCCATCGCAGCAAGCTAGCAAATTCTTAGTCTACTACTCAATCGTCTCCATATCGTTTGTCAGAAAATACGTAACGTCTGCCGGCTCTGGGATCTTGGACTATAAGGGTACGTTCGACCAAAATGAGTTACCTACTATATTAGGATTTAATGATTTTATCCTTTATTCTCGACAAAATTATGGAAGTCTTTTTTTCATGCAATATGAGGCATAGCTTATCCTTACAAATATTATTTATCATGTGTAAATTAAACAAGGTAAATAGTTGTTTATTGTTTGGTGGTTGTTTGTTTTTTTAAATAATGTTTGTAGTAAAAACAACCATGTTAGTTTAAAATAGCTTTTATATTCCAATTCAAAAATTCTTTATTCATTGAAAGATTATAGTGTGTTTCGGCCACACTATAATAAGATTATAGCGTGGTTTCGGAACGCGCCCTCCGATGAGAAGAAACCACTAGAAACTCAACTTATCTTTGTATATAAGAGTAGAAAAGTGATATAACAATCGAAAAAAAAAAACACTTGTTGAGATGTATTCAAAGTCAAAAAAGTAAGTACGTGACACAAAATATCAGAGTTGCAGGTTCATGTCGTTTCGGGTGCAAATTTTTGATACTCATTTCTTCAAATAAGTAAAAACCATTTGTCAAAATGTATTCAAAGTCATATGGGGTACCTACACGTTTCATACATGTTCCCAGTTTTATTTCACGTTGTGGTAAACACTTTCAAAGATGAATTTTTCGCTCGACAAATAAAGATGAAATATTTTAATACTTTTTTCCCCTTTTCATCGGGGGAGTCATGTGTGAGATGCTTGTGTGTTCGGCTTTTTTGTGCGAAAACATTTTATGTCAGATCTAAGTTCTTATTCATTTCCTTTCTTATTATTTGCAACTGAGCTTTTCTAATATGTAACTCCTATCGGGACAAAAAGTCGAAGACGTTCAGTTTTTTAAGTCAGTTTATTAGATGGGTATTGGTATAAAATAGGTATTGCTATCCAAAGACGCAAGCCGCCAGCTTTCGGGTACCATACCTAGGGGCTCATTTTTAGAGTTTCGTAGTCAACAAGAAACATTTATAGTTTTTGGATTTTTAGCTTTAATTATTAAAGAGAATTATGATGGTGTATTGTAGGTATTATTTTACACCATCAGTGCACCATTTCTAGTATTTATCAGGCTGTGAAGTGTGGCCAAAGAATTTATCCTATCGCGATGTTTTCAGTTCAAGGACTTCGCCGTAGATCGAAGATGAAGTATATCGCGGCAACGCTACACGAATCTTCGTGACTCTATGTAGCCATAGCATTACAGAAACACTCACAATAAACACCAAACAAAAGGTGGTGGTGGTATTCCGTCGCCTCCGCGGACCTATTATATACCAGAAGGATCCACAAACACTAAAGTGTAGTGTTAAGGAAGTGCTTCTAACATTGTCTTAAGCTATTATTAACACAATCGAATATTATAAAATACGTAGATTAGTCTATTATGTATGTCTTTATGGGTTTTAGTTGCCTGAAATAAATGGTTTATTTATTTACATTTATTTAAAACTATCTATCAACACCAAGTAAAACCTATTTTAATCCATCCAAAAGTTGTTCAATAACATTAATAACGTGGCAAGTGGCGTGTGAAGAAAATGGCACTTTGTTGAAAGACGCTCGCGAGACGTGACGACGGTCGACTGTCGAGACAAAGCCGAACGGATTGTGCGAACGACTATTTTATTTCCTAGGGTTTAACGATTAATATTTTTGGCTGTTCGGGGGTAACTTTTGTTGATACTGAGAGAGCCAGAGATACTGGACTGGGTCGTGTTAAGCCGCGTACAGTTAGATTCAAGATTGGTTTTCAAGTTTCACAATAAAATTATTTGTCCTGTTATAATCTTCCTGATAATCCCCATTGTCGTGCAGATTTAGGTTAAATAGTCGCGTAAAAGTCGTTGCACAGTCGTAGCAGAGACGTAGCAGAGCCGTAGCACAGTCGTAGCAGAGCTGTAGCACAGTCGTAGCAGAGCTGTAGCACAGTCGTAGCAGAGCCGTAGCACAATCGTAGCAGAGCTATAATAATGTGGTTACAGAGCCATAAAGACATTTATAGCAGAACTATGATATTATAGTCGCAGCAGAGCCATTACGTTTGTACTACGCTACGTAGCTCAGGAATGGAATGTTGCACATACTGTAGTGACGCCTTCTGTGGCGCGTCGGGCGTATACCTGGCAACACAGGCGGTTTTGAGTTCGATTCCCGCCGGGGACATGCTATTTATGCTGACCATAAATAATTATTACTGTTTCGGGGTGTTTTCTATATGCATGTGTTTACAAAAATAGTATTGAGAAGTAAATCCGTTATCTAGTGTCCATAGTACAAGCCTAGTAACTTAATTTGCGGCTAGATTGCGGTGTATGCGGCGCTCTGCAATATTTATTTATTTAAAGTCTTAACACAATTCTAGCAGAAACTTAGCAGTTTTAATACTCATAGGACATTACTGAGAAGTCATTTTGTAACTTGTTTTATTACATAAAATAAAAGTCCGTTGTAAAAGTAACAAAAATCGATGACATCTTTCTGCTCCAACGAGATTAAATTTAGCAACTTTCTAAGTAACACCTACAATTACATAATTACATTACATTGAACTGTGATGAAAATAGCTGTTACTGATATATTTTTGATTTTTGTTGTTTTATATCTATTCTTTAGTAGAAGTTATTTAACATTATGTGATCTAAAGTACGTACGTGTCTTTTTGATAAGGGAAGAACTCCTTCTGCAGCCGCATGATGTCATCCTACCTTCTGAGTGAAGCGAGGGATTTTTGCAGTCCTTAATGAAGCGAGGGATTCAAGCCCCGCAAGACTAAGCTTTATCTTACTAGTGCTACAAGAAAGATCATTCCTTGTCTGTCTGTCTATTACTAACGATTTTCTTAGGAACGGGTAAGTCGAAATTTACGCCATATAGACTTTATTCATGATAAAATCCTACTAAAAAGTAAAAAAAATCCTAACTATTTTAATGGTACAGTCCCTATATATAAAAATATTAAGGTTCTAAGTCAACACGATAAATAGATGGTGTGTTCGGCATTTGCCCCCTTTTGAAATTTGTACAAAATTTGTCCACTCCTGACAAATTATAAAGATTTGCCCACTTTTTGAAATCTCATACTTTTTGTTAGGACTTAGCCAACCTTTTTGACGTTACTAATATTTGTTCTCAATGTGCCACCTTTATGGACTCTTTTATTGGCAATGTGGTAGATACCTTCTCCTGTATATAATTTCTTATTCCTCTTTTGCGTTGCGAACACGACCAAAACAGTCTACTTATTTCATTGCTAGCTTATTCAACCCATGATATTGAACATTAAAATTTCATCCGTGCCACAAATGTATATTTATTCGAAACAAAATATGTTCAAGTATAATTCTAAGTTATTCATAGCGCTATAAAACATTGGGGTAATCGTAACTCATTACCCAATGGTAAAAAATATTTCATTACTTAAAACTAATAAGTGTAGTACTCTTATTAATTAGATGCTAATGCCGTTATAAAAAAACATTGCATTGAGGACAAACTAGTAAGTGTGTTGTTCTTTAGATTTTCTCAAAAACTTGAACCTACCTACCAAAAAGTACCTTCTCCTTTACATAATTAATATCTCATTCCTCTTTTGCGTTGCGAACACGACCAAAGCAGTCCACTTATTTCATTGCTAGCTTATTCAACCCATGATATTCAACATTAAAATTTCATCCGTACCACAAATGTATATTTATTCGAAACAAAATATGTTCAAGTATAATTCTAAGTTATTCATAGCGCTATAAAATATTGGGATAATCGTAACTCATTTGCCCGGTATACCTCTATTGGACGCGTGACCGGAATGTTTGGTTTACTTTTAATGAATACGGTTGCAGCTCCTGTACGGTAGGCAGGAAGAGAGTGAAGGTAGAATGTATAAATAAATATTGCACGACGTTATATACAGCGCAACCTAGCCTAAACTAAGTACTAGGCTTGTACTATGGATACTGGACAACGGATATCTATCTATATACATAAAATTCAAAGTCCTGACTGATCTATATATCAACGCAGAGCCCAAACCGCTGGTCCTAGAGACATGAAATTTGGAGAGTGAGTTCTTTGTGATCCTCTAAGAAAGCGATTTTGAAAAATCCCGCGAGATTGGGACTTACGCAGCTGAAACAGAGGGACTCTGCTAGTGTATATATATAATACTCAAAGTCCTGACTGATCTATATATCAATGCAGAGCCCAAACCGGTGGTCCTTTTACTGGTTTACTTTTAATTAATACGGTTGCAGCTCCTGTACGGTACGCAGGAAGAGAGTAAAGGTAGATATGTATAAATAAATATTGCACGTTATATACAGCGCAATCTAGCCTAAACTAAGTACTAGGCTTGAACTATGGAGACTAAACAACGGATATCCTACTAATATTATAAACGCAAAAGTTTGTATGTATGTATGTGACTCTGTTACTATTTCACGCAAAAACTACTGATCTGATTTCGATGAATATACATAGCTAGAAACCTAGAATAACACATAAGCTACTTTTTTATTCCGATATTCCCGCGCGATCAGGACTTACGCGGGTGAAACCGCAGGGCGCAGCTAGTCTATCTATATATATAAAAATCAAAGTCCTGACACTGATCTATATATCAACGCAGAGCCCAAACCGCTGGTCCTAGATACATACAATTTGGAGAGTGTGTTCTTTGTGGTGTGTAGGCATTTACTAAGAAAGAGATTTTGGAAAATCCTGCGGGATCGGGACTTACGCGGGTGAAACCACGGGACGCAGCTAGTACTACATATTATATAATGCTACTTAATGTTACTTATGTACCCTTAGAGTAACATTAACAAGCATTATATAATAACCTGAAAGAAGAAGAGACCTGGAAAGGTCTCGAAACGTTGAGCGTTGTAACAATGCTAAAAGTAATAAAAACCACGCGATTCAAACCGCAAAATGTCTTTAATTTCAATACAACATCGCGAAAACAGAAGAAGAATCTACATTATATAATAGTCGCTGCAGCGCTTACAATATAATTACGTAGATAAGAAATTAGTAGGTACATTACATTATGTTTGATACATCACCGTGTAATATATTATGGACTGTACCTGGACCGGTATTACACTAAATGACACAAGATGACAATACTATTACGATTATATCGACACACTATTGCCATTATATCGTGACTGTGACAAATTTAGTAGACTTCAATAGTATCTTAATGGTGTCTCAGTGGAATTGCAATAGTAACCATGGTAACCAACCTTCTCTGTCTGTCTGTCTGTCAAGTCTGTTAAAAATCCATCCTGTCATTAGAGTTTTGAAAACTATCAAGACTCCTTCAGTGGCATCTCAGTGGTGTCGCAGTGGTGTGTCGATAGAATAGTAATTAACATAGGAAACTAGAATAGTAATTAACACGATTGCGGAGCGTAATACCGACCCTGTACTAGTACATAATATCTTACACCTGTATATATACATATAGACGAATTTGAGTGATTGTTTTGGCTGAGTAATGCCCTGTCTCGCTCTTATTAGTGTAATTAGAGTGTAAAATAAGACAAGTAATTACTTAGAATTGACTATAAATACGAGTGTTAAATAACCACGCCATCGCGTCGTTTAGATCAACTTTCCCTCGAGACTATTGTGGGCAAAACCAGAGGGCGCAGCTAGTACTAATTAATGATTATTGATAGCACACCTGATATCTATTTGCTAAAGGATTACACGTGTAAGGTAATATATCTATACTATGTACTAATATTATTAAGAGAGGAGATTTAGTTGTTTGTAACGGATAGGCTCTGAAATAACTGGATCGATATAAAAATCCTTTAAGAGGATAGTCTCCATTCTCTGTCTCCATACAAACGTAGTTTAAATTTTGCTCCCTGGATAAAGACATTAGAGCAAATATGTTTATGCCATAAAACCTATATCTGTCATGACAATGCATCTACCTTTTTTTTCTAATTAAAATAATAATAAAAAATAAAAAGGTAGATGCATAGTCATGACAGATATAAGTTTTATGGCATAAACATATTTGCTCTAATGTCTTTATCCAGGGAGGAAAATTTAAACTACGTTTGTATGGAGAAAGAGAATGGAGACTATCCTCTTAAAAAATCTTCTTCTTATCTTCGTGTAGTGGTGTGGACCATCTAGTTGAAGAGTTTTCTTTCAGATCGGCCCTAGTCCTCTAACTTGACCTAACGACTGCTATAAGACATAACAACCGGGTTCAACTGCTCAAGAAAAGTTTTTTTGCTATACAAACTATCGGTCACCCATCCAAGTAATGACCACGCCAAGCATTGATTAACCCGCACGACTATTCGAGATCGGCAGGTGCAGCTAGACCATGAGCTCCTCTTTCAAAAATGAAAAGATTTCAAATTGAGTTACATAAGCTACTTTTGATCCCAATATTCACACGGGATCAGGAGGGTTACTGCGGTTCGTTTCGATATGACATCGATACTGTCATACGATGATTCTACTGTCACATTCTGATAGTAGGGTGACAGTAGAACCATCGTTATGACAGTATCCTCCTGGACTTACGCGGGTGAAACCGCGGGGCGCTGCTAGTTCTGTATAATTTCGTTCATAATGTCAGTGTTAGTATTACTGACACTGAAGTGTCTGTTATTCGATCTGAATCTGATTCTATTATGGAAATGGTAAAAAGAATTGAAGTAGATGTGGGGTTCCCCAGAAATGAGTTTCTGTTGATATTTGATATTATTCTCTCTATTTTGAAAATAAAAGGCTACTAATATTATGTTCGATTACACATATAGTTCTATGGCAATAATTGTTTTTTTTGTAGAGTTCCGTACCCAAAGGCTAAAAACGAGACCTTATTACTAAGACTCCGTTGTATGTCCGTCTGTCACCAGGCTGTATCTCATGAACCGTGATAGTTAAACAATTGAAATTTTCACAGATGATGTATTTATGTAGTTGATATAACAAAAAAACAAATATTTAAGGGCCATTTTTTTTCCATACAACAAACGTTATTTTTAAAAGTTAAACTCAACGTTATGGCGATTTATTTTTACAGCTGACGCCATCTAGTGTTAAACTTGCGTCAGTGTCGCTCAGCCGTTGTGGTTTCAGATTCCGCTAGGTCCAGTGTTTATTTTAGGCTTCCGTAACCAAAATTGTTATAATAGTATGGAACCCTTCGTGCGCGAGTCCGACTTGTACTTTGCCCGGTTTTTTTTTAAATTAACCCTTTGAAATATCAACTTTATTTTAATTTGCAAAATCTGTAGGTATGTGAAAAATAAATACAAACAGAAGATCTATAAGATACAGACACTAAGCGCTATAGAATATTATCAAACTGTGTGTGTGTGTGTGTGTGTCTGTGTGTGTATGTTTGTAACGAATAAACTCAAAAACTACTGTGCCGATTTCAAAAAAATTTCAACAATAGAAAGCTACATTATCAAGGAGTAACATAGGCTACTTTTGATACCCGCTGCGCTTTCCGAAATAGCAGAAGATGGGCAGCAGCATCTTCTTGTTCATAATAAAAAATATACTGCGCTCGCCAACCCGCCTGCCAAGCGTGGCGAGTATTGGAAAATCCCTTTATGGACTGAAAATAATTTTGACAAAATCATATCATAAATGTATGCAGATCACACCATATCAGTTAACTCTAAAGTAAAATTATAAAAGTAGTTTGGTGCAAGTCGAACTAAGCATCTTGTGTTTTTTGGGATCAGCAAAATAGGTCCATCAGTTTAGGGTCCAGAGCGCCACATAGGAACAGACATAATATACACATATTGACTGATACGTATAAGGGTGTGTGTCCACTCATATTGACAATACCCTACTTTCAGTAAAGCCTATTTTTTATTTTGGACGGAAATATAAAGGTGTTATAAGTTTGAGGTGTCTGTCTATTTGTCTGTAGCATTGTTGCTCCCAAGCAAAGTTATTTTTGGTTTGTGAGGAGACTTGAGGATGATTCATGTTAGACCGGGTCGTGTCCGGACCGGGGTGGGGACGGGCTACTTTTGCATAAAGACAGTTTTTGTTTTGCATGTTGTTCGGGCCGCGTCCGTGCCGCGTCTGGCCTGTCTTTATACAAAAGCATGAATAAAATAGTATGAATTAATAAAAGTATTAGGATTAAATCGGCAAATTGTATGTTGGGTTTTCTTAGGAACATCATATAGGCCGTCGACACCCTGGCCCGGACACGGCCGGGTCTACCAAAAATTATCCTTCATACGCTATTAGCTTGTAACTTACATGAACACTACACGCGCGGGTCTACCGGTTACTGTGATTAACTTAATTCGTGGAGCGAACCGTTCATCAACGGCCACTGGCCGGCTAATATACCCTCAATTAAATTGCCACAGAATCAGCTGCTATTTATAAAGGAATTAATGTTGCCGACGATGTATTTCTCGAATTTAATTCTGTTTTCTGTGCTAGCGTTTTAATAGAAACTGAAATTAATCGTTAGCTTTTGCTAATTATACTTCTTAGACTCATATAGCGTTATTAATAAACGTGGAGTAAAGTTGGAATAGTGAGAACATGCTCAAAGTTGACAGACAGAAACAGAAAGTGGTAAAATTACTCCGACTTAACTCCACGTTTAATAATATGGCTTATAAGAGATGAGGACTTTGTTTTACAATAATGTACAAAGATTTTACGGTTTTTGCGTTGTTGATTTGAAATAAAACTAAAATTTTCAATGTAGAGACATATTAAAAACAGAGTCTCCTGCACTGTTTGTAGGTCTATCTGTAATAGATACATTTTAAAAAATCTGAACGTAGTTTTATTCTGTTTTCAGTAAAAGACAGAGTGATTCCAGCGGAACATGTGTAGGTTCCATGTAAATTGGTTAAAATGTGATAATTTTCTCGCACATTTTAACACACGAACTGGGTTCTATTTTCAAACATGGGTGCGATAATCGTACACCAAGAAGTTTTAATTTATTTCTTTAGTGTATAGAAGTGCTGCTGGTTTTAAGATCTTTATGATGGTGATTAGACGCCGGCGCCCGCGCCGGGTCAGTTAATAAAAACCAAAACTCAATATTTATGTTGTTTTCTTAAGTTTTCATGTATTGGGGACTTATTAGTTCGCATAGTCATAAGCATAACGTAGGTGATATTACAGACTCAGGTGACAAATAGCTTATCGCGAAGCATTTCGTATTTCAAGGGTAGCGTTAAACATAGGCTGCATTTACACCAGAACAAACTGAGTATTTAGGCTGAGAGTAGATTGTGAGGGTGATATAGAGGCAGTTGGGCAAGGCTACTTCACTTAATAAGCCCAAGCACTGTAACGCCATAAATAGCATGAATTAATGTTGTGTATGCTGTATAAGCATTTTAAAATATCTGTAAAAGTTTGGACTGTCTAGCTATCACGGTTCATGAGATACAGCCTGGTGACAGACGGATGGACGGACAGACAACGAAGTCTCAGTAATTGGGTCCCGGTTTTACTCCTTGGGTACGGAACCCTAATTAGAAAAAGAAGACCAATTATCATTATAATTATATATTTACGCAATCATTAATTAAGCGACTTCTTCGAATAACATCCTTCCTGATTCAGACAAGGCATTTACTTTACGCACCATGGTTTCCTTTATACGCTACCCACCTGTATAATTTTTCCCGTCAATTGACCGTTTCACATTAACCGGAACGGTGTAACGTTAACAAAAATATCCGCAAGCCCAGATAACCGAGTCCCTCGGGTCGTAGGACGGGGATGATAAATCTTCATTTGCCTTGTTCGCACATCCGACCCTCCCCACCCAATTAGTTAAACGTAGGTACGCGGTACCCGCCTTGGTCACCTTTACCCGCGTCTCTGTTAAGATTTCACTGCGGTTTTATGGTTTATAGTTACCTTTACGATTCTAATGAAATATTTGAATCAGAACGAGGCTTTCGATGTTTTGAAGGTGACAGACATTCCTCGCTCAACGTGAGGGATATGTACAGCTGGACAATATCGCGTTACGCGAAAATCGGTTACAGTGCAATAATATGCAGTTACAGCATATCATAAAAATGAATAAATATTGGTATATGTATATTGGGGATTCGATTGCCGCCAGGAACGATTTTTGTGTCAGGTTTTATCATAATAATGTATTATTTACAAAAACAAGTATTATATTAGAAATATTTTAAAGGAAAACTACATCTTTAAAAATTCAATCGCGGCGATGTTTGAACTCCTAAAGGCATCTCAAGAAGAAGATTCTTAAGTTAAGGCTAGATAAGACCAATTTTAAGATAAGGCCAGGTAAGACCATTCTTAAAATAAGACCATACAAAAGACAAGGCTAGTATTATCTTGTCAGCGTAGACTGCATCGTCACAACTATTGACTCAATCTCACAATCGTCACTATAAGTAATTTATAAGCGCTTAAGCCTCACTGTAAGTAAGCTAAAAGCGCTTAAGAGTCACTTAAGAGCTTCTTCCGTCACCTTATGCTGAAAAAAATGTTTATAGTGCACTAGCAATCATTATACTAGTCGGTAGGCATGTTATGTTTTTGCTTATTCGATAGAAAGATTATCGAAACTTGTTAAAGTTATTTTCCTCGATATCCCACTGATTTAACCCTTTGTATGCGAAAGGGCACAACTTCCGCGGGTGCAGATGTGTTAGATTCACCAATAATACGAAACTTGGAACTACGAGTATTGTAATAGAATTTTGATTGGGAATAAGTGAGGTTGAAGGCAGCGGTTGTTAGAAAGTGAGTAGAAAGGTTTTTGAGGGTAAATAAGCAAAGTTCAAACCCTGTCCTTGTTATAGAACAATTACGTACATACATAATATTATTATGTAGTAATACACTTAAAGTCAGAGGGTGTGTGTGGGGCCCACTAAGATCGTTGGGCCCAAGCCAACCTCACCTGCTAGCTTGGTGCACCTGCTGATAAACGGACGAGGCTCTGGCGTAGACTTTCCCTACGGGGTTGGGAGGTCAGACGGCAGTCGCTCCCGTAAAAGTCAAAATTTAGCCAAATCTAGTATGGAAAGTCGAGAAAGATATGGCCACAGGGATAGGGCGCCGCCGCATAACGGCGCGCAGGAGTTTCGCCTGACTCCTGTGGCAAGTGGACTAGGGCTACCGTGCCACGGGCGGGCACGGTTAAAGACGCGATCCCCGAAACTCCGCTTCGCAACATGGAACATTGGCACGCTAACCGGACGCGCGAGGGAGCTAGCCGACGTACTTTCCAGGCGGAAGGTGGCCGTGGCGTTCCTGCAGGAGACTCGATGGAAAGGCAGCAGATCCCGGCTCATTGGGAATGGCTACAAGCTGATCTACACGGGTGCACCTAGTGGAGAGAACGGGGTGGCTGTGGTGCTCGCTGAGGGGTTGCATGACGATATCTTGGAGGTGAATCGCTTTAGCGACCGACTTATGTGCGTGAAGGTGCTTATTGGAGGTGTTCCTACTCACTTAGTAAGTGCTTACGCGCCGCAGGTCGGTTGTAGCGACGCTGATAAGAGGTCGTTTTGGGATAAACTCGGCGAGGTCCTTGGGGCCATCCCGTTGTCACGGGGAATCGTTTTGGGTGGTGATCTGAACGGTCATGTGGGTGAGATGGGGGTGGAATTTGAACGTGTTCATGGAGGCTACGGGTACGGCAGTCGGAATGCGGAAGGGGAAGAAATTCTGCGTACGTGTGCCACTGCCGACCTGGCACTCGTGAACACATATTTCAAAAAGAAGCCCGACCACTTGATCACCTACAGGAGCGGGGGGCGCGCTACCCAAATCGATTTTCTAATCGCTAGGAGACACCATATCGGCAACGTGGCCAACTGCAAAGTCATACCCGGTGAGAGTCTCACTGCCCAACACCGTATCCTTGTCATGGATCTCTGTGTAAAGACCAAAGACAAACGACCGTAACCATGTCAGCGCCGAATCATATGGTGGATGCTTGATGAAGTCAAGTCCCAGATGCTCGCCTCAGCAATCGGCGACAAATGTGCTAATGCTGAAGGCACAGGAACACTGGGACAGGATTCAGGTGTCTATCGCTGATTCGGCGCGGTCGGTCCTCGGTATGTCTAAGGGAGAACGCAAGTGTGACAAGGAAACTTGGTGGTGGAACGACACAGTCCAGAGGGAGACTAAGGTGAAGAAAGCCCTCTTTAAAAAGTGGCAAGCGTCCAACTCTCCTGAAGATCGCGACGCGTACAGGTCTGCCAAACGTGCCACAAAGAGAGCAGTAGCCAGAGCCAGACGGGACCACTTACAGCCATTGTACGATAAGTTGGAAACGTCTGAGGGGCAGAAGCTTATTTATAAGTTGGCACGTTCTAGGATCAAAGCGGCACAGGATATATCCAAGTGCGCGCCGAAGGAGAGGTGGCGCTCTTATTTCCACGAGCTGCTCAATAAGCAGTATAAAGAGGTGCAGCCACCGGAACTCCCTCCGAATCTAGGACTTGTGCCACTGATAACGCCTGATGAGGTGCGCAAGGCTCTTCGCTGCATGAAGAATCGGAAAGCTGTCGGCGCCGATGGAGTCCCCATCGAAGTATGGAAGGCTATGGGTTCTCGTGGTGTGGGCATCTTAACCAACCTTTTTAACCGTATACTCGAGACCGGCAGAATCCCCGCCCAATGGAGACTGAGTGTTATCACTCCAGTGTTCAAGGGCAAGGGATCTGTGCAGGAGTGTGGAAGTTATCGTGGTATAAAGGTCATGTCCCATACCATGAAGCTCTACGAGCGTATAGTTGACTCTCGGATCCGGCAGGAGTGCACTGTCTCGGAGGGGCAGTATGGTTTCCGCCCCGGTCATGGTACCATGGACCCTGTTTTCGCCCTAAGGATCGTTATGGAGAAATACAGATCGAAGAATACGCCTCTGCATTTTCTGTTCCTGAACTTGCAGAAGGCCTTCGACTGTGTTCCTCGCGTGATGATCTGGTGGGCGCTGCGGTCCAAAGGGGTGCCTGAAACTTATATTGAAACCATCAGGGACATGTACCGAAATTCCGATTCAGTGGTGCGAACTGCTGTTGGTGACACTAAATCTTTCCCCATTACAGTCGGAGTCCACCAAGGATCCGTCCTAAGTCCGTTTCTGTTTAGCGTAATACTGGACGCACTGTCCGTAATCATCCGAGACGCAGAGCAGCCCCCGTGGATGCTCATGTATGCTGATGATATTGCGCTAGCGGACTCGGATAAGGGACGGCTTGGAAGGCGTGTAAATGCGTGGAAAGAGTCACTTGAGAACGGCGGTTTGCAACTCAACGTAGCGAAGACCGAATACTTGGCTAGCAATACCACAGATCCCACACCTGTCTGCGTAGACGGTCACATGGTCGAGCGGACAGACCAGTTCAAGTACTTGGGATCTGTGCTTCACGAGTCCGGCGACATCGATTGTGACGTCAAGTCCCGCATTTCGGCAGCTTGGGCCAAGTGGCGAGAGGTAACTGGTGTCATATGTGACCCGAAAATGCCGGTTAAACTGAAGGGACAGGTCTATAAAACGATCATTAGACCTGTCCTTTTGTATGGTAGTGAGGCGTGGCCATTGCTTGAGCGACATAAGCAGGAGCTGCGTGTCACGGAGATGAAGATGCTGCGCTGGATGTGTGGAGTGACGCGAAAAGACCGCGTCAGAAACTCCCGCATCAGGGGCAGCCTTCATGTCCGAGACATTGCTGACAAACTGCAAGAATGCCGCTTACGGTGGTACGGCCACGTTCTACGAAAACCGGCTAGTTACGTGGGAAACAAATGTCTTGCCATGGCGCCTCCGCCCGGCCGCGGCAGATTGGGAAGACCCAAGAAGTGCTGGCTTGACGTTGTAAGATCGGATATGCGTGCAAATGGCCTCACTACACGGGATGCCGAAGATCGTGCGAAGTGGAGACGTAAAAGTAGGAAAGCGGACCCCGGGCTCTCGAGAGAGATGCAACCGGGAACCACGCTCGGATGATGATGACACTTAAAGTCAGAATGTTAAGAATTATTACCATAATAGAAGAATTAAAGTCAAAAAAAAGTTTGTGTAGTGACGCGAGCGAACCCATTAAATGTAAGTAGGTACAACAATAGACTTTAATTTGTTTCCCGAATGGCCGATACATTCTTGAAGAAAGCGTAAAGGGTAGGTACTCAATACAGGTGCGAAACAAATTAAAATGTCGGTCGTAACAAAGAATGCCAGGAGTGTCTCCCGAGATGAGCATTCAGTAAGAAAATGACTGAAAGAACATTTCACGGGCCACAAATTTCACCGTGAAAACAATCGTAAAACTGCTTTTATTACTCAAACATTCGCCATTGATTCACGGGCCGAAACAATAAAAATACTGACTCAATCAACCTTCACAATTTACGGGGATTTTTGTAGCCAAAGTGGATTCGGGATCGTTAGTTACCTATCCAAAGTAATTCAATTTATATTGCTGTCTCAAAACCTACGTCAACTATCGGGGTTATTAGTTAACGTGTACTAACTAGGGGAATCAGTTACGAATTATCGATAGAGGTTTGTAATGGCTTATAATTTAATAGAGTTCTCTTTTGTGAGTTTATGAACCATCATGAGTCACTGGCGCCTCTGTGTGCCATTAATCTGCGGTCTGACTAATTTTCTACAATGTTAGTGAGTTTTTCAATACTAAACCATATTGAAATTGAATTATGAACCATTAAAAACCTATTTTAATATTCCGCCACTAGCTCTTGGAATGGGTAACCATCATAATTTTATTTTTATTTTAAGTGCTTAAGCCTGCACTCAATATGCCTAAGTTGTGTTAGATGGTAAAGATACTGGAGCAAAGATTCAACGTATAAGTCTCCAACGCAGGTAGACTTGGTAAATTCATTGCTCCCGGATTGAGTAAAGATGCGTTGTTGGTTCAAATCCCGCTCTCCGTCAATCGTGCTTTGTGTTTTTTTTTTAATGTTTCTAGCTATTATCAAAATTAACAATTGCACAAAATTTAAATTCAAGGTAAAAACCAAACGTCCCAAAAATAAAGTGTCTACAGCTACACAAACGCACACTCAAACACAACGAGCAGTCGCAACAAAAAGTGTACCTACCTTGATCTTTCACAGTGAAAACGCTCCTACAAACTGCTTTACAAAAAAAGTTACGAAGAACAAGAGCCCACTTGAGAGCTCGGAAAGGTCATTTGACATCATACGGTCGACGTAGGCATCGCGACTGTCCCCTACCTCTGCTGTTCATTTTTCTTCCCCCTTTCCCGGGCCAAATGGTAAAGAGAAACTTAATTGGAGGCTTTTCCGGCGACTCTCAGGCTCAATGAAAAATTACGAGGTAAACGAGCACACGCTGGGGAATTTTCACCATTCTCTTCGCCTAGAAAAAAAAGCGTTCGCTGCTTGCTTTCTTAAACTTAGATAAATGTAACCTGACGAACGTTATTTCAGGGAAATATACAGCTCATTATACAAGTACATTTAATTCAGCATTTTTAGTGGATTGTGTGCGTACCTAAATAAGAAGTAATGCGAGATTTTCCTAAACAAGCTTGTGCACTTAACGAAATAAATGTGATGTCGGGTGAAATATTTCGTATTTGCTTAAAGTCTATGTAAATCTGGAACATATTTTTTGGTAGGTGGATTAGCCGTATTTCTGCAGACGACATTGTAGTAACAAAACAGTCCTAATTGGTTAACCGGCTTGCCCGATGCTGGATTATGTTGGATCCTCATTATTGCGCTTTCGGGATTTCCCTTAGAGGCAGACTGCATAATTCACACTGTAGCGATTAACCTAGATGCATCGCGGGCTCACCTACTGTTTGTGTTATTGAACTAATTGTTTTTACTGTTGTTTCGTTTCAATTTGAATAATTTTGCTTCATAGGCACTAAGTATTATAGGTACACCAGTGTTTAGTACTTACTTACTAGGTACATTCGACGACCTGTGTGGCGCGTCGGGGGAGGGCCCGACTGTAGTGCAGAAGATTGCGGGTTCGATTCCCACCGGGTGCAAATATTAATGCTTTCTGGTCTGGGTATTTTCTATGTATCATATGTACGTATTTACAAAACAAGTATGTATATTTGTAGTATATCAATATACAATATATTATTTACATTACTTATGGAAAATTTAGACCGATTGGCGCGCCGAATAGGATTTCACAATTTGTTGATGGAAATTTTAACATTCATAAAGTAATTTATGATTCTTGTTCGCGTGTTATTTAATATTTCTGTTACCCAGGTATTAACTGAAAACTCTACAGAACCTATTTTCAATCTAAACTTGGTGGTTTTCATAAAATTATTTTATAACAGGATATTTAACTTGTTTTCAATAATAAACTGCGAATACTCGATATTACGCAATTAATTATTACTATCTTGAATTTTTTTTAAGGAAAAATACGCATTCATAAATTTTCACTTGCGGCGAGGAAAAATATTTTTTTAAATGAATTGAAATTTATGAATACGTATATTTCCTTTAAAAAAATCTAAATAAATAAGCCTTGAGCTTAACATAAACATAAACAAAAAAAAATACTATCTTATTAACGAGATCGGTAGATCTTTCTTCTTTGGATAGGACAAGATAAATATTATTATAACAATCTTCTTCCTAAAACTCTCATTCTTATTTTGATGGAGATAAAATTAGTTATCTCACGAGCACTTAAGTATAAATAATAAACATATATTTGTATGTATTCCCAATTCGTGTTCTCAAGACATTTTTCCTAATATTCAACATACCTAACTGCCGATAAAGTGAATGTTAAAAGAAACGATGACAACTAACACAAGAGTTTAATTAAAGTGTACATTGCAGTACTCGTTTAGAATTCAAAAATATAGCACGAACTGTCTGAACTCGCTTGGGGCTGCAAAAACTCGAACACGGAAAGACAGGTGCTTCATTTTTTTGTATTTTTATTCTACTACTGAGCAAAAGTGACAAGCATTGTTGCCAAGCAAACGATACGCAACGACTAACACATCCAATTTGTTGTTACCATTGTTGTTTTGTGTTTCTTCTCAAGCGACACATACATAAAAATAGAAGCTTATTGGTCTAGCTGTACCTGCCGATCTTGAACGGTTGTGCGGGTTAAGCAACGCTTAACAAAAACGCGCAAAATATCATTTTCTCGAGCTCCTCCGTGCTTCGGAAGGCATGTTAAGCAGTTGTTCCCGGTCGTTATCTCTGATAGCAGTCGTTAGATCAAGTTAGAGGCCTTAGGGCGACCTGGAACCTCTAACAACAGGTGAGCCAAACCACTTTACAAAAATACCACAAAAATACACCTGGGGACGTTTTCTATAACCTAAAATGTCTCAACTATGTGTCAGACTTTTCTCTAAACTATTTTTTTTTAATTTGCAAAGTTTTGTTATAGATTTTGAAGTGTTTCTTGCAAAATTACGAACAACTGCTGAACCGTTTCAATGTTGGACTTTAGTTAAAAATAAAAAAATCAATTCTGTGCACCATGTTAAGCTACTAAGTTTGTGTTACGGTGACTAGACAACGGATATCTTCTTCTAATATATAAAATTTCCATGTCACAGTGTTAGTTACCGTACTCCTCCGAAACGGCTTGACCAATTTTTATGAAATTTTATATTCGTATTCAGTAGGTCTGAGAATCGGCTACTATCTATAATTTATAAGGAAAAACAACGTTTGCCGGGTCAGCTAGTAATACATATATTTATTTTTCTTCTGTACATATAGTTACAATACATACGCATTCAGATTAGAGAAAATATTTATTTATTTATGCATAAATACTTGTATACCCAGTGGGAATCGAACCCCCAACCTTCTGTTTACAATCGGGTATTCGCCATACGCGCCGCAGGGGTCGTCATACAGTTATAGAATACGTGCTTTGAATAGATATTAGGATGTATCTGTTTGATTTTATTATTTGGAAAATAACCGGCTAAGTACGAGTCGGACACGCTCACGAAGGGTTCCGTACCATTATCACAATTGTGTACGAAACCCTAAAATAAACACTGGACCAAGAGAAATCCGTAAACGCAGCAACGACGCACGTTTGTACTTTTCTTTATCACTGACGCCAGTTTACTAGATGGCGCCAGTAGTAAAATTAAAACGATCTTACGTTGCATTTGACTTTAAAAAAATACATTTGTTGTATAGGAGCTCCCCTTATATATTTGTTATATTTTGTTTCCAGCTATCACGGTTCATGAGATACAGCCTGGTGACAGACGGACAGACAGTAGAGTCTCAGTAATAAGGTCCCGTTTTTACCCTCTGGGTACGGAACACTAAAAAGGATATTTTCAATAAAAAATAAGTAGGTACACAACTTCAATTGAATTACTTTATTTTTCGTCGTTTATAGAGTTTTCAATTTTTTCATTTAATTATTTACATTTTTAATTTATCACAATTTCACAGTCAAATACATAAATGTTATGTACAAAATTTTACGACTTTCAATAAATAAAACCTTTTATTTTACATGTTCCTAAAAGCTCCTATAGAATTTTCTACGCAGTTCAAATTAATCTTTAATTTTTAACACGACATTATAGCCGATCGTCCAATGCCAACTTAACTAAGTTAGTTTAGCTTAGCTCGCCAATTTTACAAGTATGCATTGCTGGCATAGTTTGCCGAGGACACACATTTATGAAAAAAAAAACTGGCTTAGCCAGCTTGCTAAAAAAACAGCTAAGCTAACAATTCGCTGTAGACGTTTTCGCTATTTACTAAATTAAAACTAAATATTTAGTAGTTATGGAAATTATATAATAAGCTTAAATTGTTTAGATTTTTCATCTGTTTTCCCGATGTTAGATTGAAATTAACCTTATTTTTTTGTTTCAATCGCCGTTGTGTTTATTACTTTTAGCATTGTTTTAATTCTCAAAGTATTAATCAAACAATGCTAATAAAACTACGCGATTAAAACCGAAAAATGAGTTTAATTTCTTGTACCTACTGCCTTTTAAAAAATAAGTAAAATAACGTACCTATCTGGTGTTATTGTTTGTTACTTCTACATTTAAAAACTACTGAACTGATTGCGATGAAACTTGATGTAATTAATATAGGTATACTCCTTCAATAACAAACTTTTATCTTGACATTCCCATCAAATCTGTAGTGTTTAAAGTTTCAAAGCATAAAATCAACCAAAAAGTTAAAAGATTTGTCTACCTAATTACTTTATGTACAATTTTACCTACGTTCCCTATAACATAAACGTCTCTTAAACTCCAATACTAAAGCTCAATTGTACAAGCTGCGTCAGAGACAAAAATAACCTCTTCATAAGTTTATGATGACTGGATGAGCCTTTCTACTAAGAAAACTGAAAATTTAACACTTTGGATTCACTAAAGTAAATCTATAAAACTTACATTATTATGTACATTACAACCATAATTTATTATCTACTCAATGTTATGTGGTACCGAGGATCCAAATTACGTACTTTCTACATGAAACGTAATAATAATCATGTCTGCATCATCTACACATGTAAAATTCAAAGTCCTGACTGATGGAATTGCTGACTGACTGAACCATGTAATGCACAGCCTATCGCTAGTTCTAGGACCAGCGGTTTAGACTGTGCGCTGAAACATGGAATTTGGAGAGTGTATTTTTTGTAATATATTTAGTTCAAAATTCTCGCGGAATCTGGACTCTCCTACCGGACAATATATTCCTATCTTTTTGTCATACATTATTGAAATTTTTGATAACACTGGAACGTAAAGCCTGATACACACTAGCTCGGCGACACAGCCTTTCTAAATCAGACGGAGTTCGCAATTGCGGACGCGGTTTTTAAAATCGAGTGTGAAATCGCTGGCTCCGCCGCTATAGCACTGTGTGAACTTCGACAAACAATTTTATTCATTTGATAAATTACGGCCACGATCTCGACATCGCTGTTGTGTTCAGTCATATAAGCACTAGTCAACCATGACTTATTGTTTACATAAAACATATTCCAAAGTACGTAATTTAAAACTCGTTTTTCACCTGCAAAACTATGTCTACACATTTATTATACACTTATACAGTACTATTATAATATACAATAATATTTAACTAGACACAACTCTCAGGACCCGGTATTTCTTCTGCAATAAGATGTTCCCGCCTACTTAGAGTCATTGTGTTGAAGGGCTGTTTACTTGACATTGACGTTCTTGGCGAAGTGAGGATCTGTAAGATGGACGCAATTAGTGGGTTGAAGTGCGGGTGTAGACACGGCTTTATGTAACTCGGTCAAGTGGGGTTTGTTGAAGGCGAACAAAATAAAATTATTAATTCTAGATTACAACAAAAAAAACTCAGAAATATTTATTTTCCATATTAAGTACTTGTACAGGCTTATTAACTTACAATACCTAGACATTATCATAATAGGTACATTATTAACAATAGCTATTATATAGCTCCATTGAACCACAAATAAATAAATAAAATAAATAAATAAATAAATTCTGTGAACAACACACAGCGCCATCTAGCCCCGTGGTAAGCGACTAAGCTTGTGTTACGGTGACTAGACAACTAATATAATACTTATATTTATTGTTCTTTTGTAAATACATACATATTATACATAGAGAGACACCCAGATCAGACACAAATATTTATTCTATTAAATAAGACTGTGTGAGTCTGTATCATGTGGCTCAGAGCCAATTCCCATTTTTTGACGCAAAAGATGGATCAAGTCAATTGATTTTAACCTAGTGCGTACGCGCAGTACTTGAGTATAAGTTTTATACAATTTTAAGGCAGAACATTTTGCAATAAGTTCATCACTCGTTCGCGTATTTTTACTTATTTATTTTCTTAAGTTAACGTCTTGTCTTCCACGCGTGGACTCAGTTTTTGTCACATTTTCGCTGACGTTGATTCTCACTCACAAGAGCAAGACAAAGCATAATCCACGCATAGGGTTGTTTTGTAAATACGGCTTTGAAACTATTGTAAAATAGGCATTAGAAACGTCTAGGTAAGAAAATAAAATACATGAAAACACTCGAATAAAACCCGGGAAAATGTAAATATAGTATATTATTATTTGAAATTCCAGTTCACATAATTTATTACGGTTGTTTTCAACTACTTTTTGTAACAATAGAAGAGTAGAAAGTCCAAATTGAAAAATAATTAGAGCCCCTTCCAATTATAACTAATTAAAACCAAAACATAGGGGAAACTCGACCAAAACGAATAACTTCGGAGTAAACTTAGAACAATTCAGTTACAAATTCAATTTAAGGGTTTCCTGAAAAATGTAGGTCCAGTTTTTAACAAGGGGTCGGGCAGAAATAATTTTGGAAAAAAGGCGGTCAGCTTTCCCGACTTGTAATTATTTTTTGTTTCAAATTATATTAGTGCTCGATCCGCACTCAGGGTAGCGTTAATTGAAAACAGTGTTCTGTTACATAAACAGATTAATTAATGAATTTATAAATAAGGAAGTAAGGAAAAGGTAAGTTAATTAAAATAATGAGACTTCAAATGCGTTTGTTCTTTTTAAGGTTAATGGAAACAAACTCTGAAAAGCTTGACGTTTTTTTTATTTAATATTTGTATTTTGTCTCTTTGTTGGTTAAAAAAATATCTAGCTATTACGGTTCACGAGAAACGGCCTGGTACAGATGGACAGGCGGACAGACAGACAGACAAACAGACAGCGAAGTCTCAGTAATTGGGTCTCGTTTTTACCATTTGGGTACGGAACCATAAAGACATCAACTGCAAACATTACTGTTAGAAAAGTTTTTTGGTTCGTAATCACATTTGCACAATTGCAAGGCAATGCCACTTGCGCAAGGTAGAGTTAGTAGTTAACCCTACACTTAATTTTGACATCAGCAGTGCTCACATAGCCTTAAAAAGATAGGGAATTAAACATAAAACATTAATGCAGTTTTTGTCTTACCGGTGTAGTTTCCTCGACATCGTCGCCGGGGCAGCGGTCCGACGTTCCCCACTCGTCTCTCGCGACCAACGCTCCGTTCTTTACACTCTCTTCTGTACTGTATTTATTCACAGAACCATCTACAACAATATGTTATGAATTACAGAACGAAAATAGAGAAATCATAATTAAGTAACTAGCGGCGTTCTGTGGTTTTACCCGTGTAAATCCCGATCCCGTGGGTATATCGGGATCAAAACCTATGTCGGGCGAGTGACCAATAGATAGTAATCTATTGGCAAAAGAATTTTTGAAATCGGACCAGTAGTTTCGAAGCCTATTTGTTACAAACAAACAAATCTTTTCTCTTTATAATAATACTCTAGTTTAGATACTCAAAGATCAATTCCCTCAGTTTATAAGACGCTGTTTCGTAGATAAATTGTGGTTGAAGTTGAAAGTTGAAGTTTTGAAGTCAGATAATGGCGCCTTTTAACTTTCTATACATTGTATTAGGGATGTGTTTAGGCGAATTTAAAATGCAACATACTACTCTTTGGCTGGCAGATGACGGCTAGTGAGCAAAGCGGGGATTTTAACTTATTTTTTTTAAATATTTTCTATGTTTTTATTGCTCAAGGCATTTTTACTAGAAATATTCCCGTGTGGCGCAGTGGTAGCGCACTCGCCCGGCAAGCGAGAGGCACAGGTTCGAATCCTATCAAGGGAGGATTTTTGATAATGTAATTCTCCTTGTACATTTTTATTTTTATTGCTTGGGAAGTAACTGTTGTAGAGTTTAAAATGAGTTAAATTAGTATGTTGCATTGTTACTATTTACAATCGTTCAGTGCAAGAATATTAACGTGTAGCTTTGGTATAGAATAGAGTTACCCCATCTCTTCCAATAGATGTCGAAAATGGCGACTAGTAATCCCAATATTCAGTATTATTCATTCAATACTAAAGAAAATAATGTTACATTTCGAATTAGTTCCATACTCCAAGGAACGAAAACCTCGGGGTCAATAATACGATTACACCTGCGTCGACAGCAGAAAATAACTTGGTCAACATAAACTTGGCAGCTTAATAGTCGATATTCGAAGAACTTGCATTTGCACTTTGGTACCAGTTTTGAAGTTGTGGATTATTTCGAAACGTGAAGCGAAAAACTGGAAGAAACTTGGTGGTGCGGAAAACCAGTACGAGAACGAAGTTAGTTTGTTATCTGCGGATTTATGTTTATTCTTTTTCTTGTACTTGTAGCATTTTATATTTATTTTGTTGTTAGTTATATATTTTAATGGTAACAACCTTTGTCAGTAAGTCAATAACCTTACGACCGATCCATTTCAAAGAAGGGAAAAATTAACTTTACGTTCTTACAGTGCCACCGACTTATGTGCCTAATCTGAAGTCGGGCAGCGAAACTACAATCTTTAACTGCCTTGGAGAATTGCCCGACTTCAGATTAAAGATACGTCGATTACTTAGGTTTTTTATACCTTTTAAAAAGTTATTTTTTTTTCGTGTCACAAACACGTGGGTATTTAAAATTAAGAAAAGAATATTTATAACACGATTGCCATTAAGGCTCCTTATTAATAAAAGTTTAATAAACCTCATTTGGCTAAAAGTTTGCTGCACTTAGGTTTGCATATCGAACCCAACTTGTGGGACATATACTAAATTCTACGGATACCAAGGATTTGAACCCACTAAAATAAACAGTTGATAATACTTACCAGGCGGTGGATTGAGTATATCTGGCTGCGCTTGTTTGGGCGGCTTCAGCGTGTACGCTACCACGTACTGACCGTCACCTGCATTTATCTGCAGCTCCGACGATGGTTGCTTGGTCGGTGGTCTGCCTCTGATAGAACGGAATAAATTAACTCTTTTAAAGTGGTTATTTACAAAAACCTTTTAAGAAACATCCACATCCATATTGAGAACCTCTTCTTTTTTACTCGACTGCCAAAGGGGTTATTTGAAGTCGGTTTAAAACAAATTGCAATAATTTTAGTACCCGGCGGGACTCGAACTCGGGACTACTGGTAATCCGAACCAACTCGATAGCCGCAACGCCACGGGTCTGGTTTGGATTACCAGTACATCGCGGGTTCGAGTCCCGCCGGCTTCGGACATTTTTCGAAAGCATAATTTCACAAATGTAGTACACTAAGAAATAATGATTAACCTTTTTTTTGGCGTAGCCAATTATTAAATCTTTATTACTGAAAATACTGTGAACCGGATGAAAAAAGTCAAATACGCGTTAGAAAGGTATAAGAATGAAGACATTTATATTTTGTTAGTATTTGTTGAAATTTACTAGTGATTTTGCAAACGTTTTTATCCTTGAATGTGTGGACGTTTCTTAGTATTGTCTCGTAGTAAAATGAGTAGGACAGAAATGATTGTTAGTACCTTTTTCTCCTTAAAAAGTAGCCAGTGAAAACAGCAGCGCAAGAGCACACAATCACTGTGAAGACAATCGCCCAAAATGCTGCTTTTGTCATTCCGGCCATTAGATTGCTGCTCCCATCTAGAGAAATACACTTAATATAGGTACCTACAATTAATACATATTTGAGGAGCTCATTGGCCTAGCTGTACCTGCCGATCTTGAACGGTCGTGCGGGTTAAGCAACGCTTGGCGCGGTCATTACTTGGATGGGTGACCGATAATTTGTGTGGCAAAAAAACATTTTCTCGAGCAGTTGGTCCTGGTTGTTATCTCGGATAGTAGTCGTTAGGTCAAGTTAGAGGCCTAGGGCGATCTGAAAACTCTAACACTAGGTGACGCACATTACTATATACAAAATGAAGAAGAATACATATTTTATTTAAATTTCGTTACTAGGTCTCGAACTATAGGCAAGGGGTACTAGGTAAGGGGCCACATTCGCATCTTATTAACTATCACACGCTTGCTCAAAACTAATACGAGAGTATCTCATGTGACAAATTGGGCGCTCATTGTCCATCTATCAACTAGCAATTGAACGCTAAGCTCAAATCACCATATCAGTTTTCATGTAATTTAGCAAATTGCCTAGCTAGTCGTTACTCTACGCAGTTACGAGTTGACTGTTGGTAAAATTACCCTAAAGGTAAATTGGATGGTATTATACTATGAGTGTTTATTGCCTATTAGATAGTTGTAGTGTTGAGTAGTTCTTTTGTGTGGTAGACTTTTCTAAGATTATAATTAAAATTGCAAATTTCCTTTTGGGATGATGTTCTCGGTAATACGAAACACTTAGTTTTTCACTTTACCATAGTAGGTAAAATGTTTTTTTCCAGCTTATGGTGACCAAAGAACTGGCTGCTACTTGACATCGAATTGGTAATGCCATATAAAGCCAGTCTTTTCGGTACCACCTAAGGGCTCATTTTTGGACTTCTTATTTTAATTATCTATTTAAGTGAATTATGATGGTGTATCAATCGTCTAAAAATGGCGTAAAATAAATCGTGCCCTGTATAGTATTTTATAACTAAAAGTTCTCAACAACGTCTTGTAGTATTTTAAAAATTGTTGAACTTATTTTGGTTAACATGGTTCATGAGGTACAGCCTGGTGACATACAAACAGACGGACAATGAAGTCTTAGTAAAAGGGTTCCGTTTTCACCTATTGGGTAAGGCACCCTAAAAACGAAGCTTAGGTACATCGTTACATTCATAATCCAATTAAAAATACCCCTTAAACTGACCAGTTCTCCTCTCCGGATCCTGGTATGTCAACGCTTGAAGCATAATTCGTTCAGAAGCACCTTTATCATTTCTTGAATGAACCGTCAGTCTCAGCGCGCTACCACTTGCCCATAGTACTGTTGATGGAACTAGGAATACTGCTACACCATCTAGAGAAGAAAATATTGAAATTAATTCAAAGTTTTGTCATATGATCGCGTCTAAGTCACAAGGGGTCTCCTCAGGAACAAAATTTCGCAGTTTCCAAGCCAAAAGTGTTTTATTTATTTAATAAAATTTAGATTTTTCTTCTATTTGCGGGAAGTTGGAAAGAAATTAAAGTCATTTTTCAGTTTTAATCGCGTGGTGTTTATTACTTTTAGCATTGTTTCAACACTCAACTTTTCGAGACCTTTACAGGTCTCTTTTTCAGGACTGGGCGTGGCTTGACGTTGAGCGTTGAAACAATGATAAAAATATCAAACTCCACGCGATTATAACCAAAAAATCTTGGTATTTTTAAAGACATTTATCAGTGGACTACTAGAGAATCAGTGTAGTCTTTTCTACAAGTTATTCTTACCGGTATCGTTAGCAGTGACGTTGAATCTCACGGTCCCGTGGCCCGAGTCTAAAGCCTCAAGTACCACAAGCTGAGGCAGACCACCATCGTAGCCAGCGACGCAGCGGACTACTAGAGAATCAGTGTAGTCTTCTCTACTCGTGTCTTCTATCCAGTTAGACCCGTTGCCTGATGATATGGTACAATTCTTCGGTGGTGAAGGACGAGCTAGACAAAACAGATATGCCACTAAAATAATCAAAATTGTACTCGTAACTTTAATCATTAAGCAGTGTTCCGAGGAGAATGGGGTTTCAGATGCTCCATCCTGTATCTAGTTCTTTAGAAGCCGCTTCTATTGATATAGAACTCCAAAAAATAGAATTTACTGCATTGTAGGATGCTGTTTTGCTCATTATTCGAAGGTTCTCATTAGGTCTTCACCAAGATTTTATGGGACCAACTCGGAACTCTCACCTTCCAAATAAAAACAGAATCATCGAAATCGGACTTCATATTCTAAAGATTGGTTTGAACATATACCCATACATACATATAAACAATTTACTTACGTATCGAATTGAGAACCTCCTCAGTTTTTGAAGTTGGTTAAAACATAATTAGAAAAATAAACAATAGGACCCAGTATAAAGTAGATTTTTATTTCTGTTAAGACGATTAGGTAGGTACTAGAAAATCAATATAATTTTAGAAATTACTAGCTGACCCGGCAAACGTTGTTTTGCCTTATAAATTATAGATAGTAGCCGATTCTCAGACCTACTGAATACGCATATAAAATTTGGTAAAAATCGGTCGCGCCGTTTCGGAGGAGTACGGTAACTAACATTGTGACATGGAAATTTTATATATTGGAGATTAGATTTTTGTACGATTTGTTTAAACTGACACTCAGTGCTTTATCTATCTTCTTTTTTTCTATTATATAAAAATCAATCCCTATTTCCCTTGGTCACGGCATCACACTTAAACTTTTACACATATTTCGATAATTCTTTTTTTGTTGTGAGCGCTATTGTCAGGAGAAGGTTCTTATGAAAGAAAAAATGCTAAACCGATTTTGATGAATTTTATTTTTTTATACTAAACGACAGGACAACGTCTGTCGGGTCAGCTAGTAATATAATAGAAAACAAAACATGTAACCGCCAAAAATGTTCACATAAACACGTCTTTACAAGTAGTCATCCACTTATACGAACACTTCCTGCGAGATTATGATCAACACTTTTGTTTGGGAAGCTGTGTTCTCGTGGGTACCACGGAAAGCCGATAAGGATAAATTGGACCCGCACTTTGACTGAAACGAAAGGGGCTAAACCTTTACCAATAGCTTTTGCAAGCCACACGAAAACACGGGAAATATGTTGCCCGAAAACCGGCACAAAAAATAAATACAAAAATAGGACCGCCTTTTTTGCTATTTAAAAATAGTTCTAATATTAGTACTGGCTACCAGCCTCGGGTGTGTGTGTACCTAGGTATATTTACGGTACACAGCGCAATATTATAAATGTTATAAACTAAGCAACTAGGCTTGTACTATGAGTACTAGACAATGGACATACCACATAAGATACTTTTTAATGTAAATACATATACATATATACGTACACAGAACCAGAAACAAATATTTATTTCCAGTATAAATACTTGCTTCCTGTGGGAATCGAACGCGCAACCTTTTGCAGTTGGGCGTTCGTCCAACGCGTCAGAGACGCTGTCTTATATAAGTATCTAAACGTTCTGGAAGAAATTCCCAAAGTGATAGTGAAACTGCATCAAAATCCAATCGTGGTATGGAATCCTACTTATTAATATTGTAAAGCTGAAATTTTTTGAGTATGTATGTATGTGTGTTTGTTACTCAATCACGTTAAAACCGATGAACCGATTACCACGAAACTCGGTATGTAGATAGCTGGAGACCTAAAATAGCACATAGGCTACTTTTTATCCCGATATTACCGCGGGATCGGAACTTACGCGGGTGAAACCCCGGGGCGCAGTTAGTAAGTAAACCACAGTTAAATTTAAACAAACAAATAACAACAGTGACTTTGCTTCATATTGTTCTAAGAAGATCATAATATAAACTTGTCTTAACAGCACCTATTTATATACTCTAAGAAATAATAGTCAGTATAATTAATTACCCATAGAAAATAATTAAATTCAACGAACAGTAAATAACTTCCATAAATTGAGTTTATCCACTTTATCCGTTACACCCACTACTTGAAAATTCTTTAATATGAAGCTTTCAGTTATGCCTGTAAAGTTTAAAGGTGATCGCACATTTATCAGCACGTTTCACCGGCACCGCACTTTACGAAATGCTGTGCGTACAGTGTGGGTGAAACGTGCAAGGTTTGACATCATAATAATTAAATTCAACTAACAGTAAATAATTTCCATAAATTGAGTTTTTCCACTTTATCCGTTACACCCACTACTACTACACTACAAAGTTCTTAGAAGTACTCGCCGCATTTTAGCACCGCACCGCCCTTTACGAAATGCGGCGGCGCGTACGGCGCGTACGGTGCTGATAAATGTGCGATCACCTTTATACTCCGGAACTCCATCTTTAAAGTGTTTAGTAAATAAATTTGAGGTCTTCAAATTGATTTCTAGATCTACAGAAACGGTTCGAACAGTCTTTGCCAATATTTGTAAAGTAAACTTTGAATCAATCGAATAGACTAAGTTAGTAAAGATCTCAATTAGAACTTTACCAACTAGTTAAAGAGTTTGCTATATTTCGTTTTTCAACAATAAAAAAGACTTCAAAAAAGCATAAAATAACCTCGCTTATACATACAATGCCACCGACTTATCTTTATTTTTTTTTAATTCTTTTTTTATTTTATCCTTTTTAGTGTACTTTCTTTCAACTACCACAAAAATCATCAAAATTGTAACCATAACTTGAATCATTGAGGAGTTTTCTGATTTTTAATCAGTGGTTTCAGTTGCTCCATTCATCGGTATGTCTATTCTTTTATGGCCTTAATCTACTGGTGGAAATCGAAAACTGACCAATTTACTGTACTCTTGACTTGCAATTCTGTTCATCACTCCGGAGATCCTCATCCGATCTTCACCATTTTTTTATGGAACCATCTGTGATAATGTCTCCTTTCAACCAAAAATAGAATTATCCAAATCGGCTTAGGCATCTTTGAGTAATCGTGGACATACAAAAAAAAGGCCTTAACTAATTGAGAACCTCCTCCTTTTTTGGAAGTCGGTTAAAAATAACAATGACTTTCACAGTGATTTTGTATTCATAAAAGATTTGAACTAGAAGCACCATAATTACAGTTAAGTATTCTGACTTAATTGTTAAAGTTACCAAGTTTTGTTATCTCATTAAAAGTACTTTTTAATTGTGTTCATCATGTCTCAACAATTTTAACTGTAATTTCTAAGTCGTCATGTCAATCTGTTAGCTGAATCAAAACATGTGTCTCGGGAATTGTTGTTTTGAACATACTTTAAGAATTTGTTGTGGAATGTTCTTCGTGTTCAGTCATTTTTTTATTTCATAACATAGGTAAAAAAAAATCCTTTCGGCCGCCATGGTAACCGAGGTTTGGTAATCAGTTACCTATGAAGAAATTTTGCTCTTTCCTGGTAATCCAGTTACTTAAACAATAAACATGGTGATAAATATAAAAATAAAAAACTTTTTATAATTAAAAATGTCTAGAAATTAAAGACATTTTTCGGTTTTAATCGCGTGGTGTTTATAACTTTTAGAATAGTTTCAACGCTTAACGTTTCTAGATCTTTACAAGTTCCTTCTTCAGGATTGACCGAATGACAGAGAGAAAAGAAGAAAAAGATGAAGACATAAAGAAGGGCCAAGGGCCAAGCTGCAATATCCGAATATGCCACGCATAATATTTAACGCAGAAAAATACGACGGCCTTAATAATGAATGCATAAAAATACGACGGCCAATATGGCTCGTTGGAACCCCCGGCTGCAATGAATGTGGGTTCAATTCCCGTCAGAGACAAATAATTATGCTGGATATTATAAAATTGTTTGTATATGTATTACTAGCTGACCCGGCGAACTTAGTTCCGCCTCACGAGGCAAAAAAAAGTACCTCCCCACCAATTTTCAGCCATATCGGTTCTTGAGTTATAAATAGTGGAACTAACACGTCTTTCTTTTATATACATATATTGATTTGTATGTTACATATTATGAAGGTATGTATTATTTCTGTATACTCGACTGAACCCAAGCTAGAGTTTTTTTGTGTAAAGTCGAGCGTTTGACCATTAATCTCACCAGATAATAAGTGAAGCGTGGTCTTAGGATACAACACGCTTATCTATCAGATACGTAGGACGGCGATAAAACAAGTTCACGGACAAAGAATTTAGTTTATCTTCTTCTCTTATATAAAATTTCCATGTCACAATGTTAGTTACCGTACTCCTCCGAAACGGCGCGACCGATTTTTACCAAATTTTATATGCGTATTCAGTAGGTCTGAGAATCGGCTACTATCTTTAATTTATAAGGCAAAACAACGTTTGCCAGGTCAGCTAGTTTTTCTATAATAATAAGTTTATTCTCCAAACAGAATTAAATGATGCAATTACAAATTTCATCATTGACCCCCAAACTAGGTATCCCTGTACCTTGGGGATTTCCTTCCTTATAATAGTACTTTAAGTATCATTCTATACTTAAACGTTAACTAATTAACTAGATAGATAATTAATACTAGACAATAACACAACAATTCAAAGAAAATTATAAAACAGGAGATTTGGCAAATGTATTTCAATTTAGAAGTAACGCAGCTCTTGAATATAATACTACAATATACTTACATATATGTGTGAAATGTTTGTTAAATAATATAATTATTATTTGTTTTTATAAAATGTAGATATCTAGATATATTGTTGTTATAATATTTTTTTTTTTTTTTTTTTTTTTTTTCTATGTGTTAACAACTTACCTGCAGGTACAATCTGAAAAACGCAAGGCTGAGCCTGGCTGCCTACTGAGTTTGACCCTCGGCAAGTGAGCGCTCCGTAGTCCCTTTCACTAGCTGGGGTGTACCTCAATTCGCTCATGCTTCCGTTCACTGTTCCTGTTGAAAAAGGCATACAAATAATAATTGTGGAACTGATCTGATGATGGAAACAGGAAGAATCAACAGAAACTCCAAAAAAAGAAGTAAGAGATTTTAACTTTTGTCTTGTCACGTTTTACCTATAGGGCAAATACCTACCTATATATTTTAATAAAAACTTATGTGTGTAATAACATGTAGGTATGTATTTACGTATGTGTTTTAAGATGTTAGTAAATATGTATGTATATTATAAGGGGGCGGATCGTTTTACATAAATTTTTAACTCCTATCATCGGAGGTCCGAAAATGTTTCACATACCATTTAAAATCATAATGATCATTCTTCATAAAAAAATTAAAAACTAAATATGAAAATATATAATCATTGAAATTTATAATATCACTATTCATACACTTCATTTTTACTAATATTTGTTATAATGTATTAGTTTATCATAATGATCGAAACTCATAATCATTCTAATAAATAACTTTGATATTCATACATGTGTTTTATTCTAATACTCATTTTTATAAATTTCTTAATCATAAGTGTTTTATGCATAATTATTAAAAATCATAATATCTTTATTCATACATTTGTTTCACCTACTATTGTCATCTTACTTGAATTTTGAAATAAAATATACGGAGCACACCGACTCGGATAGGTTAGGTTAATGTAAGAACATGATTACGCGCGAGCGTAGCGAGCGTGCCGCGGCAGCGGTCGCCAAAGCGCCTAATTACTATAAATAAAAAAACCTGATATATCTTAATCATAAGTGTTTTTATTACAACATTATTAACTAAAGAGTAATTTCTAAGAAGAAATATAATAATAGACTAGAAAATATAATTACATTATGAGTTAACTGCGTTTCAAAAAGAAGATCGCCAGAACACAAGTCAAAAACCATCTATAATTTCACAAAGAGTTTGATAATGGGGTAGTTCATAAAAAGTTTTGTTAAGTTGCGTTATTAATACAAAAATTATGATAAATGTCTGTTATTAACTATTCTGAACAACGATATTATGAGTTGAAATATGTTCTTAGTAACAATATTATTAACTAAAGCAATATGATCATTAAATGTTATTTAGAAAAAAATTATGATTTTAGACTGTTCTTGGTAGTAACAGTATTGATAAAAAATTATGAGCTCCGATGGTAGTAATAAAAATGTCTGAATAAAAAAAGTATGATAACCTTTAACTGGTGACGCGCGGTCTCACAGGCCGAGCGACTTTGATGAATAGTCATTTCACCCCTTTCCCCGCACTTCCCGCGTATTAGCGCCTGAGTAGCTTCAAGTTTAGTTGCGCCCACGCCGCAGAAGAGGATAGCTGCGTCGGATTGACCCAAATCGGTGAGTAAGATTGATTCTAAGTTCAGAAGCGGTCTCACAGACCTTATGTCACCACTTACGTACCAAAGTTTGTATAGTGTCAGTTGTATGAAAAAGAACATTTTTGATTAAAGTTCCTTTTTTTAATTTGTTAATTAGTGTCTTATCTTTATAAAAATTAAGTATTTTAGTCTTAATGTGTTGATTTTTTGAGATTTAAGTAATTATTACACTGTTTAGCTATTTTTCTACAGAGACTAATACAGATACAGATTCTTGTAATCATAAGTTAATAATTAAAATTCAATTTAGAGTATACCAATTTGATTCAATTTACACTTTGATAAATTATTTAACATTATAATCATTAGGATTACCCTAATCATAAACAATTTCTATGTTCTACACCAAATAAGACAGCGGCCTGTCAGGCCGCCCGTCACCAGTTGCGTTACACGAATACCATGTCACCAGTCAAAGGTTAAATAAAATTATGAAGAGTGATTATTATGAACACAAATCGGTAGTAAGACAAAGAATATGACTTAAAATTTTATGTGAGCTAATATGGACCCATATTATAAACATGGATAACAATAGGTATTTTATTTTAAAGAAATTATTTTACCGCTATGTATTTTTACCACTGGCGCCATCTAGTCACTGGCACCAGTGGTAAAAATACATCTCGGTATCGTTGCGTTTTTATGTTAAAAACTACGTATGTTGTATGGAAGCCTCCCTAAAACAGTTTTAATGTTATATTTTGGTTTTAGTTACAAAAATACATCGTCAGCTAAATTTCAACAGTCTTTATTACGGTTCATGAGATACAGCCTGGTGACAGACGGACAGACAGGCAGACAGTGGAGTCTCAATAATAATAACCATCCCTCCCTTTGGGTACAGAACCCTAAAAGTAATAATTACTTTAAGAAGAAGACGTCAAAACCAAAAGGAAGGAATTAGTTTCTTTACTAACCTACTGCATTGCCTTCAAGACAATAGCTCGGCAATCGACAACGAGTGATAGGGTCGTCGATATTAAAGTTTAATATCAAGAATTCCTGTTCTCTCCTATAGTTGTGAGACAATACCTGGCTTACCGTATGGATCACCTATAAAGCTACACAATACGAAGATTACAGCTTGGTTATGTTCTGTTCCGCACTTCAATACGTATCGTTACGAATGGGTAATCAAATAGACTTGTGGTAGGTGTAGCAAGGAGGACCTAATTGGGACTATGTGTGATATGTGTACTTACTAGAAATATTTTAAAGAAACAATACTTCTGCAATAACACAACGCGCGATAGACGCCGGGCTGGCGGTAGACTAATTGTAAAGTCGTGCTCCCGGATTGAGTAAGATGCGGGTTCGAATCCAGCCCTGCGTCTATCGTGCGTTGTGTTTTTGGAGAAGTATTGTTTTTTGAAAATATTAAATGAAAGCCCTTTAATATTTTACTATTTTTTACTATTTTTACTTATTTTTTTAATATACCCCTTACCAATTATATAACCTACCTACAGTATAAACAGATTTTTAATGGTTGTAAGAAAGAAAAGCTATATTCGTAATAAGCTAAACAGTAAATCATGAAAGAATGAGTTATTTCGTGGTATGACTACGGACCTCTATCTACAAGAAACAGTTAATTAAATAAATGTTTAAATTTTAGGTTAAATGTTTTAAGAACAAGATTAAAATGTTGACTGTCCCAAAATGTTGAATTTCCTAAAATGTTGAATTCCCAAAATGTTGTATTCCTAAAATGGTGACTCTCTAAATTCTCTAAAATGGTGGTAAAAAAACACTTAGAAAATATCGTGTTAAAAACACTTAGTAAAGGTAAAGTCATAAATTTTGGGAAGGAATTCAATATTTTGGGAAGGTCAACATTTTGGCACTAAAGGTTTGGTACAACATTTTGGTACAAAATTGTTCAAATTGTATGGTTTAAAACATTTTATATCTGCCGTGCCGCACGATATCAAAACAACTCAATGTACGTTTAACCTTACCATATCTAGCGGGGGACACGTTGAAGCTTTCTCCACTGTTATTGAACTGCCAGAAGAAAGTGACGTCAGCAGGGTCGGCGTGCACCGAGCAACGCACGCGCAACGCCTCGTCTATGGCTGCGCCGACCACTTGAGGGGTTGTCTCTGCGCAGACTGGCGTGACTGTTGGGATGTCAGAGAAAAATAAAATAAAATATTCTGCAACGGTTTTTCGGTAACATGTCAAACACCATCTAATTTTTATACTTATACATAGATAGATGCTGTATTGGATACTGAAACAAAAAGTAACACAGAAAAACTTAAATCTAGTGTGGCGTAATGGGCGGCCTTATTGAGGGCGATCTATTCCAGGCAACCGATTATCATACCAATAGCAAAAAAGAAACAAATCATCTTTGGATTATCATATTATATATTTGTACCACGGTGGTAATTGAACCCATAACCCTTGCGTGGTAGATGGGCGTTTAGTAGTTCATTCACCGCGATACAAAGTTTTTAATTACCATGTAAAGTTAATTGACTAATTATTCTGTACTAGCATTTTAGTGAAAGTCAAATATTTATAATTTGTTACTTACTTGCTTACTTATAAACGATGACTAAGTTTATGTAACGTGTGTCTCTGTCTGATAACTTTGAAACTTCATTTCACAGTATGAAGTCATATTAGTCATATAGTCAATTCATAGGCTAACTGTATGTTACGTCTGTTACTGTAGTAACAGACGTAACATACAGTTAGCCATCGTTTATAAGTAATGGGGCTAAAAGATAAGTTACTAAGTTACAAAATCAAAACTAAGTACACTTAGATTCTTCTTCTGTTTTCGCGATGTTGTATTGAAATTAAAGACATTTTTCGGTTTGAATCGCGTGGTTTTTATTACTTTTAGCCGAGAGAGAGACCTTTCCAGGTCTCTTGAGACCTGGAGAGACCTGGAAAGGTCTCGAAACGTTGAGCGTTGTAACAATGCTAAAAGTAATAAAAACCACGCGATTCAAACCGAAAAATGTCTTTAATTTCAATACAACATCGCGAAAACAGAAGAAGAATCTAAGTGTACTTAGTTTTGATTGTCAGTGTACTTAAAAAAATGTCTTTAATTTTAAGTACACTTAGTTTACAACTAAACTAAACTTTGCCACAGTTAATATCTTTACTAGGTTGCCAAAGGGTAAAATAAAGGCAATCAAAAAATATGTGGACAATAATCAAACCGCAACTAAAGTCACAGACATAAGTCAGCAAAAATATAAAAGGGTAGATAACCGTGCGTGTTTATGTTTGTTCGACCCGCTAAATTACAGGAATAAAATAACAATAAATTTTAAAACTCCAAACAGCGAGTTTTCCATTCGTAAAGCGATAAATATAAATCATGTGAACAATTATTTTCGGAGTACCCGAATTATTTTGTCTTCCCCTCTCATTCGGCAATTAAGTGGGCCCCGACCGTTTGCGGAAGGAACCTACCGATCGTCAATATAAGTTCCTATTATAAATCAACTAACGGACATACACCTTTGATTTACGTAGACACACCGAATAATAAAGGCGTGTATTACATTGTCGGGCTGTGTATGGGTTTATCAACTATGGTTGTTATTAAATACAAGCGGGAATTTACACACAGTAGCGGAAAAATATGTGACTATTAATAAACTAGCTGCGCCCCGCGGTTTCACCCGCATAGGTCCCGATCCCGCGGGATTTAGGGGAACAAAAGTGTCCTATATCCTTCTTCTGGTTCTAAGCTACCTTCCCACTCATTTTCAATTAAATCGGTTTAGCCGGTCTCGAGTTATAAATGGTAACACGACTTTCTTTTATATACTTATTTCTAATATATTTTTTACTTAAACAAAATTTTAATGAAAAATGGAAACTACGTTATCGAAAATAAAACAAATCTTAATTTAATAAACCTAAAGTCTAATCTGTAGGTACTTGGCAGCGAGCCCAAAATGCTGGCAGCATTGCCACGCTTTTTTGTAAGGCTTATTTGCGCCGCATACAATCCGCCGTTTAGGTCTCGCCTCGCCTCCACCAATCACACAGAAAAAAACTGTTTATTGTTTGGCTCCTGGCTCCAATCACAAAGTCTCCCATGGCTCAAATATGCTGGTAACTCCGATCAAGAGATATCCCATTATATTTGCAAATAGTATTACTACATTGTCATACATAAGGTTACTACATTGTCGGACTGTGTGTATGGATTTAGCAAACATTGTTTCCAAATTTAGCGATATCCATTGGTATGCCCAAGAGTATAAAACCAATATCTCACTCATTTTCGTGAACTTCATTTAAATCCACGCATAATTTTATCTCCAATTAGCAGAGGACCGTAGTCGAACAAAATTAATACAGCACAAATTGAGGAAATATTTCGCAATATAACTCTGTCTAGTTCAAATATTTTGGATATCAAACTTTTGCAATTAGTAAAATTGATTTGAATCTTCTGAATAGAATTTGGTTATAATCGTTTTCAAGAATCCGAAAACTGAATCAAAATTTAGATACATTAATCATTTATGGATGAACGAAATTAGTCAGGTAAGTGTGTGGACCACCATTAAAAATAACGAGGAAAATGTCCTTTAGAAGAGTACTTTGCTGCAAATAATTCAAAAGACAAATTAGAAATAATAAGTGTGAATGAAGAAGACTTTTATCAAAACGTATTTAATAAAAGTCCTAGCTAAATTGTAAGTCTTCTCTAGACTTACAATGTCTCCATTCCGTTCTATTTATTTTTGTAGCTCGCAATAAATAATTAGGGACACAGTAGAGCTTGTAACCGCTTATTACACTAGCGACCAAATGTAACTTTAGGATTTGAAAGGAAATTTATGCCATGCGGTGAACTAAAACAAAGCTCCTATGAATTAGAGTGAAGCCGCGGAACAACAGATTGGTATGCTAGTAGAACGGCAGTAATATTAGGCAATAATTTTGATGATTTAGAGCCGTCGGTGCCTTCATGCCAATTACTATGCGGACGGTCGGCCGCGGAAGGAAGTCGGTACGTCGATCCCCACCGCAATCATTTGAATACTATTCGTAGAGACATCGGTATTTATAGGCCCGTAATTCATACCGAGGCTCCCGGTGACATTTTATGGCATGCCTGCGCGTCCGACATACATTACGACTGTATTAGGGTTATGCAAATTAACTATCTACCTAGTGTGTTCTACCTTTGATGTTCACACTTCTCTTACGTAAAGTGAGGCTGCAAATTAAAATGTAGATGCTCGTTTGTGAGCTTTAAACTTAAGGTCTAACGAATTAATTCTGTAGGTGGCTGTAACACGAATATGTTTCGGCAATTTAGGTTTTGTTTTCGTAATCGGATTTTCGTTTAAAGCCAGGTATTTTGTGAAATTTAACTTTGTTTCGTGGAACAATACTGAATTAGGATGTAGTACCTGTAAATTTACGTGAATAATGAATGGCTTCCGAATGAATTCTATGGATTAAAAACAACTCGAGACATGCTAATGTTGTTTGAACATTTTTAGACAAAAATGTATTCTATTTGGTGTAAAAAAATCTTAAACATAATATTAATAAGAGAAAGTATTGGTCATACTGCTGAAAAATGCCGTTAATTATTGCGATGATGGTCGTTGAACGTTGGTGTACCCACTACATTAACGCGTTAAAATTATTGCAATAATTATCGCGATGAATATGGCGATTGGCAGCATTGGCGTTTCCCGTTACTGTGGCCGGGCAATTAGAAACTATATCGGTCGGTACGCTCAATAGGTGAAATACAAGATTGTTGCGTATGGATCAATAGGTATACAACAAGAGATTAATGATAGATTTACTTACATTGAATTCGTAAATTGACGACCTGACTTGAAGTCTCGCCTCTCGCATTGGCTGCCTTGCAAGAGTAGGCTCCTGCTTCTTTCCTTGTCACTTTCTGTAGTACTAGTGATCTTGTACTCACGATGATGCCTGAAGACATGTTCTGTGTCACCGGCCTGTCCTATGTTAAAGGGAGAATCAATATTAATCGATAGAGTTTAGGTAGAATTAGAAAGATATAGCCTTAATAATGAACGTGGCGTAAGGTCAGAATAATTTTACCGCTTTTTGTTTCTGTCTGTCAACTTTGATAGCCTTATTAATAAATGGGGAGTAAGGTCGGAATAATTTTGTCACTTTTGTTTCATCTTACTCCACGTTTATTATTCATATTTTAAGGTTATAAAAGTTCTTGTCACGGAAAAAGACAAATCACGTTGTCACTACTCCGACCTTACTCCACGTTTATTAATAAGGTTAATAGAGTTTAATCTCAATTATAGTTTTTGCTCCCTTTATATCAAACTTAAATAGAGTTCATGGAAACTACTCTGTAGAGTCTTCTAATTAACTTCACAGACATTTGAGCTTGTGGAGACAAAACAATGAATTATTAGTTGTTAGAGAATTATTGTATGTATGAATAAATAAAAACAAAACTAGCTAAAACCAAGATAGTAAAATTGTAAATGTCAGGGTATTTTCTGATTTACTCTTATTGGTTTTTACCAAGAGACAAAGTAATTGCATGATAGGTTAAATAAGTTCTCACAAGATTTATGGCAGTGCAAATTATTATATAGGTACCTTCTGAATTGGGGTTAGTATCGAATCGTCTAAATCTCAGGTAGTCTAACGTAATAACTCGTCTAATTGCAGTACGCATAATGTCATTAATATTTACTCAACGTCACTTTATACACAATGTTACATATAAAAATTAAACTCATTTTTCGGTTTTATTTGTGTGAGGTTTATTACTATAAGCAATGTTTCAGACCTTTACAGATCTCTTCTTCAGTTCAGTATCGTGAAGAACAGATCTGTAAAGGTCTTGAAACGTTGGGCATTGAAACAATGCTAAAAGTAATAAACACCGAAAAAAAAAGGGTTAAGGGTTAAGGGTTTTTAAAACCGAAAAAAAAACAGTGCAACATCGCGAAAACAGAAGCATAAATAAATGTTACATTTATTCATCATCGATTAGTCATTACAGTATTCAATATTTACGAGTATAAAACTACCACCAGACTGGTATTTATCTAGAATTTCACCACATTTAGAATGCAAATGCAATATGCATTTGCATTCTAAATAGACATAATAGACATAATAACTTAAGTGCAAGAAAGTGTAGGCTTGACTTCCATAAGTGTAGGCTACACAATACGTATTTCACAAGCTTTTGTACTATCTGTGTTTTACATTAAGGTCACATCTATAATTACCAATAGTTCGTAGTATCCAGGTGTGGCATAAATCGCAGGCAACTAAACTTGCCAATAAATTATTAGAGATCGTTCGTTTTGTCGAATAAGACAAGTGGAAGTGGGGAGTAAATATTATGTGAACTTATCTAATTGGCGAACATAGGTACCTAAATGATTGCTATTAAACATTATGAGAATATGCAAGACTAGCTGCGCCCCGCGGTTTCACCCGCGTAAGTCCCGATCCCGCAGGAATGACGGGATAAAAAGTAGCTTATGTGTTATTCTAGGTGTCCAGCTATCTATATTCCAAGTTTCATCGCAATCGGTTCAGTAGTTTTTGCGTGAAAGAGTAACAAACATCCATACAAAATTTCACATTTATAATATTAGTAGGATTCGGTATGTGTAAATCGGGACGTAGCTACTAAAAATGGCACCTAGGGTATGTATCACAGTTGGGCTTTTTTGGGAACAGAGCCGAATTCAAAATATATTATTTCAAGATGTTGACAGGTACATGAGCTTAACTGAAATTCCATGTCGTGTTCATCGAAAACTGTTGATTATTCCATGACGTAATGTATTTCATGATTTTTTTTAAATATAAAGACTAGAGGTTATAGACATTATTTCCTACATTTTACTGCATTTTTTTAGGAAAAACAGTATTTTTTTGTGTAAAATGTGGATAGATTTTGGAACAATAAGAAGTTTTTATCTTCAAACTACACCATATTGTAGGAAACAATATCACCTACAATCCATACACAAAAAAGAATTTTACCAACATTCCGTCATGAAATAAATCAACATTTTTCGATGACTGACAGGGGTTTTAAGTTTTACTCGTATACCCCTTAATATAAATGAGCGAAGTAAGTGACCCTAAAATATTCTCAACTACAGGAAAAGACGACAAACCAAGACATTGACTGTGTTATGTTTATAATATCGCTATCCGATTTCATTCACAGAGGGCATGACATTTTTGGTTTATTAGAGTAAAATTATAGGTGGTACGTCCACCTTTGATTCGATTTTAAAGGGCATCCAGACCACGTGGCTTACCTTTTGCACCGTAGGTACATTTTACAATACAATAGATTGACATGAGTAAAATGGTTAGTATTTACTGGAATAATAAAAAAAAACTGTCCAATTCTAAGAAAGAACAAATACTTATAGACTAATATATTATTACGCATTATTTTTATAAATACTCAATTTTCGTACAAGCCATTTCCCATTGAGTTAATCTCGAATAATAGACAGGGTTTAATTTCCAAAAATCTTACGCTACACCACAGGTCGCTTACTAGTTCCAAATTTTAAGAGGAGTATATACGCCAACGAACTTGAAACTGAAAATCCCTGTCGGGCTCATCCGAAATTGTTGATTATTTCATGACGGAATGTCGTAGAACTTTTTTTTGTGCACAGATTGTAGGTGACATTGTTTCCTACATTTTGGTGTAGTTTTAAGACAAGAACCTCCTATTGGTGCAAAGCCTATCAAAATTTTAGACAAAAAATGTCTGATTTGGCTAAAATGTCGATAGGCTTCAATACGTTTCGATATATTTGTATGGAAACTGCACTAAAATATCGGAAACAATGTCGCCTACAATCTGTACACAAAAAAAAGTTCTACGACATTCCGTCATGAAATAATCAACAATTTTTGATGCGCCCGGCATGGATTTTCAGTTTTTCAGAATAGGGCCCTTAATGAGATTTCCTAAAGGTTTTTGTAGACTACAGATTTACATCGTCCTATTGTTTGGTGACAATTCACAAATTATCCAAACTAATTATAAAGGGATTTCTTCATTAGAGCTTTATCATAGCGGTTTACGGGCTTCATGTGCATTGTGTTTGCTTCATGTGCATTGTGTATAATTAAGCTGTCTGATTTGTCTGTTCCATTATGTTAGTGAATGTCAGTCTGTGTGCGTGTCCAAAGTATGGATGAGCATCTAGTTGTTATAACGAGATGGCGTTGTTAGTAATCAATAATAATTGACCTATCTATTTACAATTTTTAAGTAACTTTCTGTTCTATCACCCGCTTAAGTTCCAATCCCGTGAAAATAGCGGGATTAAAAGTAGCCCATGTTGCTACTAAGAAATTAATGTATTAAGTTTAGTAGAAGAATGATGAAAATCGTTGGCATTAGTTCCGAAGATTACCTCCAACAATCATTTACCCAAAAAACTTCATATACCTATAGTACGTTTTTTAATTTCAGACCACAATCTGACAGTTTGGCTCCTTGTATTTGACATGTTTTTTCAGAAAGATGGGTCAAATCCTAGTCTACTAATAAAATACGAATTATAGGTACAAAATTATTATTATCGACTGACATAAAATATGTGGTCGGTGATGAGTCGGTGGTAAAATTTACGGGTGAATTACAATATAAAGTTTGGCTGTATGAAACTTACGTTATGGTACCATGATATTCGATGTTCCCTCGGGTTCGCTCGTATGTTGCATTCGAAGTAGACATCGTCCCCTTCTTTGATATCTTGAGGGTTCAAGGTGCTGCCCAGAGTGAGGGATACTAACGGACTGTCTGGATAAAAATAGTCGTCTTTATTTAACTAGAATTTAACAAAGAGAATAAATGATTTATCATCTACTGTGCGCTTCATTATCTATCATAATATAAATAAAATAAATATTGCGCGACGTTACACACAGCGCAATCTAGCCCCATTTTTTTTGTAATACATTGTAATACATATACATATGATACATGGAAAACACACAGACCAATATCTTCATATGACCCAATGGCAATCAGGCATAAGTGGCAGCTGAACAGGACTTAAAATATTAATAGTTCATCGTATACCGCCAAATAAACACTAAAAATAAATTTATTTAAAGGTAAAACCCGAAATACAAAGACTATGAACAGTAACTTATTAAGCTAAAATAAATGAAAAGTATAGGTATTACCTAATTAAAATTAAAAGTCCAAAAATGAGTCCCTAGGTATCGTACCCGAAAGACTGGCAGCGTTGCCTCTTTGTATGGCAATATCTATTCGTTACCCAAAGTAGCAGCCAGCTCTTTGGTCACAGAAACGAATAATTTATTTATTTATATATTTTCTAAGTAGAAAGTAATGTATTAGAGTACCTACTCATATGAAATCAAGCACGCATTGGTTAAATAGGAATCCGATTGTTGCGGTAAACACATAAAACGTCATGACACGCATTTTGCCATGTGTAGGCAGGGCCGCGTGCGAAACGCTAGGCTATAAATTAAGCCAAACCATACCTACTTGGGAAAACCATATTTTTCCAATATAAAAGTAATAATGTACGTGAGTCAAGGATAAAACACGAATAAATGATAAATTATGTTTAATCCAACGCCATCTATTCCGAAATAAGGCACTGCTTTACCACTTTTTCGAGAATTTTAGCACCATTTTCGGCATGAGTTGAACTGAACTCAGTAATGTTGGTGGTGAGACGATTTAGTTGTAGCTGAACACGACCCAGTAATGTTGGTGGTGAGTCGGTTAAGTTGTAGAATATATGTCCTGGCCTGGAAATCGGCAACTGACGGTTCACAAAACAAATTTTATTTAATAAAACAATGATACTAACATACGACATTAAGCTGCAGTTGATCGTCGATGTTCGTCATCGGCAAGTTGGGGTTGGCGGCGACACATTTGACGATGGCGCCGTTGTCGGCGGGACTTGGGCTGAACACCAGCGTGCTAACTGTCCAAGTCTCGTTTGTATGGTCTGTTACCTGTTTGAGATAAGATAAGCACATATTATTATCAGTACCAATAGTGTGAACAGTAAACTATCACTTTTGCGTTACCCAATTTTTTTAATACAGAAAGTTCAAGATTATGTCCGCTAGAAACGCTTTTCAACGAAACGTTTGCGTTAATGTTATACGTCTACTCGCACCAAATAATTGAAATTCCCACCAAGAAGGTGTCGATCAAAACTTTAATTTAAATCCACACCACCAAGTGTAAGTACCTACTATAAAACACTAACGCGGTGTGATTAGTCAATTTTCCGCAAACATTCATTGAAGAACGCTACGTCCCGTTTCTATTCGATCGTTCGGCAATTAGTCGCACGCTAAATCATAGACTGTCTGTGAATGGGCGGGGTGCAGTGAGCAACAATCCATTCTAAACCCACCAGAATTGGCTTTCACGATTCTAGTTAATAGACTAAATTCGATTTCAATTAATCTTTGAGATTAGATTTTAGAGACTTAGGTAGACTTATCTTCATATTAATATTTAAAAAAAATGTTTTTTTTGACGATTACGCTATATGGTTTTGAGACCATGACATTCTGCAACCTTGACTTTCTACGACCATGACATTTTGCACCCGCATGACATTATGCAATTTGGACATTATGCACCTAAACGTTTTTAAAGTGCCCCGAGATTATTTTATAGGGACAAAATTGTGTAAATTCAACAGAATACTTCACATTGCTCGCGTCTGTCCGTCAAAATTTGCCTATGGTAGTTTTGTAAGTCGTACGTGAGCCTTGAGTAATGCTTTTTTATTGTTCCGTACCCAAATGGTAAAAACGGGACCCTATTACTGAGACTTCGCTGTCTGTCCGTCTGTCTGTCCGTCTGTCACCAGGCTGTTGTTCTATGTGTACAGGTTTTTCCGATATCATTGTAAAATAATCAATCACCAGTCAGAGTCATAAGTCAGAGGTATTTGAGTGGGATAACCCAGGCAATGCTAAAAGACATTCATTCTTTAGGAGGTTCTAGCTGCGGTTTGTGGAGCCTTATTTTTAGGGTTCCGTTGCCAAATGGCAAAAAACGGAATGTTTTTATTGATTCGTCATGTCTGTCTGTCTGTCCGTCCGTCCGTATGTCACAGCCACTTATTTCCGAAACTATAAGAGCTATACTGTTGAAACTAGGCGAATAGATGTATTCTGTGAACCGCATTATGATTATCACAGTAAAATAGAAATTAAAAATTGGGGTTCCCATATTTAGAATTGAAACTCAAAATATTTTTTCATTAAACCTACGTGTGGGATATCTATGGATAGGTCTTTAAAAATGATATTGAGGTTTCTAATATCATTTTTTTCTTAACTAGTTAAATAGTTTTACAATTACATCAGTAAAATTAGAAGCCTAATTAATTAAAATTGTCCAATACTTAACAAATCTCGAACAAAGTTTAACAAATGTCCAATCTATTGAAAACCAGCGGACCAGCAATTAGTCGTTCACTAAATCGTAGTCTATCAACGGAACGGTCGGTGACTATCGATTTTAAAGCCGTGCAGTGCGTGTTTGGCTTTACAATGAAAGTTAATTGAGGGATTCGGGTCAAAGCAGACTAGCGATTAGTCAATTGGTCGATACGATGACAGCTCTTTAAAACTTATCTACAGTGAACTAAACTAAGCTAAGTTAGCTTAGCTCGCTAGTTTTTTATACAAGTGGACATAGTTCGGATAGTTACGGTGGGTGCGTTTTCGATTTTAATCGTTTTGGTGTTATTATTTCTAGTAGTTTTTCAGTGCCCGGACGTTTCGAAGACTTTACAGTACCGCTAGATCACGGGTAGCTACTTAGGTGTAAAATGAGTTTTATTTTATACCTATCAGCATTGCGAACATCGAAGAAAAATAGCTAACATTGTTTAGTGGTTTCGGTAGTAGAAGCCTCCAATAGCAGCAAAATGTACAATTATTAGTCTTTAGTCTGTATCTGTAGCGGTTCGACTATTGAAATTAGAACGTAGGTTAATTACCTTCAGGATTTACCTTCGACAATAGACTATTGAAAAATTTCGTGACAAAGCGCTGTGAAATTGGTGTGACATAAAAAGTTTATTATACTGTTTTATTGAATTTCCAGCCAATGTTTAATTAGTATGGATTATTTTATTTCATGTATTTAGCTGCGCAATTTTAGCCCATGTCCACATCTTTAGCTATCGCTTCTGCAGGTTCCGAGGATCACTCTATAAGATTCCGCGTTTGATCCTCGAGGGCAGGATTTTGGGGAAGAGAAGCCGAGGTCAACAGAGAAGGAAATGACTGGATGACATAAAACAGTGGACTGGACTAGCATTATATTGTCCCGCCACTAAAGAATGCATAGAATACACCCGCCACTAAAGAATGCTACATGGGATCGCAAGAAATTTTGCCTACTGACCTCCGAACTTCATTATGAAAATGGCACTGGATGATTATGATGAGGTTTCGATTAAATTTGCAACACACATCTTATAAAGTTATACTATTACACATACAAACTTTCAACTATAAAGAAGAATTTAGCTTAGAGTGTGTAAAATTTGTGCATCTTTAATCAAAGATGAAATTGAAATTTTAGATGATCTAACTATTGGTTTTAAGATGGGCGTAAATAATTTCAATTTGTTTGACTTTACCACTTAATTTGGAAACCTCAAGAATATTAAGGTATACTTCTTCTCTGTTTTGCCTTACATTAGCTGTGCAAGGTAAATAATCTCTTTCTTTGTCTACCTTTGAAGATATCGATTGTAAAGTTCATACATTTATGGTATAGAAATGAGTGTAAATTTTTTCTATTTTTAACATCGGAACAAAAATATAAATGGTCATTCGATTATGTAAAAGTTATCATAAAATGGTTTAGGTTTCTAGTTTAATAATATAGAATATTCAACGTAGAAAACAGTTTGATCAAAGAATAAAATAAAATTCACTTTGATCAAAGAATTTTCAAATATGATTGTGTCTCAAGCATTTATGAGTGTAATCTTGTATCTAATCATAGAACGAACTTCTAGTGAAGTGGGTAATATCGAATTTTAATATTATTTAAGCAGGTTTATTTATTGATTGGATTTTGTGATTCTTGTAAACCTATATATAAGACTTTAAAATTAAATTAAATCATTTATTTCAGAATATAATTCCATAGTTACATAAAAATTAAATTAAACACAATAAATTAAACAAGAACAGGACAAAATTAAACTTATCTACTAAAACTTACATACCTAGTCTTACATGATATCCCTATATCCAATTTTCCTTTAAGGGAAAACATCAAATATTAAATAAAATCTAAGCCTGCGCTAGTTCAAATGTTCACTATCACCCTAACGTCCATATAATCATCACTAAATGGAGAGGTAGTTGAAACCGCCCTGCGGACTAAAGAATTACATCAAAACTTTGTCTTTAGTATAATGAAAAAAAAATTGTACTAGTTTCTTCTGCGATTGCTTGGTCGGTATTTTACAAAGAACTTACCATTTTCCTGTCATAACTCCTGTTGTCTTTGAACCAGGTGATGTGAGCAGCCGGTCTACTGCCTTCGGCTACGCATTTCAACGTAGCGGAAGATCCCGCGATTAGTTGTTGCGGTCGGTTGATCAGAGATACCGATAGAGGCGCCACTGTTGATAAAATAAAAATCTATTATCCCTCAAGCTTATTGTTTCAAACAGCCTTATTAATAAACGTGGAGTAAAGTCGGACTTTCAAGACTTGTTGACAGATAGAAACAAAAAACTGGGATAATTACTTCGACCTGACTCCACATTTAAAATAAGGCTAAAAGTTTTAAAGCGGATCGGACCGTCCACCGTTATTTTAAATAGCCAGTTTTTAAAACTAGTATAGCTAACCAGTATAGCTGGCATATTTTGCTGTCAACGCACATGTATGACAAACTAGCTCAACTATGTGAGGCTAAACTAAAGTAACAAAGTAACTAATGTAGTTTAGTCGGCGGTGGGTTATCGGCTTACACCTCCACATAGGTTTCAATAATGCTTGTTCAAAACCATAAAAAAAATTACTAGTAGATGGCGGCAGCCGCCTTAGTTGACAAATATTGCTGTTACGGTGTAGGAAAACCTCGGTTAGTTCGTTCCAGGGTTCCAAGTCTGCTCTCACAATCTATAGAATAGTAATTGTCGTATTTGGCGTGTATTTGACCACATTTGTCTACCAAATGTGTCTTAAATGCCAAATATGACAATTACTATTCTACAGACACTCTATTGAGACACGATTGTGAGAGCAGACTTGGGGCCCTGAAGTATTGATTAATCCTTTACTTTGGGTATGATCGATTAAGCTGAAATAGTTGTTTAGGTGCTGGGTAAGCCTACTACATCTATATAATGTAATACTGCCCAAAGCGCCATGAAAAGTACAGATTAACGTTGCTGGCGCTCTAAAATTATGTAGATAAACCTGCTTGTTATCTCGGTCCCTCGAGGCACACAACAGCCGTTGTAAAAACCTACACAATTTTAAAATTGTACTTACTTAACTAATTAGGTTTAATTCTATGTAATGCCTACGGAAACCAAATTTTTGTAAACTTGTAAACTTCTAAGATAGAATATTAATCTCATGCACGATTTCACGAGCGAGCGATGTTCCTGGTTCCTGGTTGCATCCCTCTCGACACCAACCCTTCTTGGGACCAAGTAGTGCCTAACTAATCCAATAAACCTTAAAAATAGCTTTATGATAAATAATTATCATAAAGTTTTTTTTTACTAGCTTACTGAAATTTCCCGGAAGTGCAGTGCTTATGGCCAAAGTATGTATAGGAGGAGGAGCTCTTGGCTTAGCTACACCTGCCGATCTTGAATGGTCGTGCGGGTTAAGCAATGCTTGGCCTGGTCATTACTTGGATGGGTGACCGATTTTTTTTGTGGCAAAAAATCACTTTCCTGAGCTCCTCCGCAGTTCGAAAGGCTCGTTAAGCAGTTGGTCCCGGTTATTATATCTAATAGCAGTCGTAAAATCAAGTTAGAGCGACCTGAAAAACTCTAACACTAGGCGAGCACTATACGAAAGAAGAAGAAGTACCTACATATTTATAAAACTCGATTTTCGATTTATTCGATACCTCGGGGCTCAAAGGGCGTAATCGCCATTGTGGCGAAATTGACTTTTTAATGCAGCCCTACTTATTTTTTCAATCTGTATCGATCTGCAAAATTATTTACGTTTTCGTAAAGTACCAGTAAAACAAAAGTCAATTAAATAAAGTATTTACGAGTACCTACACTTGTGATATGGTACCTTTTCTTTTAACACGTTCAAACATATTATTTATCTGCAATGTAATAATAACTAAGTTATTTACTTCATAGACGGTAGTTGTTGCCATTCTGTGTTCATTTAGTAAGAAAATATTGTTTAATACTTTTAAGGCACGTACAGACTGCGTGCTTTGTGAGAAAGATGTAAGAGCTTAGTAATGTTAGTTGAATTGAACTAACATACGTGCACTTAGATCTCGTAGCACGTAACAGATCTCAGAAGTGGTAATAACCTACTAAAAATTTCTTAGTTACGAGTACTAATGAAAAATGTGTACGTAGTTATTAATAAGGGGAGTAAAAATAGATTACCTACAATACATGAAGTCCCAAGGTATGGTACCAATAAGACTGGATGCATGGCCTCTTTGGATAGCAATTCCTATTCGTTAGACAAAGTAGCGGCCATCTCTTTGGTCATCAGAAGCTTGAGCTAATAATTTTGAAGTCTTATATATAAAATTTCCATGTCACAATGTTAGTTACCGTACTCCTCCGAAACGGCTTCACCGATCTCCACCAAACTCCACATGCGCATTCAGTAGGTCTGAGAATCGGCTACTATCTATAATTTATAAGGCAAAACAACGTTTGCCGGGTCAGCTAGTATTTATATAAAATTCTAATGCCTTACTTCTTAATAGTAGGTACTCTTACGTTCCCTTTTCTCAACCCTTTGTAGAGTTTTTTAATTTTCAATGTATCACAAATTATTTAGAAGATATGCAGAACTTTAAAGTTAAATGAGTTATAAAACTTAAAATCTTGCAACTCAAACTCTTCAAATGCAAATACGTTTACTCCTAGAAAAGGGTTGCGGTATCTGCTGTATCGCGGGTTACCCACGTTACTAACGTTAATAATTATAAAAAAGGTTAATTATCGGATCTACGAATGTGCAATATGGTTCTGCAAGCGATTGATAATTTCAGTTTGTGCTGATATGATGTCTAATTCTACTTTATGAGTGAGGATTTCCCTGCTGACATGGGAAAAAGAAAAGGGAAGAAAAAAGGTCGGATATTTCCACGTCACCCCTGTCAACATAAACACATTTAAATAATAGCTTGTCCTATTTATGTATTCTGTGATAATAGCTAGTATTAATTTTGTTGAGATTTCAATAATAGCTTTTTATTGAAATCTAGACGGCGGGACTCGATATTGGCAGATTATATTGTACTAACCCAATCAATGAATCTATGATATAGGTACCTACTTAAAGTTATTTACGTTTGAAATCAGATAGGTATGTTCGACACAAAATTAAACAATCACTTAAACATTATTTCTTAGTGTTAATCCACACTTAGGAAATACTGCTTTTTTTGAAAAAATGCTTTCAAAAACTTTAACTCGCCGGGTACTAAAGTTTTTGAAAGCATTTTTTCAAAAAAGCAATCACTTAAAGTTTGCATATCAAAAAACTTAAAATCGTAAAGTTAAGCAAAGATGAATTAAAGCTTATAACTAGTCTATTTCACATGAACAACTTCTCGTTAATACCGTTTAAAACTGATCAACCAGTCGTTCATTAACCTACAGACAAAATTCGCTTTTTTAAATAAAAGATGTGGCTGGTTCAAAAGAAAATATAAACTGTTTTTAAAACACTAAAATCAGTCTACTATAATTTTATTGTACGCTTGAAATTCATGCAAATTACAGTCTGACACAAAAAGGATTAATAAAATCTTTTCAAGCTTGAGATGGTCCCATTAAACCTCGAGTGTATTTTTTCACTTGAAATTTTTATTTTATTTGGTTGTTAACGGCCCGTAGGTTTAATTAAATGAAAATATTGTGGTTAGCTAAAATGAAACATCCACTATGAAAACGAATGAATTATTTTCACAGCGTTAGTAGGTACCTTAAAACTTCAAATGTTTCAAGGAATTTTTAAATTTAACTCAGTTTATGAACCTATGTTTTATAGCTCTGTCGTAGTAGAAAAGAAATTACTATTTTCTTGTCTCCAGTTTTCGACATCAATTTTAAAAAGCAGCGTATAAATTAAGATTAAGGTTACAATAAACGAAATTGTGTTGCATTTATTGTGACTTAAATTATTCTAGTCACGTTATTGCGTCAACGATTCATAGTTATTTATTTTTTAAGTGAAGAAATTGATGAGTTAGTCGGCAGAAATATTACTTAGCTGATTGTTTTCGGTTCATTTCAAACTCTAAATGATGGTCCAGTTTCTTGTGTCTCGCTTTTGTGAATTACATTATATTTTAGCGTAAATGTGACCTGGTAAAATTATTGGTTTATCTCAGTAAACTTAGAAAAGAACATGCTAACATGCTACTGACAAACCCACGTAAGAGCGTCATCATTAGCGATCAAGTGAATGGAACGAGCACAATATAAAACACAAATCGCCCCTGATTTTACTCAAACAGACTTACACTCACTCTAACACAGTAGAAAACACATTCGAGCGGATCCGTCCCGCTCGAAAACCGCTAGTGTGATAAGGTATACTAAGCCATCCAGAGACAGTTTTTCACCCTGAACTAAAACGTATGCCAAAAACATCGTTAGAAAATCCTGGGAGATACATTTTTAATCTGACCTAGTGCAAGCCCGCTGCAAGACTGTATAAAGCAAAATCGGTTATGTTAAATTATATAATAAAATATTATAGCAGTAGACGATGTCTAAATACAAATACATTTTTGGGAAATTCAACATTTTGGTCCTAAAGGATTTATTGCCTAAAAAAAAAAACACAATAAAAGTAACATGGACTCCCTGGGCTGAACATAGAACCGACTTTACAAAAGTTTATAAGTATATGAAAAAGTAAGTAATTCAAAAAAACTTACAGTTCATTTCCAACCGCACACTCTTCTCCTGAGATGGTACTAAGTTAGTATTAGCGGCTCTACACTTGAAGGTGGTATTTAAGTCTTCGCGTTTTAGGTGTGGCAGTTCTAATCGGTTGACTACGACGTGGACGTCAGTCTTCATGCCGATGTATTGCGTGCCGGGCGTGCCGTTTATCCACCATGTCACTGTAGGTTCAGGGCGCCCTGTGGTGGGGAAGGAAAAGGGGTTTTATTAATTTCATTTTGATTTAATGTTTGAACAAACAACACTAAAACTTAAATCTAAAAAGAAAAAAACCCGTCGTCGATAACACCCTCCCGAGACATGGTCCCCAAGATGCTGGCGGCATTCCCCCTCTGAATAGCGAGACTAACTCGCTGGGACAGAAAACCGCCAGCCCTGGGATCAGCAGTCGCCTCGATCAGGCGCCTCGGCAACTCCTTCAAGAATTTTTGAACTGGAAATTAAATTCGTGTTTTGATATCACTCTTACGGTAAAGGAAAAACATCGTGAGACAACCGACATGTCCTAGGATTCACCACGGTTAGAAGACATGGGACTGTTGCCAATCCTGAGTAGGCTTCTGTGGCATCTAACTCCCTAACCTCCATTAAGACGAGACCTTTGCCCTACAGTGAGACAATTTAGCGAGTTTTATTTAATTCTTTCCAAAATTCGACTCCCAGTCCTATTCGAACGGGACCCCTGAATCACTGTTCCTGTGCTCTTATCGCTACGTCACATGAGGAATTCCTATTGTTTTTATGGCGCCATCGGTTACTGGCAAGATTTAATCCAGGAGCACAATACTGGAAAGCATCTTTTCAATAAACTTTTCATCTTGAGTATTTTTTTGTACGAAATAGACAACTTTGACAACCATTGAATCAAAATCATGCAATTCCATTCATAGAAAAATAACGCTCACTCTGCAAATAAAGCGCAATTTTATCTCGAAAAACTAACCGTGTGCAATGTATTTGGAGTCACATAATTAAATATGTGTCTGATAACAGGGTCAGAGCCTAAATCCCCTTGTGTCCGCCCCGCTGCGTCATCACAATTGGTGGGCACACAGGCGAAGATAATCCAACGTACTGGCTCAACGCCAGCCGGCCATACTGCGGACTTTTCAATGAACCCATTCGGATGGAATATCTCTCCAATGTTTCCATAAAAGAAATCAAGCAATAGAAAAATTTAACTCGAACTGTTCGACGGTTCATTTTTTCTCTATATTTGAATGGCCAGCTTTACTTGGGATTAGTGCTTCCGAATAATGGGCCGAGTATTATTGACGTCCATTGTTGAACACCTTTATGGAAAATCATGTTTTGGTAGTAAATAACCGATGTGACGAAGCTTATGAAATGGACTCTACGATTTTACCTGGGTAAGTCATCAACTCGTGGAAAATCGGAAATAAAGTAAACAATGTGTTTGTATGACCAACACAAAAACTATCTTTAAATAATACAAACGAAAGAGTTGTTTTAAACATAAAAAGCTGAGCCAATGAGCTCCTCGCTCATTGGTCTAGCTGCGCTCGACGATCTTGTATGGGACACCAATAATGCATGCGAAAAAACGTTTTCTCGAGCTGGCGTGCACCGAAGGCATGTTAAGCAGGTAGACCAAAGAGTAATATAATAGTATAGGTTCCTGGTTGTTATCTCTAACAGCAGTCGTTAGGTTTAGTTTGAGGCCCTAGGTCGACCTGAAAACTCAAACAAACCTAACCTCATATTACTATAAAACAAATTTATGGATTCAATTAGTTAATTCTTGGGTTAATGTACAGAAAATTAAAATCGGTAATTGCGGATGGAACCACAAGTTTTAACTAAGTTATTTTCTTTTTTTAATCTTGATCGATAGTAAATGACGAAGTGGTATAACACGTAGCACGCTTCTCCAAAACTTGTCTCGCTCCACAATTTAAAAAAAAAATGCAATGACAATCTCACCTCCTCGAACTTCACAAACTAGTACCAAAGCTGCTCCTTCTTCCAATGGTCCCACCACTCCTGACACATCAGCTCCAGACTTATCGTAAAGCAGCATTTGATGAGGGGGCACTGAAACAAATATATAATAAAATAAAATGCAGAACCCACTTTATGCCACATTTATAAAAGACTTGGGAACCGGCGATTTTATGTGATCATTATTTTACACTTCACAGACACCTTATGAGGGTTCTAAAAGTTTTAAGACATCTAGTTTGGTTAGCAAAGAGTTCTTCTTGATATGATTAAAACTTAAGTTATATTTTTCTACATAACAACTTGAAATAATTTTAAAATTAAAGGAGAAAGAGGACAGGTGACCCTCGCTCCGGCTCGTACCTGGTGCAAAGGTTAGCTATTGCCATTCAACGCGTCAATGCTGCCAGCGTTATGGGTACCTTTGCGCCGGGTACAATTCGGGGTGGGTTATTTTAATATAAGTTATTATTTTGTTTCTTAATTTGTATATTTCTTATATGTACCTACCTATGTAAATATATGTAAACTGAGAAGAAACTGACTGAAACTGTCTATCCTGAAGAAGAGACCTGGAAAGGTCTCGAAACGTTGAGCGTTGTAACAATGCTAAAAGTAATAAAAAACCACGCGATTCAAACCGAAAAATGTCTTTAATTTCAATACAACATCGCGAAAACAGAAGAAGAATCAATAAATAAGTACCTAGATAAAAAACGGGGCAAGTGCGACACTCGCGCACAAAGGGTTCCGTACCACTATCACAATTGGATACGGAACCCTAAAATGGTTTACAACAACCAATTTTTAAATTTTATAGGAAAATATGAAATATTTATCTTCGATTCTTACTCCCATCAAACGACCGAATCACTCAAAAAAAAAAAAACCTTGGCACAAAGAAAATCTGAAACTTATAAGAAACTCTTTGGTAAGTAAGGCAGACTGGTATATTTGACAGATAGGGCAGCCATTTTGAATTCCATGACCAACTCGATTTGTCCTGACCAATCAGAAGCGACCTCACATTGTACCAAACTCCTTGTTATTTTTGAAACACGTTTGTTGTATGGGAGCCCCATTTAAATAATTGTTTTATTTTGTTTTTGTAGCGGCAACCGAAATACATCTTCTGTGAAAATTTCAACCTTCTAGCTATTACGGTTACCTGAGATACAGCCTGGTGACAGACGGACGGACGGACGGACGGACGGACGGACGGACGGACGGACGGACGGACGGACAGACAGACAGACAGACAGACAGCGAAGTCTCAGTAATAGGGTCCCGTTTTTACCTTTAGGTACGGAACCCTAAAAACAATGTGAGCAGTCACGGGACGCCCGGCAGATGTGAAACATCGACTTGCTACGTATATTACATATTATATTCCATCATATAGGTAGGTATATATACTTATAGAGTGACGAGGCGTCGCCATGGCCTGTATCGCCACGTGGATTTTTAGGTTTAGGTACCCGCGCCTATAGATGTTTCACATCAATAAAATATAATCAAGGATAAAATTCATAATCGGAGTTCGGAAAATCACGGTAAAATAGTTTTCTCTTTTTAATTATTATGCAAAAAAGATACGCGGTATGCAACACTTTTACTGCTATTTTACAGTTTTACTTTTGATCCACTTTGTAGTTGATAAGTTTTGAAATTTTATTCCGCAAGAAAATTGAACAACAAATAATAAAGAAAACAAACATAGCAGTAAATAAATTAATTTATATGCCGCTGAGCTCATTTAGAAGGGTCAGTCCTTATAGCGTCCATTGTGATTCTCACGAAGAAAATATAATAAAATATTAATGATGTTTACTATTTTTCCCTCGTCAAGCCATATTTTTTCATACTATCTGTATATTGTTGACTATGGAAACATGAACAAATAAATATAACACATGACTAGGGCATGACACAGAATGTCAAGGTTGCAGGTTCAAGTCCTGTCGGATGCATATTTTTGGAAAGCATTTCTGAAGAGAAATGCTTTCCAAAAATGAATATATGAAAAATATATGAAGATATACCTAGTACAATTTTTTTCTCAATAGTTATGTCACATCGCACTAAAGGTATTGAATGACACTGTGTTAAAGAAATTTATAAATTTTACACGATTTGTTAACATGGTTAAAACGTGTCGTAGTAACAAAATAAATAATATTACGCGATTAAGACTCTGTAAAATATAACTATTTTTAAAGAAATTACCCCTTAGTTTCTCAAAACTTTTAACGACCATTATAGACACTTTCTTATGAAATGGTTTTATAACTTTTTTCTAGATGGCACAGTGAAATTATAGATTTTATCGACCGTTGACTTAACAAGCAGTCGTTTCCCTGTCTTTCAAAACTGCTAGAAATGCATTATGTATTTAAACTATCTCATAGAAAAGCATAAATATACTCGTAGTTTAACCACCGTTAAAGTTAAAGGTCTTTGAAAATCTCGAGAAACCGAGGGATAGTAGATTATACTAGAAGATGTTATGATTATTACATTTTTACCATAATTATATTGCAAACTAACAGCGCAGTGAATTTGAGGATGATAAAACAAGCCTATGTCATTAGAGATCTCTAGAAATTAAGTTTGCACGCAATCGGTTTAGCATTTTTTGTGTGCAGGAGCTATAAACACACACATACACACAAATATTTGTAGGATTATTGTTAATACGCTCAATTGTTACATTCAATGCAATAAATAAGGTTCTCAATTTGATCACCATCCAATCAACATAACGCGACCCGTTACAAACGTGAATTAACATTATCAAAAGGCCGTGGATACGAATAGCAACCCCTTAGGTAAGATATAACATTAGCGGCACCATTTGATTATTATTTGACGCCATTAATAGGTACCCTCCCTTCTCAATGGTAATTGGATATTTTATGGTGTTATGAATAAGGCTGATTACAGAAGTATGAGAGTTCTTTGTGTGAGCAGTCCCTTTGCCAACAAAAGCCTCCTTGCAAATTACCTCTCGGCGCGAACACACTAATGGATTTCAATGGAGTTGCATGCATATATGCGATGTAGGCTTACTTTTAAATGCTTTGTTCTGCGTAAAAAGAAATTTCCTCAGTCATCTCCTTTGCGAACAGCTTACGTCGTCGTCAATAGAGTAAGTAATTTCTTTGAAAATTCCCTACAGTGGTTTATTCATTTCATAACATCGTTTTCGATTAACATTATTTCATACATTTTCTTCTGTTTTCGCGATGTTGTATAGAAAAAACCCGCGTAGTGTTTATTGCTTTAGCGAGTAGCTTTACCTGTAAAGGTCTCTTCTTCGGGATTGACTGAGATGTGATTTGTCTCGAAACGTTAAGCATTGAAACAATGCTAAAAGTATTAAAAACAACACGCGATTAAGACGACAGTCTACCTACTCTTTCTCCATACAAACGTAGTCGACTGTTTCCTCCCTGGATAAAGACATTAGAGCAAATATGTTTATGCCATAAAACCTATATCTGCCATGACTATGCCCCTACGTTTTTTTTTTAAATTTAGAATTAGGATACAAATAAAATTCAGAAAAATTAGACCATAATGGCATAAACATATTTTTTCTTATGTATGTATCCAGGAAGGAAACAGTCAACTACGTTTGTAAAGTTTGTGTGGAGAAAAGAGTAGGTAGACTGACCCCTTAAAAGCAAAAAATGAGTTTAATTTCTAAACATTATTTCGTCGAGTTTAAATAATATTTTATTAGAACTAAGTAGTTCCATTTTAACAAAACCAATTTGACAACAGTAATTACTCAGTTACGACGAAGCAAAGCTGTTCGTTACGACACGGGGCTATGAATAAAATCAATTTGCCAAATATTTTACACCGTTACGGAAAATTAAAATTAATGCGAATGCCGTCGTTGAACAACATAATTACGTCATCAAGGTGTTTAATGGAACACGAGACAAATTTTCTTCTTGGGATTTAATCGGTACTTTCCTTACGTAGGTAGGTACCTATATTAATAATGATAAAACTTATCTCGACTGAGAACTGACTTCATTCAGACAATTTGATCTATTCAAATCTAATTTCCGTTTAAATTTAACCTGTCTTCTGCAGATTTTATCTGCGTCATCGTCGGCGGCAGTTTTTATCTGAGAGGTAGTTGAGCAAGTCGGGAATCCAGCGTCGACAGTTCATAATTAAAATGTCTGCGCGTTGCCATAACGCGGCGACCGCCTACCGCCAGTGCTCTCGCGATTCCTCCGTAATCATTAAATTGATTCTCTGTCGTCGCCTCATAAAATTTCCATTAAAAGTTACTACTCTTGGTATTTTTATGGAAATTGGTAGATTACCTGATCGTTCGGCCTTACATTCTAAAATTGGTTACTTGAGAAAATTAACTGATTGGTTGTAAAACTGAACTTTATTGCTGTTGAATTAGAAGTTTTAATTGATTAGCGAGTTTCCGGGAATTGACTTACCTATTACAGTCAAGCGTATTTGAAAGTTTCTTGTGGGTGAGTTTTTGAAGTCGACCCTGCATCGGTAGACTCCTTCGTCATCGAGCTGGACTGAACTGAGGGTCAGAGCTGCTGGGCGCGCGACGGTGGCGAAGTATGCTCGAGGACCGAAAGCGCTTGGGTCTGACCATTGCAGCGCACTGTTGAAGGACCGCCCTCTTACGTCAAAACTGTAACAAAACAATTATATTTTACTAGCTGTGTCTCACGGTGTCACCCGTAAGTCCCGATCCCGTGGGAATTTTCAAAAAATATTTCTAATTGTGTGTGATGTAATACATAAAGAACACACTCTTCTAATTTCAGCTCTCTGCTATTAGCGGTTTAGGTTGTTTGTTGATCAATCAGTCAGTCAGGACAAAGCTTTATATAGATATAGATTGATCTTATCTGCTTCTTGCATTTTATGGTGAATTGGCTGTCTCGTGATTTCTCGGGTAATGTAAAATGTTGCTTTTGCGGTTTGTATGCTATCTATATACATTTTAGACAAATAAGTCTATTGTATCAGTGACTAGGTTATGTGTGCCTAGGTGCCAACTACTAGGTACCCAGTTAGGTAATGACAATAAAAAAGCACTTTCGATGATTATTCATTGTAGGTATGGATTAATAATAAAAATAGGTTACCCATTTCGATCACTACCTATTTTATCCGATGTTACAATATTTTAATCCGGCTGCTGAACATCAAATCGAAACAAAACAAATAGAATTTCTATTTTATTGAATAACTTTAATAAATAACTCAAACAAAGTTTGTCGTTTAAGTATTTTGATTAAACAAAAAATATTATTTCAAAAAAAAACGACGACGTGTCTTGTGAAGTTTTTCAATTTCCGGACAAGCAATATTTTGTGATTGTACCTCCTAATTTAAAGGTTACGGAAAAAGCTTCAAAGGTAAGTTTAGAAATTGCGTGGTCAACACTAGGTATACAGTACAGGGTCATTCATTATTAGAACTATTTATGAATTGTATACTATTGCCGCATTCAGTAAAGAACTAAAGTATCAAAACATGTCACAAGTACGTTCTTATATAAAAAAAAATATTTGTCTTGTAATCCTCTTCTTCCGTCGTTCCCTCGTTGATGAAGATCGTGACCCCAGGTATGCAATCTGGCAAACGTCTTCCTCCAGTGATCTCTGTCGGTGACCTGATGAAGAGTCGTGCTAAGAGGAATCTCCAGTTGTTCGGATACTGGGCCCGACCATCGTTTAGGGCTCCGCTCTCGTGGTCTTTTACCATTAACTTTCCCATTCACCATCAGGCGCTCCAGATTGTCGGAGCTCAATTCAGTTCATCAGTCAGTCGGGACAAAGCATACTTTGACTTCAGCTCTGGATCGTATTTGGTGCCAAGGATAGCCATTGCCATACAAAGGGGAAATGCTGCCAGCATCTGTGGTTCTTTTGCGCCGGGTACGATCAAGGGCGGTTTGTTTGATTGATTGAATAAATAAATTATAACTTTGAAACTTGTTCGTACAAACTGTTATATTTTATACACATTGAGCAGATGTGCCGCGGTCTGTTACTGAATTGGTAACTATGTCAGGTTGAACCCTTAAACACGCTTTTTATGAAGGCATTATCTCCGTTAACCGTTCCGCCTCTTTATTGCCTTCTAGATAACTTATAATTATAATTTCGCGTAATTGTCTGTTGGCGTAAACGGGCCCTATTCAGTAGCAGCAGAGTCGAAAATTAGCTAATGACATCGTTATATTTTTGTTATACTCTTAGCCTTTGACTTGGAAATTGAGTTTTTAAGTGGAATTACTATTCAAAAAAGTAAGTAGGCAGAATTTTTTATTTAATCTCCTGGTGAAGTTACTTTTTAATGTTTTTTTAGATAGCAGACCTAGGACAAATTTTCTTCAAAATTAATTACTTCTCAATGGAATTGGTTATTAGGGTTCCGTACATAAATGGTAAGAAAAGTTTATATTACAGTCTGTGTAACATGACCTGTTGCGCGGCTGTAGCGTATAAGACTCCGCTATCAGTCTATCTGTCTGTCACCACATCACCATCATCGTCACGTCTCATCATACCACATAACATTGTCACACGACATCATCACACCACAACATCTACATCTCACACCATACATCATATAAACCGTTACATCACTACACCGACCGTCACCGACTACATCTTATAAGCCGTGATAGCTAGGCAGCTGAGTTTATAAATAACATTACGCTTACTTAATTTAAAAATTCGCATTTGTATAATCATCTAGACAGAGAAAAGTAATTATTTAATAGGTATTTATTACTTACACACAAACTTTCACTACATAACATTAGTACCATTAGATCGTTTGTAAATTCGCGTGGGACCATTTAATGTATTATTCCAAAAGATAATAAAAATTACGAGACCTATACCTACATAAAACCCCGCGAAACCTCAAGAAGAAGACGAAAAAAGTCCAACAGCCACAACTTGACCCAATTCGCAATCGCCTTGAATGAAATCCATAAAAATATCATAAGATTCCACTCAAAACTCCACGGAAATTCACCAACTTTAAGGCCTTAAAAACTCTGAATGCGTATTTAATTAACAGGGTAAAGTCGGGACTAATGAACTGTTTCCTACGTTAAACGGATGAACTGAAGCCGAGCACAACCGATCCAATTACCTAGCTTTAGAGACACACCTACATACAACGAAACACACTTAAGACGTCTCACAAGCTCCTTAGGATATCAGTCTTGAATGTTTGGTGGGCGATGAGGATCTATGTTGCTCGTGGATCTATTATCTGGGAAGTTTATTTATTGGAAATTAGTTAGGTATTGGAATTGAGACATTTTTCGGTTTTAATCGCGTGGTGTTTATAACTTTGGCATTGTTTCAATACTCAAAGTTTTATTTTCAATCCAACATCTTGAGAACACAAGAAAAACCTGTGTTAACTACCTAGTATTTAATATTTTTTTTACCGCACACAAATACTTTCGCAACTATTACGAGTTAAATATTGGTAACTGTTTGAGAACGTATGCAACAAATGAACTTATCCTTTGTACCCATAGCCAGAGTTTAAATGAATATGGGTATGAAGTTTTCTTTGCCCATCGTAAAAGGTGACCAAAAAGAGATTCTTCGTAGGGGCTTCGAAAGAGGGCTTCGGCCACAGCTTGTTAGTTAGGTATACTCAGATGCCATGATGAAATAAGTCTTTACAGCAATTGCTTGACACAAAACACGTACCTGTAGATTGGTTTTCCCCCACTTTTCCTGAACCATAGCACCATGTAAACCCTGTCTTCAGTGACGTCCGGAGTGACGTCACACGGTAGTGACGCCTTCCTCCCTAGGACTGCGTCGACATCCACTGTTGATACTGAAACAAAAGAAAGAAATTGTACACCTAGAACTAGCAAGTAGTCAGCATGAATACTTGCTATCGAACCCACAACCTTCTGTGTTACAGCTGCGTATTTGCCCGACACGACACAGAGGCAGTCAAAAAGGGAACTACTATATTAGAAATGTTGGGCAAAGGACAGGAGGGTTACTGCGGTTACCCGAAGTAACCCTCCAGGACTCTTGTCTCTCCTTTGCTCAAATCTGTCATCGAAGTGTGACAGACAGTCAAGAGTTAGTTGATCTAAGTTCAATGCTATAACGTATAAGTAAAAAATCTATCTACGAGTATCTATACATATAATAAAATCGTAACTTAGCGGTGTCTGTTTTTGGAAGATATAAAAAAAAGATAAATTGTAGGGGTATCTATTAACGCAGTAGAACCTATTTTTCTATTTTTCTGGTTGTCTGTTTGTCTGTTTGTCTGTTTGTCTGTTTGTGTGTGCCTTTGTGCCCGCTAATCTCAGAAACGGCTTATCCGATTTTAACCAAATTTGGTACGCAGATAGCTTTAGACCCCGATTAACACATAGGCTATTTTTTGTCCGGATATTTTGTCCGGTTATCCGGATAAAGTGATTTTTCTGCTTTTACTTAGTTAGTTTGAATGTTGTATTGAAGAAGTATGTTGTGTGGAATCAATACATGACTAACCGGATATCCGGTCGAAAATAAAAAAAACCGGATATCCAGTTTTTTTTCAGGAAATTCCTAAAATACCGTATACCTTTGTCTCTCCATATATCCGGATCCTTCGGACATACGGAAATTCTTTATAATGGTTGTTTTTAACCGACTTTAAAAAAAAGAGGATCTGCTCAATTCTACCCGCATATTGTTTGAATGTGAATATGTTCAAACCGTACTCCGGCATATAAAGTCCGATTTCGATCATTCTTTTTTTATTTGGAAAGTGAGAGTCCCGAGTTGGTTCCATAAATTGTTGGTAAAGATCTGATGAGAACCTTCGGAATGATGAGCAGAATAGCATCCCGCAATGCTGTAAATTACTAATTTTTGGACTTCCATCAATAGAATCGGCTTATTAAGAACAAGGTACAAATTGATGGACCACCTGAAACCACCTTCTCAAAAATTCTTCAGTGATTAAAGTTACGGTTACAATTTTGATAATTTTTAGTGGCAGTCGAAAATTCAATAAAAAGGATTTAAAAAATATAGCTGTAATGGGGCATTTTACTGAGTAGATGCTGATTGCATGTAGTTTACGTGGCACGATGGCAGCTGTGGATTCCGATTCGAGGGTTCCGCGTTCGAATAGGCCACCGTTCCTTAAAAAGGGAATGCGCCGGTCTGTGCGGCGCATTCCCTTTTTAAGGAACGGTGGCCTACCGAGCCGAGTGATGGCTTCCGATTCGACGGCTGCGCGTTCGAGTCACGAGTCCCGGACACGACGTTACGTTTTACCATCCAGATGGTCGGCCACCTTGCCGTTGTGAGGGGACTCAGTAGCTGAAAGCTAAGAGGCGCACAAGGTGGGAAACCGGGCTTGCCAGGCTTCTAATCCGTAATCCCGCGTCAGCGGGCTCGGGGGTCCTTTCCGCAAGAAAGGGGCCGCATGGAAGATAACCACTATAAAAAATCACCTCAGCCTCTGGTGGTGAACTCGGTGAGGGAGGGGGGGCTTTATCACCGGCTTTGGGGACCTCGAGACGGTGGCGTGACCGTGCTGAGGGAGGGGAAACGGAGAGGGATTGTCTATCGGGCAGAGGCAGAGATGAGGCTTGGAAAGGCCGCCGTTGTCGGGTAAACCTATGGTAGGGAGCCCAACGAGAGTGGCCTGACAGTGCATAAGGTGCAGTACCCACGTAAAAAAAAGATATCATTTAGTTAAGCTACCCAACTTCAGCTTACATAACAGAAAGTCAGTTGCACTGTATGTTGGAGAGCTTATTTTTATTGTTTTGTCCTTAATTCGAAGTCGGGTTTTGATTTTTTTTAATTTTCGATAAAGGCTACTTCTTATTATATATAAGTAATGCGTATAAGCATGCAACACGTTACCTACCGCTGCGCTGTGCAAAATCTACACTTAAATAGACTCTGCTATGATTCTCTTCTGTTCAGCAACAGACTTCCCTGGTCGTCCGTTCAAGTGTAGACTTTTGCTCAGCGATGGGTAGGTAGTCCGAAAAACGCTGACGAAGTCGCGGGCACAGCTATATATATATAAAAATGAAACCCGTTTTCCGTTGTCACGACATCACGCGTGAACGGCTTTACCGATTTCGATAATTCTTTTTTTGTTGTGTTTGTTATTGTCAGGAGAAGGAATGCTGAACCGATTTTGATGAATTTTGGTATGAAGATAGATAGCCATTTTTTTATACTAAACGACAGGACAACTTTTGTCGGGTCAGCTAGTATATTATAAATAATGGGCGATTATCGAGCTTTTAAATAGGTCGAGATAGAGGGTATCTGGCATAAACTTTTTTGTCATAAATTCAGAAAGCATAAAACGTCACGCATAAAATTTTAACTGCCTGGATTCGTACCCACGACCGTCAGAATGAAAGTTGGGGTATCTACCACTGTGACCATCGTCCCTCAATGTGTACTCATATGATATTTTTAAACGCAATTACAGCGTTTTTTTACTTTTAATTCACATTAGCTATACAATGACACCAGGTATTCCAAAGTCGTCAAACAAAAAATACTTACAATAACAAGTAACAAAAACGAATTTTCAATGAGATTTAAATTCTAAAGATCGTTTCTTCGTAAAAGAAACTTATTAAAGATTTAATTAGGCACACGTTTAATATTAATATTATTAAGTAAAAGACCCTTGAATCTGAACGATGACGTTATGAAATGAGTCTTCCAAACAGTTCAGGCCCAACATTTATAACGGTTACTTAATTAGGGGAAAGTATTATTTTTCCTCAACGAATTTATAAACGTCCGAAAAATGCGGTTTTCACAAGTAAAAATCTTCAAATTCACTGGATTCTAGTTTTAGAAGCTTACTGTCGGATTAAAATTTGAGTTTTTGTTTCTAGATTTGTTATTTTTAGGCTAAAGTTCGTTTGTTCTTATTAGTGGTAAATACGCGACTTATTTTATGTAGTTTGAACAGGGGTAGTCCCAAGTGGGAATTAGGAGATAAGGTACAGAGTATTTATAGGCTGTAAAAAGTAGGGCGCAGATAGATTTTGATGAACGATCATAGAGCCGCTCGCTCTTCGTTTATTTATACTTGGTCAATACTACCTACTTATATAAAGAAACTACCATAAAGCATGCAAATATTTGCAACATTTTTTTTTGTTGTTGTTGTCATTATATTTTGTTTGCGTTCGTTTGCAATTATTTCAAGTAAATTATTTTATTTCTTTATTATCTTAGTTCCAGTTTTCAAATGTGTGTTGGTGTGTGTAGGTTACCGTCTACGTACGAAATCAACATGCTGCGTGTTATTTTCACTTAAAAAAATAAAATGTTACCGGCAACTGCAATATGGCGGATATTTTGAGGACCAATTAGTGTTGTGATTTACGTAACAGCGCGTCCCGTAATTCGATAGTCTCGCGATAAACCAACATGTTCGATTTAAAGGTAAAAATGTGGTTAATAGGAAATATAGGCCTGTGTATAAAATTTGGTTCAAGCACATAATATCTCTTCTTTAGAGGCGATCTAAAGGCCGTTATTAAAAATTAACTTAAGCAACAACATTTAACTTAATTCTCGGTTTTAATAAATGCTTAATTATAATAAAAGCACCATACTTACCTTAATGTTTACGGGTAGACATAGGTATCAATATTCATACTCGTCGCTTTTTTTAAAAAATGCTTTCAAAAACTTTAGTACCCGGCGGGATTCGCATTTAAAAAAGCAAGCAAGCAAGCATAAATTCAAAAAAGCTGTATTTCCTATGTGTGGATTAACACTAAGAAATAATGTTTTCATACTCGTTGTTCTAAATAGTAACGCGAATAAATTATACGGTCAAATTAAGAACGTCCTCCTTTTTGTAAAGTCTATCAAATGTATAGCAACGCGTATTATTATTCAAGTTTTACGAGACCTTAAAACGTGTTCTATTAATCAGACCTAATTTGGTCACTGGCGTCAATCGTCTTTTGGTCCCATTTGGATCGTTTTAAATATCAGTTTTGATCGTTTTTAGGGTTCCGTACCCAAAGGGTAAAAACGGGACCCTATTACTGAGACTTCGCTGTCTGTCTGTCTGTCCGTCCGTCCGTCCGTCCGTCTGTCCGTCTGTCCGTCTGTCACCAGGCTCTATCTCATGAACCGTAATAGCTAGAAGGTTGAAATTTTCACAGAAGATGTATTTCGGTAGCCGCTACAACAACAAATACTAAAAACAAAATAAAACAATTATTTAAAAGGGGCTCCCATACAACAAACGTGTTTCAAAAACTATGTCAAATCGAGTTGGTCATGGAATTCAAAATGGCTGCCCTATCTGTCAAATATACTAGTCTGCCTTCACCTTTGAATCAAAGTTGTTGTAAACCATTTTAGGGTTCCGTCCCCAATTGCGATAGTGGTACGGAACCCTTCGTGAGCGAGTTTCGCACTTGGCCGGTTTTTTTTGTATCTGTTTCGATTATTCTGTTTTATTTTAGTTAATTTAGTTCTATTATTGATACAATGTGCACTTAGTAAAACTAAATAAATACGTAGGTACCGACCTAAATCCTATATCACAAGTTGACAAATTTATGACTGACTTAAGGAAATGACAGTAAAAGTGTGCCATAACATGTCCTACCTAAAGTTTCACATAGGAAAGCGCGCAGGAGCTATCTTCTTGCTTAGGTTAAAAGTGTCAGACTGAAACTTATAGGAGATTTCAGCAGTTCGTTAGTTTGACAGTAACGTATAGAGCACTTAGGTACAGTGTCAGGGCCTCGTTAAGAGCTGACAAGCTCAGGTGAGGTTATGGTTCGTTAGTGTTTCGACTTCGCTTCGACACCGCATCGATCTCGCGTTGACGTCACGGAATAACTACAGAATACTGGTTCTTCTTTCCCTAGTTCTTTACAATTAAAGATAGATAGATAACTTCTCGTGTTTACGTAACAAATAGAAAAAACATTATACACTATACAGTATGTTACGATGTGAGTATCCGACTATAAAGGGGTTGTTCTAGGCGTCTAGGGGAACAACATTTGTTCAACATTTGTACAAATTCGTACTTTATTTTTAGATATTTTTTGAAGTTATGTTAGCTTAAAAATAAGCTGTTGCTTGGAGGGTGGATGGTCAAAACAGATGCAAAAATTCAGGGTGTGAGTTACCGATGCCGGTAGAATACCTGGATTTCAAATTAAGTAGTTTCTACAGGATTGAGAAAAGATACGTGGTTTCGGATATGAACTAGGAAAATGTCCATTTCTTTGGTTTACCCGTAATGTAGATCTTATGGCATAGATACCGAATTTACGTTTATCCAGAGTAAAAATAGCAAACTCGCTATTTTTACTCTGGCTCGCTGGCTGTGGGACATACACCTAATGTCGTTCATACTTTGTTTATTTAGGTATTTTATGCTTAGTGATTTTGGTAATCTTCAAACATTTTTTACGACAACCATAATCCGACTTAGGAACTAAAGTTATGAGCTTCGACTGCGGTTAAGGTTGAAGGTTAGAATTAATCCTTAAGCAATACTTTTGCTTTGTTCTGATTAAGTTAAATATTTTAAGACTTAGATAATTTAGTTTAATTTCATAAATTAATAAAATTGGTTTGTTTTATTTATCTTAGCTCGTGTAGGACCGGCATAGATTAGGTGGCTACTCTATCTCTTCCATCCTGTTGGTATCGTCAATCTAAGGGATATGGGGAAGACTAGCTAACCTGGTGATCTCACCGAGCTGTTGCGGGTAAACTACTTAGTCCCAAGGAGAGTTGTTTTTTTTTCTTCTGATTAAAAAAAAACTGTTAGCGTGCCGTACCTGGCATTTTGCCGTTCAAGGCAATTCGGCTCGATAGGTCCATCGGCCATTTTTAAGCATAAAGCAAAGTCCTACTACTATAATAACTAAATCCCAATCGGAAAATAAGAAGATTTAAAAGACTGGCCTTTCAAATAGAAATGCCCCGACGAAGAACGTAATAGCAGTAGTCATCAAATGATTTTAGAATCGAAGCCCCCGATTTATAAAGACCTTTATTGCCACCAGAGTCCGCTGCAAACGCAAACAAATTAACCCCTTGATTCCGTCACGCATGTTACATGTAACACACGGATTACTCGATTAACAGCCCTTTGAACATTTTCTAACAACATTTGAAACTCAATTCGGGAATTTCAGCACTCTTTTAATTGACCGCAAAGGTCGGACGTCGAGTCGTCTCGTCCCCTAAACTTTTTGTTATAACATTTCGTTTATATTTTGTGATATTGGGTTTGCAATGTTTTCAATACGTGATCTACACTAATATTATAAAGAGGAAAGATTTGTATTTGTGTGTGTGTATGTATTATGAATAAATTCAAAAACTACCGGACCGATTTCAATAATTGTTCACCAAAAGAAAGCCACATTCACCCTGAGTAACATAGGCTACTTTTGATCCCGATATTCCCACGGGATCGGGACTTGTATTAAATATATTAATAATAAGAGAACGCTAAAGTAATGTATCTATCTATATCTATAAAATGCTTTGTCCTGAGTGTCAACGCACTTATTCATACACCAGACAAATCTTAGTGATTTTTGGTGTATCGAATGTTATTTAAGTTTTAAATAAATGAAAAAAAAAAAGAGTTGAGTTAACGAATATTCACAAAAGACAATGATCATTATAAATTCCCACAAAAAGATTCTTAGCCCATCGTCTTATTTTCACCAAACAATATCACTGTATACATTTCATCCAAGCCTTCATTTCTCACAAAAAGTTGTCGCAGCAGACAATTGAAAGAATTAGTGGCCACTGAGCGTTTCCAGATAATTTATAACAAAAGGCTGTGGTCTTAAAAAGGGCGTTAAAAACTTTCTCGTAAAAGCTTAGATTAAAACAAAAAACTAAAGATACGGTACGTAGTCTTGGAAAATGAGACGATAAAACTGCGTCTAGCTGACGCACTAGCCTCAGTAGTATGTCGGACCCTTGCCGCGTGAGCACATGCTGTCACACTGCGATTATTTTTTTGACATTCATAAGAATGCCTTTTTGCTTATTTACAAATCATAAACCACTTCAAGAGGGGTTAACTTCACTTTAGAGGGGTTCAGTCTGAATTATTCTTGAAGACAAATGTTTTAAAATACAATAATTTTATGAAAATGCATGTAGGTGTCTCTAGGTCATTTTTCGAATTCGCAATGTTAGAATAAACCGTATCTACTATTTTTATTTTCATCTAAGCGTAAAAGCACAAACGTAGTCTTTATTCTGAGGCTTTGTGGGAGTTGACGGGGACTCGGTGAGAGCCAAGTCAAGAGCGTGAAAATGAAAAGAATACTTTTTTACTCTTTATTGTTTGTTTGTTTGATATAATTAGTAGGTAAACTGTACTTTAATGGAAGAAAATAATATTTCTTTGTGTTTTTTTATTGTTCAAGGCATTTTTACGCAGTGAAAGAGTGCGCAGGGGTAGCGCACTCGCCCGGTAAGCGAGAGTTAGTTACTTACTAAGTTTCCTTTTCCGCACTTAGCCTCACAATTGGGCCATTGGGTACGTGATTTCTTAGAGGGGTTAAGAAGTAAGACGCCACGGGAGCTTACTCCGGATTGGCGAATATCCCATGCCTTTGGACCGTGGTCCTAGGACATGTCGGTTTCTTCATGATGTTTTCCTTCACATAACATAACACAACTTTTTCTTAAAGAAAAAGACATTGGTGTGCGGTCGGCCTAGAGTCGAACCCACGACTTTCAGGATGAAAGTCACCCCGACTTTCAGGGGTACCAACACCGCTCACTTACTCACGCAAAACTCGCTCACGGCAAGCGAGGAACACAGGTTCGAATCCTGTCATGGGAGATTTTTAGATGTTTCATTTCGCCTTGTAGAAAATAATATTTTAATTTAGTAGTAATAGAGTAGGGGAAAATGTGCACAATATATGCGAGCTTCAAATTCAAATCACCATAATGCTCGTACCTGAAAATATGAAACTCATTTACGAGTATTTCATTAAGTTTCCGTTTCTTATGTTGTGGTTACGAAGGATTTTTAAATTTTATTTGTAGCAGTCTGATTACTCCACCGCTTAGAGTAAAATTTCAAAATGCGTAAACTTTTTACTTAACAAAATTATGTATTTTAATTTCATTACCATCGGAATGTTTCACGACAATATCGCAGCGACTCCTTGGAAAATTTAATTAAGATGATGCAAATGTACATCTTTACACTTTTTTCACATTTACTTACCTACTCTACCAATGTATAAAGAACCATCGCACACTGCAGACTTTTTGATCTTTAAACAGCAAAAAAATGTTTTAATATTTTATTAAATTTTATATATTAAATGGCTTATTTGTCTAGTTTTTTTTTAAGGAAAAATACGTATTCAAAAGTTTTCACTTGCGGCGAGGCTTGAATTCGCGTCTTTGGGTCGGTACCCCAACGTCTATACCAACTAGACCACGCAAGTCCCTGCCTCGAGCTGTGAAAACCATGAATAGTATTGTTTCCTGATTATTTAAACAGCTGTTCATTTTTAGGATTATTAAATTGAAAGCATTAGACAATTTTATTGTCATTAGATACAATCTAGATTCGTAACAAATTATTATTTTCATCTGATCGATGCTCCCGGTTGCATCCCTCTCGGGAACTTGGAATCCGCTAAACCCTAAACTACTTGGGGTTGGCGCAGTGCGTTAGTCAGCATTGACCATAACTTCTGCAAATCGATTTGGCAACATTTTTACGGCGCCTGTCTGACACCAACCCTCTTAGGGACCAAGCAGTTTATCCGCTACTATGCGGAGATAACTCAAGGTTTACTAGTCTCTCTCAGATACCTTATAGTTGCCCTATACGACACCCACGGGAAGAGATGGGGTAGCATCTCATTTCGTGATGCTACCCCATCTCTTAGGGTGCTGATGGGGTGGGGTATAGAATTAAAAGTTTCTGTATGTCATATTAAGCCGATATTTGTAGAATTAGTTTTAAAACGACAAAAATACACTTGTAGGAAACACTAAAATAAAATCTTAACGTTGTAGGCCGATTAAAAAATCTCCAACCTGTACACTCTAAAGGTACACAAGCAGTGAACAACTCCAGGAGGTTCCTTTGAGAGTATTTTTATTAAAATACTTGAAAGGAACTTTGAATGTGACAAACATTGGCTATTTCATCTTCATAATCTTTTGATATCCAAAAAGCTGCGTCATTTTAAATATGTAGTACAACTTGTGCCCTCCGGTTTCATAGATATAGCAACATAATATTATCGGACTTAACGGAGCAATTTATATTTAAAAACCGGTCAAGTGCGAGTCGAGCTAGCACGCCGAGGGTTCTTTTATTAACCATTATACCTCACCTGCCTTGCAGCATCGAAAATGAAATATAAGATAATATTTCGAATAAAAACCCTATATATCGGACTAGTTATCAAAATGTACAAAACACCACCACATAAACAAACATCAAACGAGCATATTTGCATTGCAAAAAGATAACACCGCCTCTACTTTAGTTAGAGTTTCAACGCCCTGAACTATTGACCTAAGCAAAAAACAACGCCGCTTATTACGTACACCTATGTAGGAGTAGATGCAGTCAACAAACTTCTCAATCGGCCCATGGCTCGTCAACTGTCGAATTTGAAGGCAAACGAAAGAAAGCATGTCGCTTTGTAGTTTATTTTAATAATACCTGAATTTAAGACGAGTTAGTTACAGAAATTGTTAATGTTTTAAACAGAAACTCAATTTTAAAAACAAAAAATAAATAACATCTAAATAAAAGAAACATCATATTTTTAAAGAAAATTACAATAAAATTATAAACAGTAGTTTGTTTCAAAATCTCAAAAAAAGAGTGGCTGTGATATACCTACGGACATACGGACAGACAGACATGACGAATCTATAAGGGTTTCGTTTTTTACCATTTGACTACGGAACCCTAAAAAGCCAAGTTATAACGTATAACTTGGCTTTTAGCAAGCTATCGGCTGATTAAAATGTCAGTAATCTATATGTTCGTACTCGACACTAGGTAACTTGCCGCATCGAATCGGCCAAACGCAGAACGACTTTGATCACGCGACCTATTCGATACAAGTCCGAATTTTCATAGAAATCCCGAATAGCAGCTTCGACATCATACATACAACTTGCAAAATCGATTCGTCTACTTCGCATACCTACAATCGATACCCTGTAATGCACTTTAACGCTAAAGGCGACGAGACCTGACGGTAACGTTACCGATAAATAGCTTCGAATCAAACGTTTAGACTAAGATTTCTATTTAGGAATTTGAATATTTACCTACTTCTGCAATAGATATTGTTATTTAAACTATAAGTAAACTGACTCGTGTCGAGACGAACAACCACGAGTCTTATAGCGTAATTGGTTTGCAAACATGATTCAGTTCGAACTAGAATAGATGTCTGGAGTGGCGCATCGCGAATCGATTATTCGATTTGAATCCATATCACGTTTAGATTCAAAATCGGTCAGCGGGCCCGCAAGGAGCTCCGCACTGACTCCCAGGCGGGTATGACAGCACGTGACAGGACTTTATTTCAGCACTACACCTTTGTTCTGTGTCGCACAATAGTCTTTATTACGTGTACATACGAATACATACCGTAGTCGCAGAAAAACAATTTTAGAAATAACTAAAATAAGCTTTCCTTAAAATGTTTGTATTTTATTATCACGGAACATACGTAGGTACCTACTACTGGTTGGAATTTAAAAATGTGACATAAAATTGTGTTTATTACTGTTACGTTATGTCACAACGCACATGTTTCTCTTATTATAAAATATTCTAAAGTTTCGTTTGTGATTTTCGAGGCACACTGCACACATAACTTAGTGACAAATTGGCCAACTAGGCTTGTATTATGGGAACCCGACTACATAGATACAAGATTGATTAGATAATCATATTATGGGTATCTTTCTTTTATAAGTAGATATGCTATGTTGAAAGACGCGCATCTTGTAAATACATAGCCCGGAAAGATGAAAGCGCAAGTTGAAGATTCAGACATGCCGCGGTTAATATATGTATATCTTATATAACCCCGAATCTAACCCGTGGCTTAGTTATCAAAACCAAGGGTTAGATTTGACTAAGTATAAGCCAAATTTTGGCTTTGGGCTCTCTGAGCTTCGTCGAAGCTATTATTAAAGGTGGTATTAAAGGTATTAATGGTATTAAAGGTGTATTTACAAAAAAAGTATAATATGTGGTATGTTCGCTGTCTAGTATCCATATAACAAGCCTAGTGCTAAGATTGGGGCTAGATTGCACTATGTGTAACGTCGTGCAATATTGAAATTAAAGACACTTTTCGGGAAAACAGAAGAAAAATCTATGTCGTGCAATATTTTTTTATTACATAATTATTTAAAAAAAAACTAAACGCAAAAAACTGCCACAGACCATTAAGCGCTATGCGAGCGACCAACCCCATATCACAGGTTTAACGATGACCCAGCATTGTTCTTAATGCAAATTAATGTTACGATCCCACTTCTCACTAACTAATATTATATATGTGAAAATTCGTGCGTGTATCCAATGTGTTTCGACGCGGGTAATTTAATCTGAAAGGGGAATGTTCTAGATCTAAGTTATATATTTTTCATAATAATTCTATTTTCAAACATTGCGGTAAGATTACGTTTAGCCGAACATCAGTTATTTTAAGCGAGTAAAAAAAACGTTAAAAGAGTTAATCAATTTCGTCGCGTATACAGTTTTAAAGCAAGTTCGTTGATTAATTAAAGACGGCTAAGCTGATTAATGCATGGTTCGACTAAACTAGAATAAGCAGTGGATAACAATTCTCCGCATCAATCGTCATTTTTTCGACTTAACAGCTTCTGAGTCTCTTGCACATAAAACGATTTATACGTAGAATTGCTATTCGTTTGCTTATTCCAGTTTGGTCGAGTCGAGCCTTAAATGATTATTTTTTGTTTGAAAGGTAGTTTGGAGTTAGAGATCATTATTGCACTTTGCTTAGTATAGTTTTTCCCAACCGCAGGACAGACGTTGCACAAACCCTTTTTTACATTACATAACTCTTACCAACACAGTGAGTATTTAAGAGGACAGTCTCCATTCTTTTTCTCCATACAAACGTAGTTGACGTTTTCCTCCCTGGGTAAAGACATTAGAGCAAATTATGTTTATGCCATAGAACCTATATCTGTCTTGACTATGCATCTACCTTTTCATTTTTTTTATTTTTTATTACAATTCTTATAAGAAAATGAAAAAAATCAAAAGGTAGATGCATATTCATGACAGATATAGGTTTCATGACATAAACATATTTGCTCTAATGTCTTTATCCAGGGAGGAAAACATCGACTACGTTTGTATGGAGAAAGAGAATGGAGACTGTCCTCTTAACATATTTTGAAGATTATACTTAGATATGTTATTAGAAACCGAGTGAAACCACAGGTCAGAGCTAGTACGAAATAACATTGAAAGCCATTCCCTATGGAAATTTCGCGTGTCATGTTTATGACAAAGATTGTTAAGCATTATATTACAACGCTACAAATTAATAAGGGAAAATCATAATTAGATTATGTCACACGCAAAGACTTTCAAAGTATTCGAAAAAATAGAACAGACAACAAAACAATGTTATATTCTTTTAATCTTGCTTTGTTCACTCAACGGTCCAGGGCAGGGTCCCAAGTCTGCTCTCACAATCGTGTCTAAATAGGATGTCGATAGAATAGTAATTATCGTGTATTTGACACTTTTCGTAGTCTGCTATGTAAAATATTCTATCGACATACTGAGATACCACTGAGATGACTTTGACATCATTCAGTCAATTTGATAGTCTGCTCTACAATCGTGCCTTAATGGAGTCTCGATACTTGTCAAAACTCTAATGACAGGATGGATTTTGATGGATAACCATGGTAATATATCATGCATGACACTACTATTTCGATTCCACAGAGACTACATAGCCAGAATATTTCAATACTATTGAAGTTTTAGTAGACTAACAAATTTGTCACTGACTCGATATGTAATGGCAATAGTATCTCGATATAATAGTATAGTAATGTCATTTTGTGTCATTTAGCGGAATTAGGCCCCAGGACTCCACAGCTCTATAATTTGAATTAAAATGACATTGGAAGTATAGAGACTAATACTATGGATGACAGTTGTCCTTGTGACCATTCTAGAATTGGAAGTTAAGTCTTACATTAATACAATAATATAAAATTACGATACAATAAATTAACAAAGCAAAAAGATAATGAGATAATGTCACACGCAATAGAATTAGTAAATAATTGAAAATCTGTTTCAGGCATGTCCAGTAAAATGTACCTACATGAAATTAATGAATATTACATTTAACCAAAAATTTAATTTAGATAATGATGTGTCGTTCATCTACTTCTATTACTATAATGCGAAAACAAAAAAACTCCATAGATAATGATTTGATGACACGTAAAGCAAGCCTTACATCACTTCATGATGCTGAATAAGGTTCTACAAAAATGAGACGCAACTGCAATTCAACAGTTACTTGAGTCTTGAGTCTTAGGGTCAGTTCACACCGAGACGCGACGCGACGCGACGATGCGCGCATATTTTAACAGAGCGATTCAAAATATAATTTATTTACAACACGAAAAGATACACACTTCATTGTGAGAATCCAGACTACGTTGCACCACGCAGCTCTGCGCCTCGAGGTGCCTCGCGGCGTAGCGCGACGTGTCGCGGCGCAGCGGTGCGTCGCCGGTACGAACAGCACAGCGAGGCGTTGTGCTGCCATCGACTCACGATGCGCCTCGCGACGTCGCGATGCATCTCGCGGCGTCGCGCTGCGCATCGTGAAACCACTGGCCTCTTCAAGCATCGTCGCGTCGCGTCGCGTCTCGGTGTGAACTGACCCTTAGACAGTTCATTTTTCATTTATTATTGATTCGTTTTGAGTGATTCACCGAAAATAAACGTCGAGTTTAGCGTGTGGCTACATTAGACACTTCACTTTTAGTGCTTCACCTAAAATGAACAATTAGTGAAACTTGTAAATAGCATCATTCATCGTTCATTGTTGATGAGCTTTTTCGATAAAAGACACTAGCGCGCTGACGCTTTCACCGACATGTCGTTCATCGAAAATGAACCAAGATGAGTCCATAGTTATCTACAAGGCAAGATCTAGATCCGTAGATCTTATAATAATGGTGTTTTTTGCAATAGCAGCCTAGCTTAAAAAGCTAGGTAGGTTTTTCTCAAAATATTATTGCCGCTAGAGTGCGATTAGTAAAAGTAATGAGTAACTAATCTTAAGAACGTGGCGACTGTTAACATTTCCATACAAACTTAATACCAAAATAAAATAAGAAAAATTTAGTTTTCTACCTTAACATCGATATTATTCGGATTAAGATTTTACTTTTAAAGGGTCCCCACCGCAAGGTTTTCCAAAATATTCATTCGAAATGAAATAAAACGGAGAAACATTTTTTTCATTGAAGAATGTTTGTCTGTTTTATTTGAATGTGAATGTGGGGGCCCTTTAAAAGTAAAATCTTAATCCGAATAATATTGATATTAAAGTAGAAAACTAAATTTTTCATAATTTATTTTGGTATTAAGTTTGTATGGAAATGGTAACAGTCGCCACGTTCTTAATACTATTACCTTAATAAGATTCAAGATACCCTGTAAAGTGTAAAGAGTTTCTTCAGAGTAGCCACCTTCCCAGCCAATGTTTTGAAATCACGTTACCGTTAACCGTTATTACAAAAGACGGTACAAGGATAACATTATGATAATTTGTTCCGTATCCGGCGGAAGTTGAGTCCAGCCAAATGTTTTGAGGCACGTCAAGATGTAGTCAAGAAAACGTTTTACCATACATTGACGGGGTTGAACCTGTTATAGAACCACTTGCTTAATATGTAGATGGATTTATAGTAAAACCACAGAATTCATAAATAGTTAAAACTAACAGTTTCTAGAGGTTTTTTTTGAAAATCGTTAACCTTACCAGTTGTTAAACCGCACGAGTAAAGTTACACTCTCTTATGATAAAATAGTTTCAATGCATATGATAGAATGAATGAATAAATTTCTTTTTAATTTTTGTATGTAGCTCAAGGTTATTTTATTTAGAAAATTTATGTAGGTGCGACGAAATGATTCATAACTCATTTATTGAGTTAAATCCTAAAACTATGTTACATTATTTCTTATAATTAATTAACCTAAGGTGAGACCTAACCGAAGTGAGGTATAGGAATGCTCGATGTATGACGGTACGCAGCTACTGCGATCGAGGTCACTGCAATTCAGCACTTTTCGTCGGTGATTATTGCGACATAGGATGTGGCGTGACTTCGCTTGGACGATGGCTCACGATATAGAGCGCCGGGATATAACACAGGTGTAAACAAATGGAAAGTTGTTCCTGTAGCGTTAGATAGATGGCGCTTTAACGAGCCTTAATCGTAAACAATCAGAGGAGAATATAGCATTGGAAGTTTTCACGGCACGCAGCGTGGACTTGCGTAGTCTAGTTGGAACAGACGTTGGGGTACTGACCCAAAGACGCGAGTTCAAGCCTCGCCGCAAGTGAAAATTTTTGAATGCTATTTTTTCCTTTAAAATAAATTTTCTAAATGAATTACTAAATTATTTATTGTACACACCAAATAAATTGCAGCACAAATATACGCAACTCAAAACTAGGTAGCACAATGGTCAGCTTTATCGCTTAAAGCGATCTACTCGAGGCAAACTTTGGATGGATAAGACGATAGATAGATAAATGGCATAGTTAATTTCCAGGGATTTCAAAAGTTAACGACTGGTGAAAAATATTTTTTTCGAACGCTTAGGCGTCTCCATAATAAACGCCTTTTTAACTAATCAAACCAAATCGTCCCCCTATCCGCCCCCCACGTCAAAAATCTAGGTGGCTCCCTTCCTAAAAAAAACATTCTTAGGTCCTTAGAAACAATCCCGTTAAAGGAAATCTCTAGTTCCCACAGCGCTGTGTCCATTTTTAGGGTTCTGTACCCAAAAGGTTAAAGCGGGACCCTACTATACTGGGAGTCCCAGTATAGTGTAGTCCCTGTCTGTCCGTCCACCTCTCTGTCTGTCCGTCTGTCACCAGGCTGTATCTCATATACCGTGGTAGCTAGACAGTTGAAATTTTAACAGATGATGTAGGTATTTCTGTAACCGCTATAACAACCAACAAATATTTATCATATGTTTTTACCACTGGCGCCATCTAGTAATGGAGTGATATACTAGCGCCAGTGGTAAAATGATTTTTAACATTCTCGTTCCATTTGCAAATTGGTTTCTCCAGTGTTCATTTTAGGGTTCCGTACTCAATTGTGATAGTAATACAGAACCCTTCGCGCGCGATTGTCGCACTTGGTCGGCTTTTTTTTTGTCTCCTGAGTATATGCTAATTACCGATTTTATCGCCCGCTAAAACAAAAATAACATTTTAAAGCCACTTAACAACTATTTAAACATTATAACGATCTTTTCAAATAATTTAAAAGCACAGACGTTCCACTAAAATAGGATCAATGAGCTGAGGCGAGAGTCCATTAAGACGATACCTATTTCGACACCTAGACCATTGCCTGTACTGAAACGAAGCTAAAATCTCATTTTCAAGCAAATGTAAAATTATATTGGACTCAATTTTGTTTAATACCAGTCGGGTGTTCCCTGTAGGGGTTAATTGGTCGGCCGGGGAGTTTGCAAGCCATATGCGGTTTCCAGGATTTGCCTCCTCACCCAACAAAATTTCGTAAGCAGGTGAACGTTGGTTCCCAATTACTGTACCTACAGGGTATTGCAATATGATATTATGTACCCAACTACCGTGAATTCCATCGATTCTATATGGAATTAAGTAACGTAAGGTGGGTTTATCCTAATTGGATGTACTCAGGTTTGGGAAATCTACTAGGTACATGTTACCCTAAATTGTGAACAAAAAAGTTTTGGGTTAGACGTGTAGTACCTGTACCTACCTACTTGTAACGTTATGTTGTGATATGGTACCTAATATATGTGGGTTAAATATTTTATAGAATGTAATTTTCTAATAAACTAGTTGAGTAAGTCCAGTGGGATTTGATAACTTTTCAGCGATAAGTTATGTCAAAAGTTTTTAACTCGCCCTGTTTGGGTCAACTTTTGATTGAACGATTTTGTAATGAATCAGTTAAGTTGCTTAGGTATTGTTTATAAATAATAAATAAATTCTGTGAACAACACACAGCACCATCTAGCCCCGTAATAAGCGACTAAGCTTGTGTTACGGTGACTAGATAATGGAAATAATACTTATATTATAGGCTAGACTACGTTTTTAAATTTCAGACTACGTTTTGGTACTTTGTATTTGCCGTTTTTGATGTGAAACATCTATAGGCGAGGGTAAACCTAAAAAATGGCGTGGCGATACAGGGCGTGGAGACGCCTCGCCACGCTATATGATAGAATATAATTATGTACTATACGTAGCGAGTCGATGTTTCACATCTGCCAGGCGTCCCGTGACGACTCACATTTTTTTCTTACGGAAGGTGTTTCAAATGACAGTTTACAATTAAAAACCGGGCAAGTGCGACACTCGCGCACGAAGGGTTCCGTACTACTATGACATTTGGGTACGGAACCCTAAAATGATTTACATCCAATTTTTAAATTTGATAGGAAAATGTGAAATATTTAGCTTCGATCCTTACTCCCTTCATACGACCACGCTACTCAAAAAAAAAGAAAAAAAAAAACTTTGGCACAAAGAAAATCTGAAACTTATAATAAACTCTTTAGTAAGTGAAGACAGACTGGTATATTTGACAGACAGGGCGGCCTGTTTGAATTCCACGACCTACTCGATTCCCTTGTAGTTTTTGAAACACGTTTGTTGTATGGGAGCCCCTCTTAAATATTTGTTTTAATTTGTTTTTAGTATTTGTTGTTGTAGCGGCAACCGAAATACATCTTCTGTGAAAATTTCAACCGTCTAGCTATTACGGTTCATGAGATACAGCCTGGTGACAGACGGACGGACGGACGGACAGACGGACAGACAGACAGACAGACAGACAGACAGACAGCGAAGTCTCAGTAATAGGGTCCCGTTTTTACCCTTTGGGTACGGAACCCTAAAAAATGAAGTATATGAGGTTGTTATCTCCGATAAGAGTCCTTAGGTCAAGTTAAAGGGAGGTTAAAGTTAGGGTGACTTTAAAACTCTAACACAAATAATAATCAGAAAATAATGACTACAGGTATATAGAATTTACTCCTCTATTCCAGTTAATTTATTCATAGGTGTACATTTTACTTAAAGATTGATTAATTATCATGTCAAAGGTGATTTAAAGGTGGTTATTTGACCACTTACAGACTTGGGGGTCGACTCCCAAGTCTGTCTGGTCGGTCTTTTTCAAAGAACAAACAATCGATAATTTCGGCCAACTAACATTACACATCAAACAATTGCAGGATAAAATCAAACCGTGGTAGAAAATACACAAACGAAGGAACGCTACTAGCGATTTAAGGTAAAACAGAGTGTTACTAAGAGATGATGCGCGACCCATGGTAGCAAGCTGCTTTCAAAACCCACCTGCAATGTGATTGTTCCTACAGTTCGATTAACAAAAGCTGCTAGGAATACACATGTGCACGTTGCGCTTATGTAGTACATGTGAATAAGCTTACGAGTGTTACGTAGCATTTCACACAATCACAGTTCATTTACAGTCACTACACAAGTGCAACGTGGAAATGTGTGTTAATGCCAGCTTTTATTAATTGTGAGATCTCTGGATGTTGTTGTAATCTCAAACAACACCGTCCAGAGACCAGTATCTCCTTACCTACTCACCCAACAAAACACAAGAAACAAGAATCTCGGGCAATAGTGATATTTGAGTGGCGTTATAATTATTTACAACACCATCCAATAGTCACTATCTCCTCATCTCTTCACCTAACAAATCACAAGAAACTCACAGGTTTTCTTTGGAGTGATCATATGATTCACATTGTCGTAGCACGAACTCCATTTACTTAGAATATTTCCTTTCCAAAATTCACCAAAAACCCAAATAAAAATAACCCACGACCTACGTTACCACTATAGAACTCCAAAATAAGTGTAACATAATATCTTGAAAATGTTGTTTATTACGGAGAATCGTGTCACACAGTTCGAACACGAACAAGGCCCCGGGTGCACGAACTCGTTACGAATATAAGTATTAATATTATATTATATTTATTAAGAACATTGTTTTATGAGCACACGCTACCAAGCCGGCCTTAATATGGGCCTCTGTAAGATGTCTTTTCGCTCTTTCGAAGTCTCGAGAGTCGAGACGAGACTCTTGACCTCTCTTTATATCAATATATCTAAATAGATTACAAGTGGCTCACATATGGCACAAGGTTAGAATGTCGTTATAGTTTTGATTTTTTTGGTTCTCTTGAGCACTCAAGCTCGATCTCCATTAAGGTAGCATCGGTGGCTTAGTCCCGGCGGCACCGGATGAAACTGCTAATTGGTCAAGTGGAGGCTTTACTTAGATGTACAATCCGCGCCTGTTTTTCTCACACCTATCAGATTCGAGATTGACGGGAAAAGATCACGCCGTCGCTCACCCACCCGTTGGTCAGACTTGGTCAAGACACTCACTGGCCTATTAATTGCCAAAGCTAAAAGCTTTGGCAATTAATGGGCCGCCGAGGACAGAAAATCGTGGAGGAGCATGATGCATCGCGTGATCGACAATTCGTCCTAGACACGACCTTCAGCAATGATGATGACGACTCAGAAGAGACCAGATTTGATCAGGTGATTATTTTTCACTAAGAATACCATAACACCGAAGACACATATTTTTAACATAGCCTAGAGTAGCCCTATTAAAGACCTTCTTCCAACATTCTAAAATCAATTCCTTTTTCTATTTTATAGTCATAGTTTTTTAGATTAGAAGACTATATAAATTACTGAATCAAATCATTTATTAAAGAACATCTTTTGGCTTAGATAAGTTTTCTAAATAAACCCATTTTAGCCTAATATTGCCTCGAAAAAATCGTTTTAAGTGACAACTCTACCCATTTTTACATTACAAAAGAATATTCTTTCAAATTGTCTGTATGTTTCGTTTCTATAAATAAACCGTTCCATTGTATATATTATATTACAACTTCTGATAACCTAAGTACAATTCAAACTCAAACGTAAACTTCCATTTACATTGATTAAATAATAGTGACAATGGCCTTCGAGAGAATGACGTAAACAATTTTAGTTTTAAGTTGTTTTTAATAATAACCGGGCTGTTTTGAAACAACAATTATGTATTTAATACAGACCTAAACGTAAACAATAAATGGTAAACCATTTGGTGGATAAAGTAAAATGTTGTCTATTATAGAACGTGATTTGAGCAGAGATATTAGACTTGAGACACGAGTTAAAGTATACGTGTCATTAGAAAATTGATAGTTGTTTTCAAACGAGTCTCAAATCAAGATCTCTCCCTTTATAAGTAAAAATAAAGCAAAAACCCTAAAATCAAACTCTCGTTTCAGTTAAAAAATTTAACATTGCATTTTAATATTGGAGGGTTTCAGGAAACTATCTTCATCGATCCTAAGTTTAAAATTACGTATGGCGCCTTCTTATTGCTGTAAGTTATTACTAAGTCAAGATTTCTGAAATCTCAAAGGGATCTGAACTACACGACTGAACCTGTGGGCAATATAAAGTCAGTATACATTATATTATGAAATGGTAATACTATAAATGAATATGTAAAACGATATCAAACCATTCACAGTCGACGAATTCCATTGCGTATAATAAAGTCAAGTAACAAAAGTTGTAAAACACAATCACATTGCACGCGACGTAGATTGATGTGGGATGAAGCGAGCTGAAAGCATCTACTGTCTCACTCGCACTCACAGAAAACACACATCGGTGTGTTTTAAAAATCAGCATTCGTGTAATCTGTACGTTTTAATGGTATTAATATATGAGACAGTTGGTGTAAAAATAATACGTTTTGAATTCAAACTGCTACGTCATGTTTGGGTTATTAAGGTTACAGTTTTGTAGCAAATATGTTGTGTTATTGTCCGGTCAGGATTTTGTAAAATCCGAGGCAATAATTCAGGGAATGCTAGAGATAGTTTTGGACGGCACTGTTAAGTCGTCAGCAGCAAAAAAAGGCATCTTCATCTTTATATCCAACATACTCCGTTGGATATAAAGATGAAGATGCCTTGTTTTGTGCAAAAAATATCCAACATACCCCGCTGCGGATGACAATGATGATATGATGATATTGTTTCGTCGTCAGGCGCAGAGTATGTTGGATGTAAAGATGAAGATATCTTAAAATAGCAATTGAGTATTGCACTCTAATACTACATTGTGATACTCCGCTGCTGACGACAAAACAGTGATATTGTTTCGTCGTCAGCAGCAGAGTATGTTGGATGTAAAGATGAAGATATCTTAAAATAGCAATTGAGTATTGCACTCTAATACTACATTGTGATACTCCGCTGCTGACGACAAAACAGTGATATTGTTTCGTCGTCAGCAGCAGAGTATGTTGGATGTAAAGATGAAGATATCTTAAAATAGCAATTGAGTATTGCACTCTAATACTACATTGTGATACTCCGCTGCTGACGACAAAACAGTGATATTGTTTCGTCATCAGCAGCAGAGTATGTTGGATGTAAAGATGAAGATATCTTAAAATAGCAATTGAGTATTGCACTCTAATACTACATTTTGATACTTCGCTGCTGACGTCAAAACAGTGATACTGTTAAGTCGTCAGCAGCAGAGTATGTTGGATGTTAAGATGAAGATAACTTTTTTTGTTAAGTTAATAAAATAGCAATTGGGTTTTTACTCTAATACCACATTGTGTTACTCCGCTGCTGACGACAAAACAGTGCTATTGTTTCGTTGTCAGCAGCGGAGTATGTTGGATGTTAATATAAAGTTATCTCTTTTTTTGTAAAAAAAAATTGCAATTGGGTAATGCACTCTAATACTACACTGTGATACTTCGCTGCTGACGACAAAACAGTCCTATTGTTTCGGTGTCAGCAGCGGAGTACCTATGTTGGATATTAAAATGAAAATGTCTCATTTTTTCTAAAAAGAATTGCAATTGAGTAATGCACTCTAATACGACATTGTTTTTTTATTTATTTTTCATTTTCATTGTGATACTTTGCTGTTGACAAGAAAACAGTCCCACAAAACAAAGTCGCTTTCTGCGTCTATCTATTTATCAGCCAACTCTTACTAAAATATTCAACTGATTTTTACCATAGTAATCTGTCTGATAGCTAGTTATTATACAAAATTACTAAACTCAGTTTCTAGAATAGGCAGTAGAACCACGAAAACGCTTAAATTCTCTTGTTTACGGTTGTATCACGGCTGTTGCCATAAAGTACAATACAGAATCGGCACCTGCGCGATCTAAACTATGATCCTGCAGTTCTGTTGAGACAACTTTAAGAGGAAAGTCTACCCACTCGTTCTCCATACAAACGTAGTTGACTGTATTCTCCCTGCATAAAAGAGCATTAGAGCAAATATATTTGTGCTATAAACCCTATTTCTGTAATGACCATGCCCCTACGTTTTTTTGTTTTTTTTTTTCATTGTATCATTCAAATTTAGAAAAAATAGCATACCTAAGAAAAAACATCAAAACGTAGGGACATGGATGACCAGCCATGAGGCTGATATAGGATTTATAGCATAAACATATTTTCTATAATGTCTTTATCCTGGGAGGAAACAGTTGACTACGTTTTCAAAGTTTGTATGAAGAAAAGAGTAGTTAGACTTTCCCCATACGCCACTATAACGGTCTCTGTAGCGAACATTCGGTTGTAATGCAGAAGATTGCGAGTTCGATTTCGTGACCTTAAATAAACAAAAATAGGGACCAAACACTCACCTATCAAGAACCTTAGAAAAAGCTTACCTATTAATTCCAGATTAGTCAGTTAGCATTCACACAAAAAAACTTAATCAACAACTGAGTCAGCAAACCAAGCTACTTGGATAAATAAATATGCCCGCAAGCAAACCTCTCCTTATAAAAGGTACATTTACTTTTTCCTCTATTGACTTCCTGAAAAGCTTTTTAATATTTTCAGTTTAAAGAAAGGTTCACTCCGAAATTTAAATACTCATCTACTTAGCTGAAAATTAATAACAAACTCCGAATCCGCTATAAATAAAAAACGCAACAAGATAATTCTCGTAACAAAAAAGGCGAAGTTATGAGAAGACAATTACCTGCCTACTACAAGTTTGTTTGATAAAGTTTCCGCTACATAAAGAAAGTAGCAATGATTTATGTATCTTAGTCCAAGGCGCGTAGCGAAATTACCAAGTTTTCCGTGACAAAATTTCTAAAATTCTAAAGTGTTTCGCGTTGTCTAAGAACGGTTTAACTTAGTAACGCCTTAAATATAAATTTTCCGCGTGCCCGTACAGCTTCCGAATGAAGTTATGTCGTAGCTCAACAAGTTAGTATTAGATGTAAATTTTTCAGTTTTCATCGTAATAATAAGTAGAGGATGGGTATTTTACCTACTTAGTCGAAAAAAGTAATTTAAGTTGCCTGTGTTGTTTTTGAAATTGGTTTTCTTATTTTTATACATAGACTAGCTGTGTCCCGCGGTTTAGTCACGATCCCGTGGGAATTCCGTAAAACCCTTTCTTATCGGAGGCCTTCATCATATAGAGAACACACTCTCCAAATTTCAGCTCTCTACTATCAGCTGTTTAGGCTGTACGTGAATCAGTCAGTCGGTCACTGTTTACACTGTACAATTTCAAACATTACTCCACTGACAATCGACGCCAAGATGACGATATGTGCGGAGGATTTCTTGTAAGTTTTCTAACATTTCATATCATATAAACTAAAATTAAAGCCTCAAAATGATATCCACTTAGGTACTTGGCTCAAGTTTAAACTTTCAAAGCTATCCACCTTTCAGAGCACTTGCACTGGTTTAAGAAAATCTAGTACCTACGTTTATGGATACAACTTGTTTAAACTTCCGCGAGCAATTTAGATACAGCTGTTTGTTACGTTTGCCGTGAAAAAGTACCTACTTAATATTTTAAAAGATACTTAGGTGTACCGCGTAGTGACAACCCCTTGTGACAACAAAACTAACAATGTATGTTTTAGCATCCCCACTTAGTGGCTAACATTTAGAATTACAGGCGGGGTCCGCTGTCCCGTAAGGCTACTCGACGCACTCAACGGTTGGGCCCTTCAACCAAGAAGGCTGCATCTAACGCGTAGTGAGAAGAGCGGAGGCTTATCACTGCGCAATGCGCATCCCTTTGACATAACCACAGAATAAGCGAAAATCGCAAAGGGATTCCGCATCTAAAACTAATTATCCTATATGAATATGACACATCACAGATTTTACGCAAAGTTGAAGTGGACGTAGTCCGGTCATGTGTGAGCAAAGGTTGAGCAAAGAAGTCCTAGAGTTGAGACCTAGAGTCGGGAAGAGAAGCGTGGGCAGACCGCCAGCCAGATGGTCCGATGACATAAAATTACATGGTAGGACTTGGCATCGGAAAACCAGAGATAGAACTATGTGGAGCTTGGATTGGCACATGACTTGCAGTAAGCAAATACAGCAGCTGAAGAAGAGACGAAGAAGAGTTATTTCTTGCGTCTAGTATAAGTTGAGAATTGCGATGGTATTTCACAAATGTTACCGTTAAACGAACCGTACCGCTAACACCGCAGGGTAAAATTGAAAGTCACTCAGTAAAAACGTAGTAAAGTTGTGAATTGACCTCTCGATCGTGTACTTACTTGTACAATGTGACGGCGTGAATTGGCCGCAGCCTACCCAGTGTGAATCCATGTTCCGTATTAGACGGTACAAGGGATCCTTTGTTCGCAAGTTTGGTCTGACCACAGTGCAAATTTATTGCAGTAGAATAATAAGCTTGTTATCATATGTGGTGACATTGTCCGTAGGATCAATGTCCGTAGGTAATAAGTAGGTATTGTGACAAAATATGTCGAAAACAAAACCATTCACAGTTCGTTTTATTATTATATTTCTTTACTAATTTTGATTGAGAGCTCGCGCAAAAGTTACAAAAAGCCAAAAGTTAAAACTAATTTTCTATATCTATTAAATGCTTTGTCCTGACTGACTGATTGATCAGCGCAGTCTCAACCGCTGATAGAAGGAGCTGAAATTTGGAGAGTTTCACTGTATTTTGAGGAGTAATCCCGTTCATCACTCCGAAGATCCTCCTTAGATCCTCATTATTTTTTATGAGATCAACTCACTTTCGGCCTTTCAATTGTAAAAAGAATCATCTCAATCGGTCAAGCTATCTTTGAGTGATCGGTAAACCCAAAACAAAATCGCGACTAATTTAGATCCTCCTCCTTTTTTGAAGTCGGTTAAAATATGCAGTTTACAGACTACCCAATCTAACTATCTCCCGATAGTTTGCACATCAAAGTTGTCCCTCTGTACAACAGAAATACTATGTCATACCACCCGGGAAATATACGGAGAATGTTCTACGCCGGGAATTCCTCCAAGACGCCCCGTTCGAGGGTTCCGTACGCCACATGATACCGTACTATTCATAACTATAATGAAAACGTTTCTAATACCTATCTCCGGACAGATTCAATACTACGCTGTAATGTCTAGAACAGCTGGAAATAACAAAAAACTTTTTGAATTTTGTAAGTGAAGTTATCGACATGAGTCTTGTGAGCGCAGGCAGAACTCAGCGCTCACGATTCTTCTCATAGATTATGAAACTAAATGTAAAAAGTTTTCTCAATTTATAAAGTTCTAAGAACCTGTTGTCACTAAAACACTGGCGATAGTCTTAAAGCCAAAGGTTCAACACCAACTAAACTAAGTTAGTTAAGCTTCGCTCCGCATAGCTCAGCCAGTTTCCCATACATGTGGCAGTTATGCCATAATGACATGTTATGCGTAGTTTACTCGTTTGAAAAACTGGCGAGCTAAGCTAAATTTACTTGGTTTAGTTGGCGGTCAATGGTGGGGTTATGATTTTTTTGCACAGTAACAATTTTCAGACATATTGACTAAAATAATGGATTACATACACATAATAACAAAAAAAAATACAAACATACGATTGACTAAATTAATGAATTGCGTACACAATACCTACTTACGTAATAACAAAAAAAAAGAGTTGCACTTTGCGTTAAATCATAAGTTTTACTACAAATATTTTACAAGGAGAAAGGGCGGAAGGTTTTAATGCCTTGAGCAAAAACAAACAAAAGAATTATAAAGCTGGAGTCCACCAGCCCGTGTTTTATCAAGCCAGATCGCGCCAGACCAGAGGGACAGGCCGTAGGAACCGTAGCGTCCGATGAAGCCGTCGTCGCGTGAGACGCAATCAGTCGCACAGGCCTCGACAGGCGTGGCGCGGCCTGGCCTGGGTCTCGAATTATAGTAGAGGCTCTAGCTGTGATATAACCGGGCGTGGGACCCCAGCTTTATAAGGTTTTTTGAAAATTTACTTTCCATTTGCGAGTTTCAATCTTAGAGTTAAAAAACAATATAACGGTAGGTACTTGTCACTGGCATTTAAAAAATCTATTCTTTTATCAGTTCTAAACTCAAAAGCAAGGTAACTGTCGCCACGTTCATAAACGTGGCGACTGTTACCATTTCTATACAAACTTAATACCAAAATAAATTATGGAAAATTTAGTTTTCTACCTTAATATCCAAAATATTCATTCGAAATGAAATAAAACGGAGAAACATTTTTTTCATTGAAAATTCTATTCAAATAAAACGGAGAAACATTTTTCAATGAAAAAAATGTTTCTCCCTTTTTTTTTTTTTAACGTTAATCCGTTATATTTGCGTAAGTATACATTATTATATATCCCTTTTATTTCATTTCGAATGAATATTTTGGAAAACCTTGCGGTGGGGACCCTTTAAAAGTAAAATCTAAACCCGAATAATATCGATATTAAGGTAGAAAACTAAATTTTCCATAATTTATTTTGGTATTAAGTTTGTATGAAAATGGTAACAGTCGCCACGTTATTAAAGAACCATAATTTCCAGTTAATGGGTAGGTATAACAGATCTAAGCAAATCAATCAACATATTCACCAACCTCTTGCCAAATACTTACAGTTTCCGATACCCTTTGATCATGTCGTCGTTGAATATCACTTCAATCACTTCTGGACAGCCTTTTAATTAGCTTTGACCGAAGGGTTTCGCGTTTCACAATAGAAATTCGACTCTATCACCAGGGAGCAAGACTCGAAATTGTACGTTTGCTTTTACAAAGGCAGTCACCAAAACCGTAGGGAGGTACTTACTTTTGTCATTCCTTGGACAAAACGCTAATCGGTTTCAGAACTAGCGCTGTTTAGTTTTGTTGCGACTGCTACCGAATGTCTGCGGTTTTCTAGTTTCGGTTTTAGCAGATTTGATTCATTTCAAACGGGTTTAGTGTTTTTTTTTTGTTCTGCTAACTAGATGTTCCTGTGGGAACTAATCCGTATAATTTCTCATTTTGAGTTTACCATTTTCATTTTAGTAAAAAGTCGATAAATTATAAGGTGTCGGTGAAGTATTGAATCTCGATTGTTAGTTTAGTTTAACTAATCTATGTTCCTCTATGTTAAGTAGACGTAAGAAATACATAGCACTAAGTACAAGTAGTAAAATAAGCAATAGTGCAAGTCACAGTCGCATTTTGTTCCGATATAAAAAAATAAGTTGTCTGTTCTGTAGCTATCAAGAGTACACAGTTTCGTCACAATCGGTGTAGCTGGTTTAGGGTGAAATAGTGGTCAATATACCACTTTTTCAAAGTACTATGATAGGACTATTTTTCTCATTAGCTTGATATTTATTTCGGGATAAAAATGTTCTATAATATTATGGGTGAATTAATTATAGACTCCCTAACAGATTCTCCTAATAAGAAGAAAAAAAAACAACTTTATTGCCAAAAATTATAGACAAAACCACTACTGCTATGAAATCTGTTTACTGTCTTCTAATGAAATCGCCATATGTTCTAAATACTTACCCCCTTACTTATAAACAATGACTAAGTTTATGTAACGTTTGTCTTTGTCTGTTAAGTTTGAAACTTCATGTCACACTAAAAGACAAACGTTACATAATATAAGTAAAGGGGTAAATCACCAACGCCAAGACGTATAATTTTCGCCAAACTTAAGGTAAACACTCGCAATCGTGTTGTTTCTAGGCTGCAAAGCCCGAAACAGTTATCCAGGTAAAGTACGATTACATTTTCGTTCAATTCCACTAGGTTACCGGTGGCAAGCACTGTGCGTAATGCAATGAAGTGAACCGAGTCAATTCCGCTGCGGTCTCCGCCACTATTACGTGTTAACAGCGTTCTGTGTTCTACAGAAATGTGGTTTGTCTGCCGACTACTCCGTGCGAGATCTAAGAGTACATAATATGATGTTACAATAGTTTAAATACAACCTGCGGATTGGGATTTTTTGGTAACTTGCCTAGGGACTCCTTTTTCGATTATTAATTATTTTTTTTATTGAATTATGGTGGTGTATTGTAGATAATCTTTATTTACTAGGCCCAGGTAAAACTTGGGATTATTCGAGTTTAAGAAATATCCGAAATTTAATTTTAATATTATACAATTGCAAAACGTTTATATCTAAATATAATTTTATTAAAAAAATATTAACGAATATAAATAAGGTAAATAAGGTAAAAAAATATTATAAGGTAGTTAGTCGCCAGAACCAAGCGATACGAGGACCAACTACGCAACGACGTCATCTGGTAAGGTTACGCTTACCATCAGGTGTAAAAATAGTTAAACCCTTAGTTATATATATTAGTATGTATAAAGTAAGTATGCATTTATTTTTATATATTTTTATATCTTCATATATTTTTATGTGTCTAGTAGGTATCTATACATTTTATTTTTTATATATTTATTTATTTTTAGTTTTAATAAGGTTTGTATTTTATACTATTTTATTTGAATACTTATATTGAAGCTACTATCTGACTCAACTTCACTTTGCCTACTGCACATGCTGTAATGACCTTCTCCATCCAAAGGTTGCCTGGAAGAAATCGCTTTTAGCGATAAGGCCGCCCATTTGTACAACGTTTTAGTTCTAAGCTTTCTGTGTATTTGTCTTACATATGTATGTTGTTTTGTATATTGTTTGTTGTGCAAATAAAGCGTAAATCTATCTATCTATCTATCTAAACCCTGGCATGTAGGTAGGTAGGTATGTTTAAAAAAAAGTCGTATCTATCAAAAACGCGATACACGCCCACACGCTTTGATTCGACGTGAAGTCCATAACCATGAACCAAAACATTTACACCCTAGAACCTCATTACAAGTTACCCTTCTTTTTTGAAAAAAAAATGAGAAGTAAGAAGGAAAGAGGATGGGAAGAAGTTCCACTTCTTTTGCAAATAAACACAAACGTTTTATTGTCACTTCAGCTTGAGCTTTTAAATAAAACACTCAAGATGTTTGTAACCTACATAATTAATGAACAAGGCACACGTGTCATGGATTCTACTATTAAACACACGGTAATACTTCTATGAAACATGTACAGGTTTAAAATATTCATTATAAGTGCTGTGTTTAACTCTAAAACCAGGGAAAAGGGAGTTTATTGCCGACATGGCAAGTTCTGGTTTCGGTAAAGCCTCGCTGTGTTTTGCCACCTGTGTCTTTTAGGCATTAGATATGTAGGCAAGTACAGTTATTTTCTAGGTGACCGGTGGACTATATTTTATGCTTTTGTTAGAAAGTAAATATATACAATCTATACCTTTTTTATGGCTACTTTGCTTCAAATTTAAAGTAGGTGATGTGTTCCCTTTCATATAGGACTAGCTGCGCCCCGCGGTTTCACACTCGTAAGTCCCGATCCCGCGGGAGTTACGGGATAAAAATATATGCCTATGTGTTATTCTAGGTGTCCAGCTATCTATATTCCAAGTTTCATCGCAATCGGTTCAGTAGTTTTTGCGTGAAAGAGTAACAAACATCCAAACATCCATACAAACTTTCACATTTATAATATTAGTAGGATAGGATAGTAGGAGTAGGATAGGATATTAGTAGGATTTCATATGGAACCTTAATAGGTAGGTACTGGGTATTAGTAGCACAAGCAAGGTAACCTACGAATTATCACTATCAATACAATTAAATTAAAGTTAAATGTTTGTTTTCGTATGTAGAATAAAATAACGACATGTTAAGAATCTCCTTTTTCGGTTTATGGAAAGTCGGTTTAACATTCAAGCCCTGTCTGATTCACTGATTAAAAGATATCAACGCACAGCCAAAATGCTGGTAATAGAGATGTGAAATATGAAGGGCGTGTTCATTGTGAAGTACATAATATATATATTGTCACAGCCTACCTACAGTTTTAAGGCAATGTAGAGAGAAAGAAGAAGTGGTAGGTAGTTAACCTACTATGTTAACTGTACCTTATGTCTTATTCACTTGACATGGTTTTTGGAAATTCTCGTCGGGACTTCCGCGGATTAGATCGCGACTCACTGCTAGTAAATATATTCATCATTGTATTGCTTGTTATAAGAATTGAACCATTTAAATTTATGCCTTGAATTGTTTGAATCTCTAAGATGATAGGGACCTAAGCTGTGGACCAAGATACCTCTGTGTTCATATAATTATGGTATATCTTTGTTTGAACCCATAAAATATGAAAAGGTGCTATTTCAAATTAATATTTTCCGAGTGCTCTTAGCCAACTAAGCTACGCGGATCGCACGCCACTAGGTGCTTTAAATTCAATTTAATATGTTATTATTTTGCGGTCACGTAAAACATTATTGGATTTGATCGCTACTCAATCGGGTTCCAGTAATTTTATTTTAATAAAATGACTTTTTCTATTATTGGAGGAAACATTCTCTCATATTCAAGGAATAGTATACTCGTATAGTATTCCATGAATACTAAAAGACTTGCAGGTAGAGCAATACTGTATTGCAATTGCGTAACTGGTAACCTGCAACTATAGCTGTTTCCAGAGCGGGGTATAGTGGTACCTGGAATTTCCGGGTCTTAAGGGGTCAGTGTATACCTACTCTTTTCTCAATACAAACTCTCCTCTCTGGATATTAGAAAAAATATGTTTATCCCACAAGTCCTGTACAAGCCATGACCATGCCCCTGCGTTTTGATATTTTTCATTTTCTAATTTTTCTGAATTTTATTTCTATTCTATTTGGAAAATGAAAAAAATCGAAACGTAAGGGCATGGTCATGGCAGATATAGGTTTTATGGCATAAACATATTTGCTCTAAGATATTTATCCAGGGAGGAAACAGTCGACTACGTTTGTATGGAGAAAGAGTAGGTAGACTGTCCTCTTAATCGCGTATTATTATTTATTTTCTTATCTACCTTCAATGGTCTTGGTCGCGAGGGGACACCCTCGCGACCAAGATCATTGTACCATGGAAATTTCGAGGTAAGAAAATAAATAATAATACGTGATTAAGACCCCGGGAAAATGAAACTATGTCAACAAATCGCGTGAATTTAAAAACCCCAAATTTCATTTCGAAGGTTATGGTTTCGAAAATCGGGCCTGTTTGTTGCTGCAACTAGCAACCTTTACAAAAAAATATTGAAAAGTTCCCTCTAAGTTTCTCTGTCTGCTTTCTCTAAGTACGGAAATTGTGCTTATTTTATAATACATAATTGTATAACGTATTTCTCGGCTAATTTTTATCTAAACCACGAAACAATTTTGTAAATAGTATTTATACAATTTAGTTGCAAGATAAATTCTTAATATTTGTAATCTAAACCGACTAATTTTTATATATTTTTTGACAAAGTGCTCTGTCGCGTTTGTCTGTCTTTCTGTCCGCACTTTGTTCAGAAAAACATATTGGTGCCCGGTCGACCAGGATCGGAAACAACGACCATCGGAGTTAAAACCGACCACTAAGCCAACATTATACTTTATTTTTTAGCGCTTACCGTACAAAATTATTACCCAATAAAATACGTAATAATCATCCTTTTTGCCGTAGTCGGTTAAAAATGGCAGATAAACATACAAGACATTTACTTTCTCATTAATAACCGTGGAATAAGGTCGGAATAGATTGGTCACTATTTGTTTCTGTCTGTCAATTTTGAAAAAAAAAATTTTTACAGAAAAAGACAAATCATAAATGTGGACAGCACATTTACTAATATGATAGTGTACGTAATCTCTTATTAGGTTATTACTTATACTATAATATCTTATTACTCCCACAGACTAAGGTTACTTACTCATTACTAGGTTAATAAGTATCTCAATTATTGTCTCAGATTCTTCAAATTCTTCTGTTACCTATCTAAAATTATTCGAAATTGCACAAGTAGTATGAGATGTCGTTATATTCAACAAAAGTATTCGCTCCTATATTGTATTTACCCAAAGATATTAAAACCTCAACTACGTACTTCCAAAGTAACGAACTTATGTAGATTATCCCCGATGAGACTCTAATAAATGATTCCCGAATGGCGTTAAGGAAAAATGTATTTTATCTCAACCTGTTAGATTATATTTTACTTTCTACCATTTTTCTATTCTGTATTCTTTGTAAAGCCACGCATTCTCAGGAGACTGTCCCTATTTAGTTTCGTCCTTTCTGCAGATAAGTTTATGGTTCGTAAATTTATATATATATTTTTTCATAGGAAACTTTTACAATTATAGGGTAAACAATAACTTATGTGGTCCTAAAAATTAGACCGATTTTATTAATTAACCCCCTTATAACTTAGTTATCGTTAAAGTACTTATAACGATAACTAAGTTTATAACAGCGTTTATAATCAATAAACCCTATTACAATCCTTCAAGTTAACAATGTGTCATTTGTAAACAAAACAATCAGGGACAACATATAGACTGGCTGCAGACATAATAAGTGTAGATTGGACAAAAACTGATGCTGAAAGAACGGGAGCGCTTCACAAAAACTTCTATTGGTCCAGTGATAAACGAGCAAAGGCAGTACTTTAACACACTGATAGCGCTTTTTGTACAGATAGTGAGACAATCGGTTTTTTACTTGTTCATCAATGGTTTTATTGTTTAACTGAGGGAAAATTGGGACTATGACAAAAATGTTTTTCAGAAACTAAGTACGTATTTAATTTAAGGTAAGAATTCTTGAAATAATACTACTATGTATACATCAGAAGGATCCGTCTTATTCAGTACGCAGGACTGTTTTAAAATTTTACTGCTCATTGATTGCGTATGAGCGTCAAGGTACAAGCTTAGATATTCATTATTTAGATTTAGGTACCTATTAGCTATTAAGTTAGGTAACCTAACCTTCACAGCAGCTGGTTTAAAAATTAGAATGTTAACAATAAATAAATCAGGTGACTAGAATTATATCACGCAGTTAGATTGTCGCTGAATAACATTCAAAGCCTTATTAATAAACGTGGAGTAAGGTTGAGCTAATTTTACAATTTTTTGTTTATGTCTGTCAACTTTGGAAGTTCTTGTCACAAAAAAAAAAGACAAAGCATGTTCTCACTACTCCGACCTTACATTTATTATCCGATCCACATTTATTAATAAGGCTGAGTTTAAGCGTTTATCTTCTTTTAAAGGTGATCGCACATTTACCAGCAACGCCCGCGCCGCACTCGCCGCATTTTGTAAAGTGCGGTGCGGGTGAAACGTGCGAGGTTTCACAGCATTATATACAATGAATTCTAAAATGCGGCGACTGCGGCGCGTGCGGCACGTGCGTTGCTGATAAATGTGCAATCAACTTAAAAATGCCGAATTTTAGAAGCTTCTAAAAAATTAAAAAATAACTATTTTTAAAGTTATTTAAATAAGAAAGGAGACAAAATAAAATGTCTCAAAGGAGACAAATTAAATAGGAGACAAAATAAAATGTCTCAAGCACTAATCTCCCACGCTTACTTATAACTTCCCACGGGCTCACCTAAACACCTTTTATTATGAAAGTTCTTGCAACTCACAGCAGAGAACTCTCAACTCCCAAGAAACGCCCTAAACTGACATAAGTGAGTAAAACTCGTACATGATAGAATAGCCTAATCTTCGCCGTCCCTATCCGAAACTGTCGTTAATAAAACTCCACAGGAACTTATCTCTCGGGGGAGAGATAAAAATATATTCTTCCAAAAAACAAACCTTTGCTAGAACCGTGGAATTTTTGCGGAATCACGCGCGACGGTACCACAATGTCAGTGTTGCCGACTTTATGCACGATAAATGATACGCTTCGAGGCACTTATCGCCCTCGAGATGCTGTAATGCCGTAATGTTCAGATTTATAGCGCTCAAACTCTTAAACATGAGCATTCAACGGAATCCTTATTAAAAACTAAGAAATGACTACCTTTTTTTAAGAAAAAAAAAGGGCATTGAATTACCATAATAACTAGCTAAGTCCTACAGTCATACCTCAGTTATAAAGTATATACGTCCGTCCCGATTGCGTTAGAATATCGGGTTCAAAAGCAGCCTATATTTCTTAATCTCCCAACTTTCATCGCAATCGGTTCAGTAGTTTTAGCAAACATACTCGTTTACTTACTTGAAAACTTTTACTTTTTATTAAATATTAATACGTTGACTACATTATTAAAACAATATTTTAATTAGATTTTTTTAAAGGAAAAATAGCATTCAAAAATTTTCACTTGCGGCGAGGCTTGAAGATTTTTAAATAAAATAGCCTTGAGCTAGATACAAAAATAAAACGAAATTTATACAATATTTTGAGCCAACAAATGACTTATAGCATCAAATTCATAGACAGAAATGAAAATCCTACGCCACGCACAGAAAATCTACATTGTGCAAAATCACTACTAAAATAAAATTAAATAACAGAAATGAGTCCCTAGTACCCAAAAAGCTGGCTAAATTATCTCTTTGGATATAGCAATAACTGTTCATTGGCCAAAGCAGCCAGAAGGTTTTAGCAAAATTACGTTTTTAAAACTCCCTAATTCCTACTCAACCTATACCAACAAATTAATAAGCTTAAAATTGAGTGAAACACATGCTCTTCCCTACCGGCCGCCTGTTGTAAAATTATCCCCACTCATCTCCATTTACACATAAGTCCTCGCCAGTATAAATAGACTAGGTATCTTTTTACCTTGGTTTCTGCTGGATTATAAATTATAGCAGGGATGAAATAGTAGCTTGTTTACCGCAGGGGATGAAATAAATATTTTTAAGGCAAAAGTGTTTATTTGAATACAGGTTTTGTCCAAGACCTGATGCTTGGAAGAACTTCACTCTTTTCTACTCTTCCAAACAGCGATAATATATCGCTATCGCTTCGTTTTAAGCTTTTGCATAGATTTTATCGCGGGCTTTGAGCGCGGCCACCGAATCAAGAAATTCCGTAACGAAAATAAAACCTAACACCCCCCACTCCGCCCGCTCGGCCGAGCTACATGGTAACCATGACAACATGGCACAAAATAAATAAATAATTATAATTGCATAAGTTGATAAAAAATGCTATGCAATAGCTTTACCGCGGCAGTCCCCGAGTGCCACACGTTTTTTTTAATTTCAGACTACGATCTGACGTTTAGGTTCTTTGTATTTGACGTTTTTTCTTAAGGAAGAAGTGTAAAATCATAGTCTACTATTAAAAAACGAAGTAGATATATGTACGAATTCATCACAACTACATACATACCTACTTATATGTATAGGTAGGGGAGAAGTGGTATGAAAGGGTCATTTTTGTTGTGGAGGCTCTGGTGAGTGATTGAGATAATATTTAGAAAAGGTTGATGGTAAATAGGAAGCTTTAATTATTAAGCTTTTGTAATTAAATGCTATAAATGTCATTAATTTATAATAAGTTGTTAATATTTGCATTTAAAAAAAAAGTATATTATGACCCTTTCATAAAATGTATCTATTGAAAGGGTCACAGTAGGTTTTGAAAGGGCCATTACTTAATTATAAAGAATAACTACTTAGGTATGTTGAAAATGAAATTTTGAAGTCAATATAATTGATATTATTATTCAGTCTTACCGTTTTCAGGTTATTGACTAACATAAATCAGCACTTAAACATAATTTAACATACTTACTAAATTACTCCGCTTGCTCAGTGTCCCGAAGTGGATAGTTTAGACATTAATCGACACTAAAATAATATTTTTCTTAGATACAATGAACTTAAATGATAATTGAGATTGTAAGACACTTATGATCAACACTTCTTTGTAAATAATAAGAAATAAAACACTTAAATTTATAATCAAGTAAAATCAACAGTTTTATTAATCTTACACAAAGCTTTGGAATAATATTTTTCGGCGGCATTTCTAATCTGAAAAAAAAAACCAAAACGTGTGGCGCTCGGGGACTGCGGGGGTAAAGCTATTCCATAGCATTTTTTATCAACTTATGCAATTAGTTTTTCTTTAGTGCCAAAATGTTGAACTCCCCAAAATGTTGAATTTCCCAAAATGTTAAATCTCAAATTGTTAAAAAAACACTTAAGAAAATATCGTGTTAAAAACACTTAAAAATTCAAGTCAAACAAGACAGAACCTTTTTTTTGTTTAGTTATTTTTTTAGAGTCGATTGGTAAAAAAAATAGGCACAAAATATGACAGCCAGTCCTGCCTGTCAAACTTGAACTGATAATATTGACGTTTTAAGTTTGACAGCTGTCATCCAAAATGAAGATCTTGAAGAGCACTATCACTTATGCCATGGAAGTAGTGGTCTGGGGTCAAAAGTTTCCGAGATATTGACACTTTAAGTTTGACAACTGTCATCTAAAACGAAGATCTTGAAGAGCACTATCACTTATCCCAAGGAAGTAGTGGTCTAGGGTCAATAGTTTTCGAGATATTATCGGTTCAAGTTTGACAGGCTGCCTGGTTGTCATATTATGTGCCTATTTCGATCGTCTATAGTTTTTCACTAATCGCCTCTAAAAAAAATATCTTTTTATTAACACAAAAATAAAAAAAAAATTTGGTAAGAAACGCTCGGCCGATTATTATTTTTCAAAAATCCGCCTACCATGAGCTACATGTTAAGGGTGTTAGGTTTTCGTTACGAAATTTCTCCATTCAAAGCTCAAAGCCCGCGATAAAAGCTATGCAATAGCTTTAAAATAGATAAATTGATTAAACATCTGGTAAAACTACAAGTCATGAAAGGGCCGGTCCCTTCATAACCAGTTTTTGTGGCCCTTTCATAAATATCATAAAAAAATTGAAAACTTACCAACAAAATCTACAATTTCGAATTAAAGTTCATTAACCTTATATTCTCGTATACCTGTATCACCAGGGTATCATAAACAATGATTCACTCAATAATAAGTAACTGCCAGCACTCGATAATTGTTTCACAGTTGTAACAGAAAAAATACATTTGCAGTTCAAAAACAACAAGGGCTTGGTTCCGCCATCTAAGAACTGACACGAGTGTGAAGTGAGGCTCGAATGAACTTGCTTCAGGGTTGCTTTACGTCTAGAATAGTGTGAATCCGAGATCTTTTATAGTTTGCCAGTTATTTCAAATGACCCTTTCATACCACTTCTCCCCTATACTTAATAGAAAAGGTCGACAAATGTCTATGTTATCACGGTCCAAGTTTTAGCGTGAATCGTCACAATTTAGTACCATGACAGACATTAATAAGCCTTATCTTTTGGTCATATGGTTCATGAATCAATTAGGTCCGGTCGCTGGGTTTCATTCGAAAACAGACTACATACTGCTCTTGCAGTAATACATTCTGATAAACGTTTTATATTTACACGATTTGTCCTCATATTTTTATTTTTCCCTAATTCTTATAATATAAAAATCGAATGTAATAATAACAATACGCGATCTCGCAAACAAAATGTATTTAAAAGTTTCCGAAAGTGAAGAAAATAATGTCACTACAATCCATACACAAAAAAAAAACACAAAAACATTCCGTCTTTAAATAATCAACAATTTTCGAAGAACCCGACATTTTTATTAACCGACTTTCGAATAAGGAAGAGGTAATTTACTTTTCTTACACCCAGTTTACGGTTCTCAATTGGTCGGAGTGTTAAATAAAGCAGACACATTCAATTTACAAAACTCGACAGCTGATACAGTTTTATAAATTGTAAAAAAACCTTTTCCCAAACCACTTTACACGAGTTTTCCGTATGACCGCCTCTTTGTATCTTGCCAGTTCACAAAGACCTGGTTTTTGTCAGACGGTGAAAACGGACCAGAGATTTCTCGACCGGCGGGCGATAGTTCGGCGATTCATTTAAAGGCAAACTAATGAAAAACCTTCCCTATATTAAATAGTAATACACAATAATACACATATTATGATGAATTCTTTCTTTGCGTTATTGCGATAATTTAGCCACAGGGTATAAGGACTTGCTATAGCGGCCATATACTTTTCAAACAAAATTTTAATTTGTTCAAATTATTATTGACGAGTTCCAATATAGCTGAGTTACATTAAAGCCTGGTTAGAAAATTGAACTACATAACTATAAGTCAAGTAGACGCTTAATACAACTTGCCTTTTCGGCCATCTGATACTAGCCCCTCCTTGTTTTAGAGCACTGCTATTACCCATATTACGGCAATCCGTACCGATCTCCCATACCTATAGCAGCGAAGACAGCCTTTAATACCTTCTTACATAAACAAACATGTAGAAAAAACACTTCAGTAAACACAGAATCGCGCACTTAATGAAAAGCATCTCCAGAGACGCTGTGTTAGTTCATGTGTATCAAGATTCCTCCTTAAAAGCCTTATAAAACAAGTGAAACTCAATATTAAACTAGTATGCGAAGCTTTCCCAGCATTAAGAGAGGAAAATTGTAGCGACAGCAAAAGAATAACATCTTATCTTTGCAAAAAGGCAAAAACTTTATGAACGTTTCACAACATTTTACAATCACGTTACCGGAGAAATCATACAGCTTTTTGTTTTAACTGTACTGCTGTTTATTTTTGGTGTTTTGTTGGAAAAAGTTTAAATGATTGTTGCATTTTAGACTCTACACCTATAAATTTAAATTGAATGGATATTGGATACCTACCGTGAGTTTATAAAAAAATCGTGGATTTTTTCAATTGGTATTTTATCTATAACTATTTATATTATAAAGAGGAAAGACACCTAAACTACTGGAACAAGGGAGTAACATATAAGCTACTTTTGATCGCGATAGTTCTGCGGGGTCGGGACTTACACAGGTGAAACCGCGGGATTCTGCGTGTCTTTAATAAAAACTTTATATCCAGGTACTAGTAGTTCTATTACAGATATCCGAACATGTCTGCTCTGTGAGTTACTCCACGATAATGTAGCTTTCTTTTAGTGAATGAATTTTTAGAATCGGTTTAGTGGTTTCGGAGATTACCCGGAAAATACATACATAAATGTTACCAATGTTACCTTTTAATAATATTAGACTAAGCTTTTTCAAATTCGAAATATTCACGAAAAGGGTGCTTATATGAGGGAAACCATAGGGCGTATCAAGTATTATTATAATCAGAATAAAGAGAGGAATCGTTTGTCACCTACGCTGTCGGAAGGGACTAATGGGTACAAAGGACAAACAAGATGGGTCACCACCCGAGCACAATGCTACGTACGTACTTAATACTTTAAATAATTCAGTGTTATTTTAGGATTCATGATATTTAGAACTCATTCCTAATTAGGATTCATTTAATTTTAATCCTAACCTTTTAAATGATACCTGTTGTTTTTATAATTGTGGTAATCTATACTAATATTATAACGAGGTAACGTTGGTAACATTTATGTATGTATGTATTTTCTCTTAAACCGCTAAACCGATTTTAATAATTCTTTCAGTAATAGAAAGCATAGGCTACTTTTAATCTCGATATTCTCACTGGATCGGGACTTACACGGGTGAAACCACGGGGCTCTTCTTCTGAGATATACCTAATTTTAAGCATAGTCAGTACCTACTAATATTGTAAATTTGAAAGATTGTATGTAAAAGTAATCGAGTATGTTTGTTACTCCTTCACGCAAAAACTACTGAACCGATTGCTATGAAAACTCGTATACAGATAGCTGGAGATCTGGATACACACATTGGCTACTTTTTATTCCGATACTTCTGCGGGGCCGGGACTTACGCGGGTGAAACGGGGGTTTCAATCACCGGGGCGGACCGAGTAACAATTTACAAGTATTTCAAAGCTCCACAATAATGCCCGCCTTCCACTGCGAGCGGAGCGGAGTTAAAAATGTGTCAGTTTAACATCCAACGATTGTTTCCATAGCGCGAAAGAGTTGTATGACTATGAAAACAAACGTTGTATATTGAACTGACACATTAATGACTCCGCTCCACACGCAGTGGAAAGCCGGCATAAAGCCGTGTTCCTACTGCAAAAGAGAAATGAAACATGAAATACCTACTACAGTCATTTTTATATCGCAAATAATCGTAGGTATATCTACTACGGTCGTTTTCATATCGCAAAATAATCGTAGGTATATCTATGAAAACGATAGTTGTATAATATATTATTTGATTTCGATTTTAGCGGTATTTAGCATTGTTTCAATGCTCAACGTTTAGCACAGTCCTGGAATCCGAAAAATGAGTTTAATTTCAATATTATTTGATTTCTCATCTCTCTTTTGCAGTCGGAACTCGGCTTAATTATCCAATACGTATCATTCAAGTCTATGTTTAGACTTGAATGACGATTTTCCTTTAAAATGGAATAGAGGAAAATAGAAATACAGTATGTCAAAGCCTATTACGTTTCCTAAAGGTCTCTCCCTCAATAGGCTACAATCAAAATGTCAGAATGTAATAACTCTATTTTCCGTGAATCGAAAGCGAAGTTGTATCGGGTATAACGCCACAGTATTTCCTTATACTTGTGACACCGGGGAGTGTAAGCAGACTACTGACAACGGGTCGCCTGCAAATGAGAATTTATTAGCTCCTAGCAGCACCCCGCGGTTTTACCCGCGTAAGTCAAGTTCCCGTAAGAATATCGGGATTAAAAGTATACTATTTGGTATGTCAGGTACAAAAAATAATGTATGTCAGCTATCTGCGTACCGAGTTTTATTGCAAAACACTTTTTGTTCCTGTCTATCAACTGTGAAAGTTCTTGTAACGGAAAAAGACAAAGCAGGTTAAAACTAGGTACTCCAACCTTACTCCACGTTTATGAATAAGGCTAATTACGTTTTGATTCGAGTTATAGTTTAATTTTGAGTGTAATGTTTTTTGCAATGATGTTGAAATTAAATATTGGACCATAAAATATTATATATATTTTATTTTAACTCCGCTTGCTGGTTCGGTGCGTCATAGGAGGGTACTGCCGGAAGACAGGCGTTGTGGCTGCCCCCTGTAGTCGCAATCTATGCCGAGGCAGGTCCTCATTGGCTCAGCACCCGCTCCTTATTTTTTGTTACAATTTTATTGTTTTTCCTGTATTCATTATGTTGATTTTTTTGGGTAATGCCGTATTCAACCTATGAAACTCATCCTATTAGGTATAATTTTCTTAACTCGTCTAAAACTATATTCCTAGCTCAACCCATTGAATTATTTTAAAAAGTTTTCTTATCTCAACCTAAATGTATTCCTTATTCAACCTAAATCATAAAATGAGCAAAAGTATGTGTCGAAGGTACAGATAGCATAAAAATGAGTTACAAGTTAAATCAGTGTTAGACGCTGATAAGAGGTCGTTTTGGGATAAACTCGGCGAGGTCCTTGGGGCTATCCCGTTGTCACAGGGAATCGTTTTGGGTGGTGATCTAAACGGTCATGTGGGTGAGATGGGGGCAGAATTTGAACGTGTTCATGGAGGCTACGGGTATGGCAGTCGGAATGCGGAAGGAGAAGAAATTCTGCGTACGTGTGCCACTGCCGACCTGGCACTCGTGAACACATATTTCAAAAAGAAGCCCGACCACTTGATCACCTACAGGAGCGGGGGGCGCGCTACCAAAATCGATTTTCTAATCACTAGGAGACACCATATCGGCAACGTGGCCAACTGCAAAGTCATACCCGGTGAGAGTCTCACTGCCCAACACCGTATCCTTGTCATGGATCTCTGTGTAAAGACCAAAGACAAACGACCGTAACCATGTCAGCGCCGAATCAGATGGTGGATGCTTGATGAAGTCAAGTCCCAGATGCTCGCCTCAGCAATCGGCGACAAATGTGCTAATGCTGAAGGCACAGGAACACTGGGACAGGATTCAGGTGTCTATCGCTGATTCGGCGCGGTCGGTCCTCGGTATGTCTAAGGGAGAACGCAAGTGTGACAAGGAAACTTGGTGGTGGAACGACACAGTCCAGAGGGAGACTAAGGTGAAGAAAGCCCTCTTTAAAAAGTGGCAAGCGTCCAATTCTCCTGAAGATCGCGACGCGTACAGGTCTGCCAAACGTGCCACAAAGAGAGCAGTAGCCAGAGCCAGACGGGACCACTTACAGCCATTGTACGATAAGTTGGAAACGTCTGAGGGGCAGAAGCTTATTTATAAGTTGGCACGTTCTAGGATCAAAGCGGCACAGGATATATCCAAGTGCCGCTGTGTAAAAGATCCTAATGGTAACCTGCTATGCGAGGACCTCGCGGTGAAGGAGAGGTGGCGCTCTTATTTCCACGAGCTGCTCAATAAGCAGTATAAAGAGGTGCAGCCACCGGAACTCCCTCCGAATCTAGGACTTGTGCCACTGATAACGCCTGATGAGGTGCGCAAGGCTCTACGCTGCATGAAGAATAGGAAAGCTGTCGGCGCCGATGGAGTCCCCATCGAAGTATGGAAGGCTATGGGTTCTCGTGGTGTGGGCATCTTAACCAACCTTTTTAACCGCATACTCGAGACCGGCAGAATCCCCGCCCAATGGAGACTGAGTGTTATCACTCCAGTGTTCAAGGGCAAGGGATCTGTGCAGGAGTGTGGAAGTTATCGTGGTATAAAGGTCATGTCCCACACCATGAAGCTCTACGAGCGTATAGTTGACTCTCGGATCCGGCAGGAGTGCACTGTCTCGGAGGGGCAGTATGGTTTCCGCCCCGGTCATGGTACCATGGACCCTGTTTTCGCCCTAAGGATCGTTATGGAGAAATACAGATCGAAGAATACGCCTCTGCATTTTCTGTTCCTGGACTTGCAGAAGGCCTTCGACTGTGTTCCTCGCGTGATGATCTGGTGGGCGCTGCGGTCGAAAGGGGTGCCTGAAACTTATATTGAAACCATCAGTTACATGTACCGAAATTCCGATTCAGTGGTGCGAACTGCTGTTGGTGACACTAAATCTTTCCCCATTACAGTCGGAGTCCACCAAGGATCTGTCCTAAGTCCGTTTCTGTTTAGCGTAATACTGGACGCACTGTCCGTAATCATCCGAGACGCACACGAGCAGCCCCCGTGGATGCTCATGTATGCTGATGATATTGCGCTAGCGGACTAGGATAAGGGACGGCTTGGAAGGCATGTAAATGCGTGGAAAGAGTCACTTGAGAACGGCGGTTTGCAACTCAACGTAGCGAAGACCGAATACTTGGCTAGCAATACCACAGATCCTACACCTGTCTGCGTAGACGGTCACATGGTCGAACGGACAGACCAGTTTAAGTATTTGGGATCTGTGCTTCACGAGTCCGGCGACATCGATTGTGACGTCAAGTCCCGCATTTCGGCAGCTTGGGCCAAGTGGCGAGAGGTAACTGGTGTCATCTGTGACCCGAAAATGCCGGTTAAACTGAAGGGACAGGTCTATAAAACGATCATTAGACCTGTCCTTTTTTGTATGGTAGTGAGGCGTGGCCATTGCTTGAGCGACATAAGCAAGAGCTGCATGTCACGGAGATGAAGATGCTGCGCTGGATGTGTGGAGTGACGCGAAAAGACCGCGTCAGAAACTCCCGCATCAGGGGCAGCCTTCATGTCCGAGACATTGCAGACAAACTGCAAGAATGCCGCTTACGGTGGTACGGCCACGTTCTACGAAAACCGGCTAGTTACGTGGGAAACAAATGTCTTGCCATGGCGCCTCCGCCCGGCCGCGGCAGATTGGGAAGACCCAAGAAGTGCTGGCTTGACGTTGTAAGATCGGATATGCGTGCAAATGGCCTCACCACACGGGATGCCGAAGATCGTGCGAAGTGGAGACGTAAAAGTAGGAAAGCGGACCCCGGGCTCTCGAGAGAGATGCAACCGGGAACAACGCTCGGATGATGACGATGATGATAATAGTAATATAACTTATAAGTACTTAAATTATTTTTTGTATGATTTTCTAAATATATTGTATTGTTAACATTTTTGTAAAATCATCAAAATTATTAAAATTTGTTAGTATTGTAATTCTGTTTAGTTTAATGTTAGTTTTTTGTACCCAATATTTAGAATAGTTTTGATTTCGATTATAACACGTGTTTTATGTTTGTTTTAAACTTATAGTAAGTAATTTATTGTGCTTAGAACTTCTGTTGATTCTATGTTGATTTTTATTTATATTGTTAATCTTACTCTATAATAATTTATAACAAATATGATTTTTAGACAATCCTTATTGTTTTATTTTACGCCACACAACAAATTTGTCGCTTTAGGTTGAGTAGGGTATACTTAAAGGAACAATAAATGATTTAAAAATAAATAATAGCTGTCGGACGAGTGAGGAATAGAAAAGGGTTGAGTGAAGAAAAATAATGCGTGGGATGAGACGTCATAGGTTGAATACGGCATTACCCATTTTTTTTTGTGTCATGTGTCTTATTGTCAATAAAATGTTACTATTCAATTTTATCCTTATTTAACAGGAATATCCCGTCTTAACTTGTTTCTGGGTAGATGATCAAGATAGATATGCATTGGCTTATCTATCTAATAGATTTTTACTTTATTTTATGGTTTTTTTTATTTTGCAAGTACAATAAATCATTCTATCTGTCTATCGATCGACTTTAAATTTACAGTCTAAGTAATTCCGTCTCTAAGTAGACATATTTCCAAGAAGCCTAGCAAGTAACACGTCCGTTCAGGTAGCTTCTTCTCTTTAATAAATACTGACAGCGACTCAATACTAAGTATATTGAACCCGAGTAGAGGTTTATTGAATGCGGAATCCTATTATCTAATAATACTTAGTATACTTGTCTCTTTGGTGACGGTATTGTACCTACACAGGTTAGAAATAGAATTTCTGAGATGTTCCATATGTTAGTTTTTAGGGTATACTTTAGAATGAAACAAAACCGGCCAAGTGCGAGTTGGACTTGCGCATGAAGGCTTTAGAAATAAATCATGTTTGTTGTAGCCTTACCTTTTTTTCTCTAATCTTACCCCAAAGTAAGTTAGTTTAGCTTAGCTTCGCATAGTTGAGACAGTTTTTCATCCAAATGTGTCTACCGCTTACTATGTTAGCTGAGCTCATTTGTTTAAAAAACTGGCGAGCTAAGAAAGTATAATTTAGTTGTCTGTTTTATTAACTCCATGGAACGTTCAAAATACATACGGTAAAGAAGCTTTCATAGTTGCAGTTTACTCTTAGCAAACGTCAGAAGACGAAATAGTCTTACATCCGTTAGAATAAATAAGAAAATATTTTGAAAACCGACGACATCTCTGGCAAAAAGTAATAGTCTCATTGATGTCTCCGCTAACATCGGAAGAATTTACTTTTCATTACGATGGAAGTTTGAAAGCAAACAGTTCAACACTCTTTCTTGGCATCAAGGAAGTACTAATAATATAAGTTTCAAAGTTTGTATGTTAGTAGCAGGCTCCTGCGACACTGAAGGTATCACGGGCTTCCGTCCTAGGAGCCGTACTTTTTGGCCAAGAGGTAAATAAGTAAGAAACCGAGAACCGAAGAAAAATCTAGGTAAGTAAAATATAAATGATTTGTATAATTGATGCTTACTGAAAATGCTTGGCTCTTCGTAGAATCTGGTGCTTATTGTCTGTAAAATATAGACACAAGACTTGACTTACTTTTTAAATAAAATATTTGTGTTGAGATAGACATTTTGTGGACTAAACCTACGGTTATACGTTGTGCCCGCTCGCCGGTAAAACTGCGTGACGCAGCTAGTATTGCCGTTTTTCGTGAACTATCTTGTTTGCTTGTAATGTTGTCGTTGAAAATGATCTTATAACATTGTAGGTATCGATGTTGGTAAACAATTGAGTCAAGAGTGATCGATTCCGCAAGACTTACTTGTTTGTTTGGCTCCGTGTTATTTACCCCTTAGACCGTTTGTCGCCCGCCACCGTCACCAGGACGTCAAGGGGTATATAGCCGCTAAATTCAAAATCTATTTAAAAATGTCAGGTTCTTCGAAAATTATTGATAGCCAAAATTGTCATTTTTGCCTAAAATGTGGATAGGTTTCAACACCCTTCGACATAGTTGTCGACGCCAACAATCCACACACCATAAAAACAGACAGACAGCGAAGTCTCAGTAATAGGGTCCCTTTTTTACCTTTAGGTACGGAACCCTAAAAATCAACAACATTCCGTCATGAAACAATCAACAATTTCTCGATGAACCCGACAGGGATTTTAAGTTTAGCGGCTATACAGGTGAACCATTTAAACGGGCCTTCAGGGGGATATCCTAAACTATAAGAGATAGCGAAAAATGCTGAAAGGAGTTGCGTCCCCGATTTTGATAAAAACTAAAATGGCATTAATAGATTTTTGAAAAATTAATTACCCTAGCCAGAAATTAAACCTTGTCTTTTTGCAAAAAAATGAACATCCTTTATTATTGTACCGATCGATAGTGTTGCTGACAGAGATCAAATCCTGGAAACAAACATATTATGGTAAATCAAGAAAAATGACAATTTTTAATAAAAATATGAAATAGTCAAGTACAAGTACTTGTTTGTTACCCGTACCTATTACAACGACCTAACTCTATTTGAACGACTGCACTAGCATTTTATCATCATTTCAGATCATGTTCTGATTTCAAAATTTCGCACACAGTTCAAATCATGAGCTTTGATGTTTGATGTAAGCAGTAATGAACTGATAGATGTCTTTTTTTGGTAAAAATTAATATTTTTATTAAAAATGAGGCATTTGTCTTAATTTACCACACTATGTTTGTTTCCAGGATTTGATATTTATCAGCAACGCTATCGATCAGTACAATAATATAGGGTGTTTATTTTTTTGCAAAAAGACAAGGTTCGATTCCTGGCTAGGATAATTAATTTTTCGAAAATCTATCAATGTCATTTTAGTTTTTGTCAAAATCGGGGACGCAACTCCTTTCAGCATTTTTCTCTATCTCTTATAGTTTAGGATATCCTCCTGAAGGCCCATTTAATTGGTTCACCCTGTATACCTCTAAAGAAGAAAGAAATGACTGCGTTGAGATTTAAATTACCTACATTAACGATGCTGGAGAGTGTTAAATAACACAATCACTAGATGAGAGGCTTCGGTCGCGGCCTGTCACCACCCACTGCCGTGACAAAACCGCGTTCTCGAAGTTAGCGGTCAGCGAAGTGTCAACTTCCTTCCTAGCTTACTGGCCTATCAGATTTACATCCAATTTTCATGTGTCTGGCGGAATGACCCAGCCAATAGTACCTACTACACGTAGACCCACGTAGACGTAGACGTAGTAATTTTTGTTTTTTACTAATTTGACTAGTAGGCACCTACTATGAGTCGATACGTAAATATGTACTGTAATGTTACCAGTTTGGGCCAGTCCGCAACGCAAAATATTGACTCGTGCGGCCGACTGTTCGCGACTAGTACATGAGCAAGGAACAAGCGAAGTAGGAGTGCTATGTAAAAGGCCAAACTGGTTTTCGGAACGTAAAACGTTATAGTTATAACTCACGGTTAGGGCTCTGGAGACTAACCAAAAACAGCTACAAATTAATCCAATAAGTCTTATTCAATCACGATTTAGGAGTTAAATCAATAAGTATCCAGTCTCACCAAACAAACGTCGAAATATCGACAGTCGCTAGTCGTCCCAAAACTATAAAGTAAACAAAGAAACCATAGTGTCGTTGTTACCGAGGTCTCTAAATCAATTAGAGGGAAGACGCCGTGTCCCCGACGGTTTAATAAGAAGTTACGACGACGCCCGACAGAACACATAAAATGCTGACCACTGGAACTCAACAATGCCCAGATAATGGAAAATTGTCTGAAGGGATTTTTTTTATTATAACCACGCTGTGTCTACTTTAGTAACAAAGAATTTTTCTGTAAGTTTGCTTTTCTTTTAAGCATTATTTCCCTTACTTATAAACGGTGTCTAACATTATGTAATTTTTGTTTTTTACTGTGACATAAAGTGTCAAAGATACCCGACTAACGTTACATAAACTTACTCAACGTTTATAAGTAAAGGGGGTATTTCTCAAAGAGCTTACCGATACTAGGAAAAATGCTTTCAAAATAGGTCGTTGCGAAGCGCGGTCTCACGCAGGTTCGGATTGCCAGTTAGAATATTTGGTAGCATCTTTCAAAAACATTTCGTTTTTTTTTATTTGTTTTGTTCGACGGTTTGTAGAGGATTAAACTAGTAGAAAAAGTGAAGTAACAGTATGGTGTGTAATGTATGTCCCGATCGCGTGCAATTTGCAAACCCGCACGAGATTGTAATTAAATAAAATAAAATAATTTTAATCATAAATAGACATTTCTCTCGATTTACCGCACTATGTTTGTTTCTAGGATTTGCTCTTTATTAATAACACTATCGATCGGTATAATAATATAGGATGTTTATTTTTTTGCAAAAAGACAAGGTTCGATTTCTGGCTAGGGTAATAAATTTAAAAAAAAATCTAATAATGGCATTTTAGTTTTTGTCAAAATCGGGGACGCAACTCCTTTCAGCATTTTTCGCTATCTCTTATAGTTTAGGATATCCCCCTGAAGACCCGTTTAAATGGTTCACCCTGTATAAAATAAAGTCGCGTTAGTTACACTCTTTATAACTCAAGAATGGTTGAACAGACCTTAACCAAAATATCATTTGTAAATATTTAAATTCTAAAAGAACATCAAATTCCACTCGTGAAATTACGAGTTAAGTTAAAATTGCCCATAAACGCTATCGCTAATAAAAACTAATCTGTCCAAGTAATAAAATCAATTTATTTATAGTATTTTCTTGAATAAGGAATGTTGCGTGAGATACCACGTCAATATTGTACCTTGCCATAAAGGGTCATTTCTCACCCTCGGGGTCTCAGTTCTGACCCATAAAAGGCCCAAAGATATAATTTTATTTAGCGTGCACTCCGTGATATATGATCCACATTTACTAAAACGTAATTTAACGAATGCTTTGTAAAACAACCCTAAAAGTAAGGGTGGGTGAGTATACATTACCTAATATAGGCAAGGGCACTTTGAATGTGCCAGTATTTTATTTTTATAACTAGCTGTGACCTGCGGTTTCACCCACGTTAGTACGGATCCCGTGGAAAGTTGAAAAACTCTATCTTATCGGATGCCTATATTATCTAGAGATCACACTCTCCAAATTTCAGTTTTCTACTATCAGCGGTTTAGGCTGTGGGTTGATCAGTTAGTCTGTCAGGCCAAGCATTTTATAGATGTAGATTGACTATATCTATAAAATGCTCCCGATCCCGTGATCGGGAACTACACGGGATCAAAAGTAGCCTATGTTACTCAGGGTGAATGTAGCTTTATAATGGTGAAAGAATTTTTGAAATCGGTTCAGTAGTTTTTGAGTTTATTCATAACAAACATACAGACACACACACACAAATACAAATCTTTCCTCTTTATCATATTAGTATAGATATAGGTTATAAAGAGGTTACGTTGGCAACCTGTATGTCTGTATGTTTCAAATAAAAGAACTACCTATTATAACCATTACATATTTGCCCCTAAATGAGAGCCAAGCCTAGGTATTAGAACAAATTGATAAGGTTTTTATATGCCTTTAGCCACCCCTACAGGTAAATCGACAGGTCAGTGTACTACGTTACGTAAACCACTTAAATGTAAATGCAAATGGACTTAGGTATTTATACTTCTGAAAGTATTTGCCTGAGGAAATTATTACCTCAATAGTAAAGATATGAAAAAAAACTTAGGCACTAAGTTTAGATATTACTACGAGTACTGTAAAATGGTATATCCTGTCTTCGGTGGATTATACACATTATATAAAAAATACAGTTATTAAAATGTAATTAACCATAACAGGTAGAGATCGCTTTAAGCGATAAGGCCGCCGATTGTGCCACCTAGATTAAAGTTGTTTATGTTTTTCTTTTTATTGTAATTTCTTTGTTTTTGGTGTTCCAATAAAGAATTAATCAATCAATCAGGTATAACAACTTACATTTTTTTTGTTAATTTCTTCAAATCTAAATGAATTAAACTTGTTGTTTTAGTTTTGAGTTAAAAATATTATATCAGTAGGTACCTACCTATATTTATAAAACAAAGTATGTGTAATAAGAATTTAGTAGGTAATCTAATATTTATTTAGGCCTATTAAAATAATCGATGTATGTTTGGAAAAGTCATTTCTCTTTGGCGGTGGAAACGCAGCTTTAAGCTAGAGGCTTTTTTTCTGGGTAAATGTAATAACAGCGTATTATGCAATTTGTGAATAAAAGACGGATTTAAAGCGAGGGTCATAGATGAATCACGAGCAAGTGAAGGATTCAATCGAAACCAAACACCAAAATAGTAATTAAAAGCCTTTCTATTCACTGTTTTCAATGAATAAACTAAGCTTTTGGGAGCGGGAATGGTATTAAATACATTACTATTAAAATCAAGATGTCACGACACGTTTTTTTCTCCACAAAAAACGCTCACCTTACTTTGATGTCTAATAATCGTTTCCTAAGTATAGTCTGCCTAATTGTATTCGAAGGTAATAAAGGTGTAATAAATAACGGTGAATGTCTTCTATCGGTTATAAAAAGGTCACCTAAAGTGTCATAGATCGCCAGTATCCGTACACCCACTAATACGTTTTTACAATCGTCCGATGGTAATAAAACAAGGATGGGTCTCGAATTAAGCTCGTTTATCATTCGTTTTGATGGCCCTTTTTGCTGCAATCATTCATTTTTCCTCCATCGTTTTCTGCTTCCCTTTGCGTTTAAGCGCCCTTTGTTACTAAGTAAACTCTTTTTATCAAATTAACCTCACCTCAAGTTTTTCGTTCCTTATTTATGAAAGTCGTAACCTTTGCGGGAATAAAATTGCGTCAGTAATTTTTGTGACTTAATGATATGAGTCGCGTGCTAAGAGAGCCTTAAATTTTTCATGTCGTGCCGTTAAATCAATTAGCAAAAGGCTCCAGTGGGCGTCTTAAAAGCCTTTGGAACTAGTACCTACATCAGATTCTTGTAATGAAATATTCTATTTTAGAAAGGAAGATTTTTTACTTATTACACATAATTTAATGTGATTTTTTAACATAATTCTGTGATGGAATTTTAGATAAAACATGTGTAGGCATTGTAAATTTATTTTTTATGAACTTCGATAAAATATACATAAGATATTTTCATTATTTTGAAATTAGAGCAACCAACCATTAGATATTGTAATTTTAGGGGTTTTGACCATTAGGATTTTAACTGTAAATATTTTAATTTTAAATATTCGAATACGTACCCCCCAAACGGAAATGTGTTAAATTCAGAATGTTGGTCGGCCAACATTCTTTTCACATTTCCGATTGCTGTTTAGGAAATATATAGAATTCCTAGGAAATGTGTAGATTTCCTAGGAAATGTATGTATTAAATAATCTTTGATAAATTATTTTACACAATTCCTAAGAGTAGTCGCCATTATATACAAATCCTAGGTTTCATACATTTCCGGTAACATATATATTTTTTTACTAAATTGGATGTGCCTCTCTATCGCAATGGGCCAACTGTACAGGTAGATGTAAGTGTTTATAAATAAATACATTCTAAAAATAGCTTTTTATTCATGAAATAAATTTATTGAACCTCAAATACCTACCACATTACAATTGTATTACAGAAACAAATTAAAAACAGTTGAAAATAAAAACTCTGAATTGATTTAAAAATACCACACTTTGCGACTCTTTGGCGCTATGAAAATGATTGTTGTATATTTATTCAAACCGCGAAAGAGGTGAACGAATCATTTCTCTTTGGCAGTCAGAACGACACTTTTTATTTACCTAGTGTTACCTCACTTTAATGTTAATAAAATCATCGAAGTAATTACAAACGATGATTACATACTTTATGCCTGTACAGATGACTAAGTTATGTAACGTTTGTTTCTCTCTGTCAACATTAAACCTTCATTTCACAGTAAAAGACAAACGATACATAGTTTATGCACATGTTATTCATCGTTTGCAACTACTAAAAGGGATACTCATCAATTCCCTGTCTAACAGTCAAATTCAAAAAGCAGCTCCTAAACTCAGAAACTGTAATACATTATTTTGAATTTAGAAACTGCTCAATTATTTAAGTAAATTCAAATGTTAATTAGCGTTTCACTATTTTGACGTGAATACGTCTTATTTTATATCTTGATTAAAAACAAAGAAAACAACATTTTATACACAAATAGACACATTGTCCGATAAACCTCTATAATGTAACATCTCGAATGTACAGAGGAAACAGTTTTAGTTCGTGATAAAAGTCAAAGCGTTTCTCTATAGTCCAGCTTTTATTTACCGTGAAAAGGCTTTCTTATTTTGTGACTTTATTCTTATTGTATTTGGGTGCCTAATTAAGTTTAAAGAAATCGACGGATGCTTTTATAGAAGTTAGATGTTTTTCTACACTAATATTATAAAGAGGAAAGATTTGTATTTTTGTGTGTATGTGTGTCTGTATGTTTGTAATGAATAGACCCAAAAATTACTGGACCGATTTCAAAATTTCTTTCACCATTAGAAAGCTACATTCACCTTAAGTAACATAGGCTACTTTTATTTGATCCCGACATTCCCACGGGATCGGGACTTACGCGGGTGAAACCGCGGGACGTAGCTATATATTTTAAAGGCCTTTATCCATTCATCTAGCCAGTATACATAACGTCGTTGCACAATAGGTAATGACTTCGTTGTTTTTTTTCTGAGGTGTATTCAACATTAAAAAAAATGTATTATTCTGTTTTCTTTTAATAAATTTATTTATTAGCTGTAGGACCTATAGGTAGTAAGTTCACGTGACGGACCTTTTTGCTTTTTCCAGGTTATGAACGAAAGTATTTTTCTATTTTCTAAAATTTCGGAAAAAGTAAAACGGTCCGCCATGTGGTCAGCAAATATTAATAACTATTTATAAATAAAAAAAATGCTCTAAAGGCAATCTTTAGCAATGGCTAGGTACCTACAATCGTAAGTTTTACATAAAGTTTTTTCAATTGAACGTTTACAGTTTACAGCTTACTCACGGCACCTGAATATGAATTGAGTTTTTAGCAAAAGCATAAATTTAATATTAAATTCTGTAAGTTTGAATTTTTAACACTTCAAATATACAATTGGATTTAGTTTCACGATATATTTTATTCACGATCTAAATAAATTACGTGTAAATTACTTATTTCAAAATTAAACACCTCAAGTTTACTGTATAAACCCATAAAATGTAACTCTCGACTAATATTTTAACACAAAAACTAAATTATTGCTGACTTTAATACGTACTATTCAAGTTTTTTAAATTAAACACGCCATTTGCAAAGAAACGAAACTGTCAAGTAAATACCTAATTTTAGTCACGGAAGTTACTAACATTTCTCTTACCCTTTTTTCATTTCCTGACATGCATTCACACGTTGTCGATTTGCCGAGCCGATTGCCAAACTGCGTCAACAATTTGCAAAATGAGTGAAAATTTGTCAGGCCCTAGTAAAAAGGAACGTCAGTTCATACGTTTTTAGGGTTTCGTAGTCAACAATGATCCCATACAATTTCGCAATGTCTGTCTGTCTGTTCTTGTTTGTCTGACCGTCTCTGACGGTAAGTTCTAAGAAACTGTAATTTTGCATGAGTGGATATTGATAATGCCGACAAAAAAGTATATTGAAAAAAAAACACATTTTTAGGGTACCTCCCCAACATGTAAATTGAGAGATGTTTTTTTTCTCATCTCGCTAAATGGCTGTACTTGGAAAAAATATATTAATTATTATGTACACTAATACTACCCACATATATTAAATTTAAAGTAAACATATCGTAGCTGAGCAGTTTTTTTTGTAAGTAATTGAAAGAAATGAAAGGTAAAATTTCAAAAAAATTCCATTGTGAATTATATGCTAGTAGTAAGTTATTGTAACGACTTTTTCCAAATTTCAAACCGTGTTATTTTACGAAAGTTATAAAACAATACACTGCACGTAGCCCGACAAGGCACACACAAGGGATGCCTATTTTTTACTGATTGTTAGGGTTCCGTAGGGTTTTTTTAGGGTCGTTTGATGGGAGTACGAATCGAAACTAAATACTTCACATTTTCCTATCATATTAAAAATTGGTTGTTTTAAACCATTTTAGGGTTCCGTGCCCAATTGTGAAAGTGGTACGGAACCCTTCGTGCCCTAGTCTCGCACTTGGCCGGGTTTTTTTGGATTACTTTTGGACCAACAATGGATCGATAGACTTTCGGCGGGAAAGCGGAGACAACATGTCGTGCCCCAGTTTTATTTTCGTTAAACTATGTTGTAAACTCGGTTAAATTGTGTAATTTTGGTGGAATCTTATTCAATTTAGTTCCGTGAATGTGCACAAGTGTAGTGAAAACAAAATTCAGTGTTAAACATGGACTTTTCGTCGTTCGCGCCGAAGCTCCTTGAAGGTTATAGTAAATTTGCCACCGCTTTACCATAACTTGAAATTATAGGCCCGATCGGGCTAATTTCATGCAAAATACTTGATACTGGCAAGATGTACAAGATGTACGACGCCAAAACTATACTAAGAAGAAACTTGAAATATTCTAAAACTTGACCCTGGCTGTTCCAAATTGGCCATATCGGTCTCAGACCGAAATAAATAAAAAAAATGGATCGATAACCAGCAACGTGGGCATGGCTCAAAAAACTCTGTTTTTCCGCTAAAATTCAGCTGAACTCTGAGACATTCCACGTAGGTTACTAGTAATACGATTCTTTGAAAATAAAAAGTTCAGAATTGTTACACAGTTCTCTTCAGTAAATAAAGGCGAGTGCTCATTACGACGTCTAGGAATCCTTAAGGCCTTTACTCAATAGGAAGTAGCACATGAGGGCCATAGTCGGTACTTCCCTTTGCGAGGACCCCGAGTGCAGGGGTTGTATTACCTACCCAAAATAAGAAACAATGCGGGGAAACAAAATCTTTGCATGTAAGTGTAAATTTTGCAAAAGAGTTTGAATAAATTAGTAGGTTTTTTTAAAACATAATAGCGTGTGACCACTTGATGGTAAGTGATGTCACAACCTTTCTTTAAAACTGGAGGGTTACTTCGGTTCGTTTCGATACGACAACGATACTGTCGATAACGATGGTTCTACTGTCACCCTACTATCAGAATGTGACAGTAGAATCATCGTATGACAGTATCGATGTCGTATCGAAACGAACCGCAGTAACCCTCAGCTATCCAATAGTGAAAACCATATTTTAATCGGTTGAGTAGTTTTTGAATACATAAAGTAACTTTCATTGTAATTGTAATAATAATGTAAATCTAGATTTACTTATCTTAAGATCATGGGTTGGTGTTTGCATAGTGGCTTAGGGTCTATTGATTTTTCAAAGAAATCTTGTGTTAAATAAAATGTTGTATTATACAACTACTTTTACGATAACTTGTGCTCATCTAAGGCAATAAACGTTACAATAAAACGCAATAGTTTTCGAATAAACTGTCTTAGTACCTACTTCATTACTTTATGTCACATTATGAGCGTCGTAAACGTTAAAATATCAAGCATAAAGGCGACTCAGAAGCTGTTACTTAGAAAATAATCTTAATAAAATTCGTCCCGTACCTTGGTGCCTTGAAATTGCTACACTTAAAATATTACTTTAGGAAGTCATAAAGAAAATTTTATCTAATGAGTTTCAGCATTAAAGGGTTATTAATACAATCTTAATCTTTTATAAGAATAAGTTTTAATAAACGCACATCTTCTATTATTTATGAGATGTTTAATTAAAAACGTTTCTTTTGTTACGAGTAATAAGAAATTTGAAATTATTGCGAATATAAAATAATGTTAAACAATTACAGTAGAAGTTCTGAATTAATTAGAATAAAGCGTTTAATTTCATATAGTTTAAAAGGGTTGACTTTGAGAGTTTTACAAAAAAAACTTCTACTCTATTTTTTTATTAATAAAAACGTGTGATTTATTGCCACAGCTTAGATGTTATTTTTTTAAAACCACATTTTAAAGCCGCAAATGAAAACATAGTCGTGTAATTCGTTAGGATTATTTTATCTCTACCGCCAACTAAAATAAGTTAACTTATTTATGCATTCAAAAACTACTGAACCGATTGAAATTTAGTTTTCGCAATTGGACAGCTGACTAGGTAAGTCGGAGTATATATTATATTGAAATCCAATAACTAAAACCTGAGTTATCAACGAAAGACTTAGCTTTCCACCCACCCGTGGAAACCTATAAAAGTTTACCGGTGTGTTTCCCACTGAATCAAAACTGACGCGAGTGAAACAGCGGAGTGTGCCTAATAATATAGGTAGGTAAATTTATAAAACACAATATTTTTCTACATTGTTTTTATAACAACATGCTTAATTTTAGCCGTACATGTTTCGAACTTTCGTATAAGCGTATACATTATAAAATAATAACTGAAATTTAATTGTTTTTTACATATTTCTAGTTTTGGATTCTAGTTTTTTTTAATAATGTAAGTAAATAAGTAAATTACAATGTCATTAAGTAATTAAGGTTTTTGAGAAACTGCTTCACAAGATGTTGCACCGCACAAAACTTGAACCTGCAACCTTACAAAACCGTTGTATTGCGCTCACCAATTGCGCCAGAAATAGGCAAGCACTTACCAAAAATGTATACCAACAACATAGATCCAGTGACATGGCAACTGAACAATAATTTACGATTGAGGCTGGGTTTTTGACATCTAAAAACTGTGACAAACGATCAAATCACGCTGCTAATATTTCCCATGTCCATATTATACCCAGCTGGGTTGGACCGACAGTGTTTTATGGAAGCGGACAACCGACACAGACCAGTCCGTATATCTACTAGCTACTGTGCCCTATATTGTAGCATGTGGACAGAACTGTACCATATGATTTAGATGCTTTCATTTCACTAAAGTTTATTTTATACTGCATTCTGTTGCGGGGCAGTGACCTGAGGCATAAACCACAATTGCATTTTGGTAAGTTATTTAGTAAGGATTCGAGATTCCGTTGAATGGAGACTTTATTCGTCTTTTAACGGGAACCTGTAGCAGTATTCACAAACGATCCTATGCGTAGCTTATAGGTAGAAACATACTGAGCCCACGTACGCAAGGTATGCAACGCATTATGACATCTGGACTCTTGAGTTTGTTTGAAAACCGTGGGACGCTTGGGACAACGTTGCGTATGATAACTAGTTTCTAATTCAAAATAAATAATTTCCGAATATTTTAACTTGGTTTCACGAAAAAGAAAATTCAGCAACACATTTCCTAAACGCGTTTCCTCTAAAACTCCAAAAAGGCATTTGATGGTAACCTATTTGTGGATAAAAGTTCTAGCTTTTAACCACATGGCTAATGGTTTAACTTAGAAAGGTGAACAAGTTCAACTCTACACGATCACTTTAACAAAAAAATACGCACCTAAAAACTGTAGGTGAATTGAAAGAAATTAGAAATCTTTTCTTTCTTTAAGACTTACAATTTCAACATTTTTTTTTCAATTCCTTAAGATTATACCGAAGGTATTATACTAAGAATCCAATACCGTCTTAGGTTAATCCAACCAGTTCGGGAAATATTCTCCTTTTTTTGTTAAATGGACTGATCAGCAGATGTATTTTTTATTATATTATTTTATTCGGGTCTAGGTTGTAAAATGTTTTATGCTATACTTTTCCACCTGTCATATAACGCAGTATGTATGATGTTGTATGACTGTTTTGTTTCTTTTAATGCTAATGTCTAGTTTTTTTGGTACCCCGCTATTTTGTCCCACTGTAGGGTAACGACCATACAGGGGACAAATGACAGTCAGTGAAACGCCACGGGAGCCTTCTCTGGATTAGCGAATGTCCCATGCCTTCGGACCGTGTTGAGTCCTAGGACATCCTAACGATATTTTCCTTTACCGTGAGGGTATTGTTACCGTGGGTTTAGTATCATGCTCACGCACGCGATTGGTCACACAAATTGCACACGCACGCGGGATTGAAAAGGGCAATCCCGCGTTGGGCTCTAAAAACGCCCTGAGAGCGATGTTAATAGCGCACATAAATTGTTTTTAGGGTTCCGTACCCAAAGGGTAAAAACGGAACCCTATTACTGAGACTTCGCTGTCTGTCTGTCTGTCTGTCTGTCTGTCTGTCTGTCTGTCTGTCTGTCTGTCTGTCTGTCTGTCTGTCTGTCTGTCTGTCTGTCTGTCTGTCTGTCTGTCTGTCTGTCTGTCTGTCTGTCTGTCTGTCTGTCTGTCTGTCTGTCTGTCTGTCTGTCTGTCTGTCTGTCTGTCTGTCTGTCTGTCTGTCTGTCTGTCTGTCTGTCTGTCTGTCTGTCTGTCTGTCTGTCTGTCTGTCTGTCTGTCTGTCTGTCTGTCTGTCTGTCTGTCTGTCTGTCTGTCTGTCTGTCTGTCTGTCTGTCTGTCTGTCTGTCTGTCTGTCTGTCTGTCTGTCTGTCTGTCTGTCTGTCTGTCTGTCTGTCTGTCTGTCTGTCTGTCTGTCTGTCTGTCTGTCTGTCTGTCTGTCTGTCTGTCTGTCTGTCTGTCTGTCTGTCTGTCTGTCTGTCTGTCTGTCTGTCTGTCTGTCTGTCTGTCTGTCTGTCTGTCTGTCTGTCTGTCTGTCTGTCTGTCTGTCTGTCTGTCTGTCTGTCTGTCTGTCTGTCTGTCTGTCTGTCTGTCTGTCTGTCTGTCTGTCTGTCTGTCTGTCTGTCTGTCTGTCTGTCTGTCTGTCTGTCTGTCTGTCTGTCTGTCTGTCTGTCTGTCTGTCTGTCTGTCTGTCTGTCTGTCTGTCTGTCTGTCTGTCTGTCTGTCTGTCTGTCTGTCTGTCTGTCTGTCTGTCTGTCTGTCTGTCTGTCTGTCTGTCTGTCTGTCTGTCTGTCTGTCTGTCTGTCTGTCTGTCTGTCTGTCTGTCTGTCTGTCTGTCTGTCTGTCTGTCTGTCTGTCTGTCTGTCTGTCTGTCTGTCTGTCTGTCTGTCTGTCTGTCTGTCTGTCTGTCTGTCTGTCTGTCTGTCTGTCTGTCTGTCTGTCTGTCTGTCTGTCTGTCTGTCTGTCTGTCCGTCTGTCTGTCCGTCCGTCCGTCCGTCTGTCACCAGGCTGTATCTCATTAACCGTAATAGCTAGACGGTTGAAATTTTCACAGAAGATGTATTTCGGTTGCCGCTACAACAACAAAAACAAAATAAAACAAATATTTAAGAGGGGCTCCCATACAACAAACGTGTTTCAAAAACTACAAGGGAATCGAGTAGGTCGTGGAATTCAAAATGGCCGCCCTGTCTGTCAAATATACCAGTCTGCCTTCACTTACCAAAGAGTTTCTTAGAAGTTTCAGATTTTCTTTGTGCCAAAGTATTTTTTTTTTTTTTGAGTAGTGTGGTCGTATGAAGGGAGTAGGGATCGAAGCTAAATATTTCACATTTACCTATCAAATTTAAAAATTGGATGTAAATCATTTTAGTGTTCCGTACCCAAATGTCATAGTGATACGGAACCCTTCGTGCGCGAGTGTCGCACTTGCCCGGTTTTTTTAAAGTATAAGAAAATAGTGCACCGTCGGCCGGGCTTCGAACCTACGACCCTCGGAATGAGAGTGCGAACATTTACATCTAGCTAGATAACACCGCTAAACATGCCTAGTTACAGTGCTATAATATAAGAAATTAGATTATTGAACATTAGTTCCAAATTAAATAAACAATCTGATCATCCAATGATAAATAAAAAAGGTAATCTAAGTACCTTTTAACTAAAATAGTCCTCAAAGTTATACCAAATAATTGTGTTTATCTTGTAACCAAACTAAACAGTGCGCACTTTCATTTTCTTTCCTTCCTAAAACAAGCTGATTTTATTTCTTTGTTTAGTCACGGGTAAAAGGGTCAAAGGGTAATAACAACCTATAGAATTGCCTCCGGTTTTCTAAAAACTGATCATTAGGATCTTGTTATTACGTTGCAAGTATCTTTAGGGCTTGTAAATTAAATGTTTGTAAATAGAGTTTCGTCATATTCTGAGGGTTTCGTGTAGAATTCGGCGTTATTTTGTTGAAGCCAGGTGATCGTTCACCGCCAGCTAAACTGACTTAGTTTAGTTGGAGGTAGACAAACTACTTTAGGCCGAAGCTCCTCTCCAACTACCGACTTAGGTCGTAGCGCCAAGCAGACTTATACAAGTTCCGTAACGTAGGCCGGTGCTCTGCTGTTTTACGCTCTGTAGCCCAAGTCTAAAAAAATAAGGTTACGGTCCCCTGCCCGCTATAAAAGGCGATCAAAGGGGGTGTCTTGGTGGGAGAATTCGACTTGTTAGCATCCACCGGCTTAATAAATCGTATTGCGAAGCAGACTCGTCCGTGTTCCGAAACGTAGACCGGTGCGGCCACCATGAAAAACGGGACAGATCTTGTTCTACTGCCGTCTTTCCGTCTTCTAGATGAGCGTGACTCAACTCAACTCATCTCAGACATCTCATCACTTACCATCAGATGAGATTGTGGCCCCAACCTCATCTATCGTTTATAAAAAAAATGTTAAATAGAATCTCTCAACCATAGATAATCTGGGAGTTAGATCCCAGCGTCAAGGGAAACGAAAGAAGCTCTTTACCAAACAAAAAATACAGTAGAAAACGTATCGGTTATAATATTTTTATGATTCTCCAGTGTAACTGGACGGAAAAAATCACCGAGTCAGTTGTAGTCATCATGAAAACGACTCGGACAAAAGATAGGCGGGTCCAACCTCGTTTATCAGAGCCCGTAAGTACCAACATACTACCCACAGCGGAGTCTACCCTTGATTTTTTACACACGTTGACATGCTGTATTACGGTTAGGTTCATTGCACTCATATTTCAAATGGATACCTACCTATACAATGTATTCCGAGGAGGGGGTATCAAGCCGAAAGGGGGTGGTTCTAGACGTCTAGAGCACAACTTTTGTTATTTGAAGTTGTTTTATTGAAAAAACAGTTTGTTTTAAATAAAGGCAATCTTCAACCAATTGGTGAACAAACGTAAAATTAAAAACCGGCCAAGTGCGAGTCGGACTCGCGCACAAAGGGTTCCGTACCATTATCTATACAACAGATTTTGTTTTGAAAGGTAAATTGTGGTTTACGATTTATGACGTTTAAAAAAAAACTACTTAATAGATCTCGTTCAAACTAATTTTCGTTGGAAGTTTGCATAATAATGTACATCATGTATAATTTTTACATTTATCATTCCATTATTTTAGAAGTTACAGGGGGGGGGCACACATTTTACGACTTTGGGAGCGTCTCTCGCGCAAACTATTCAGTTTAGAAAAAATGATATTAAAAACCTCAATATCATTTTTAGAGACCTATCCATAGATACCCCACATGAATAGGTTTGATGAAAAAAAAAAATTTGAGTTTCAGTTCTAAGTATGGGAACCTCAAAAATTTGGTACTTTTTTATATTTTTGTGTATAAATCTTAATGCGGTTCACCGAATACATCTACTTACCAAGTTTCAACACTATTGCTTATATAGTTTCGGAAAAAAGTGGCTGTGACATACGGACGGACGGACAGACGGACAGACAGACAGACAGACAGACATGACGAATCTATAAGGGTTCCGTTTTTTGCCATTTGGCTACGGAACCCTAAAAACAGCCACAATCGAATCGAAAACCTCCTCCTTATTAGAAGTCGGTTAAAAATAAAACACTCTATCCTACAAAATGTCCAAAATACACCGTTAAAAAAGAAAGCAAATTCCAAAAAGAAATTAATAAGAAAAAGAACATTGTAAACATATTATTTACGGTTGTAAATCGCACATTATCTCAGTTACTTAAATCATCGCCCCCCGTTATCGGCGCTGTAAATAACTGAACGTCCGTATTATCAACAAACATAATCGCTGTTGTTCCGGCCCCGTTATTTCCTTCTGCGGTTAAATACACTTCCCTAAAAAAATATTTATTCTCTCTCGGCACAAATAGCCGTGTTCTTTCCCGTTGTTGGTTTTCACTGAACTTGCTGGTCTATAGCGATTTGAACAATTCAGTGTCGCTCTTGATTTATTTATTGGGTCTAGTTGCCTTATGATCTCTGGAATCAGGTGATTTCCTGACCGAAGCAAACTTGATTATTTACAGGGAAATAAATATAACTCTATGGGTTTTATTATAAAACGAAGTCTAAATATAAATCTAGTTTAAGGTCAGATTACGGAAAGCAGATGAGAGGCATGTTAAAACTTAAAACATGTCCCAGGTCCCCAGACCTCTGCGAACTTTATTAGGTAGAGGAAAATATAAAACAACCATGTGAGTTTAAAATCAAATAATAATTAAAATGACCATGTTAGTTCAAAGACCTTGTTTTTTTAATAATGCCATAAATCCAGTTATTTATTCTGATTTATAAATTGTAATTTTGTTTGCGTTTATCCATAAATATGGATAAATAACCAGCATGATTAACGTCTACGTTGGAAGTTAATTGAAATAAATGCAGCTTTCTGTTGCCTATTTACGAAATCAAAATAAACCGACATCGTATGAAAACGTTTTTTCATTTTATTAATGACTAGCTGCGCCCCATGGTTTCACCCGCGTAGTCCCGATCCCGTGGGAACATCGGGATCAAAAGTAGCCTATGTTACTCAGGGTGAATGTAGCTTTCTAATGGTAAAAGAATTTTTGAAATCGGTTCAATGGTTTTTGAGTGTATTCATAACAAACATACAGACGCAAACACACACACACATACAAAAATACAAATCTTTCCTCTTTATAATATTAGTATAGTGTAAAGATATATTTTTACTAGCTGTACCGCAGGGGGTTTCGCCCACGTCAATCCCGATATGGGTATAAAAAGTAGTAAATGTGTTATTCCTCGTTCTTATCTATATATACCGAGTTTTGTCGCAATCGGTTTAGTGATTTCTGCGTGTAAAAACAACAAACACATTCACGACTTTTTCACCTTTATTATCAGGATTATTATTGTTTCTTGCTCTAAACCATAGATCTATGAATACACTATAGATTAAAGATCCAAACTAAGCTCATAAACCAACGTTGGTTTTGGTTTAGGTTTGAAAGTTGGAACTAGATGGCGCTGTCGTGTATTATTTACTTTTGAGGGTTCCGTAACCGACGGGTAAATTCAGGACTCTTTGGCTAAGACTCCACTATAAGTCTGTATGACTGTTTTTGTCTAATGGATTTTCGTGCAACTGAGTGTTTATCTCCAAACGGTAGTGAGTGACAAACGCTAGACAGTTGAAATTTTTTAAAGATGACTAGCTGACCCGGCAAACGTTGTTTTGCCTTATAAATTATAGATAGTAGCCGATTCTCAGACCTACTGAATACGTATACAAAATTTCATAAAAATCGGTCAAGCCGTTTCGGTGGAGTACGGTAACTAACACTGTGACATGGAAATTTTATATATTAGAAGATATAGATAGGTAGGTACATATTTATGTTGCCACTTTAACAACAAATACTAAAAATAGAATTAAATTAATATTCAAGTGGAGCTCGCATGCAACAAACGTGTTTTTTGTGATAAATTATTCAAAGTTGACCTCAAAGCCATTGATTTCGATTCCTACTATTCCTGCAAGTTCACGGTGTTTATTGCTTATGGTCACCCAAAGTTGACCGAAGCAATAGGGTCAAGTCAGGGTCAACTTTAGTTTAAACGGTCGTCACCCTTTACTACTCGTTGTGAAATAGGGTGAAATTCCGTGAATAAAATGATTGTAGGGTATTTTGTAATTTTCTGAGCGAAACTTTAGCGTGCGTGCAAGGCACATGAGAACGGCGAACTTAATAATGAGTAGGTACCTAAGTGTAGGTTTTACTACGGGACTTAACAAACAGAAGGAGACGTCTCATGTGGGCGCGGTTTTCGTTGCCTACGCATACGCACGAACGGATCCCAAGAGCGGCTTGCAGAAGACCATTTTTTAAATGTATTTAGCTAAATCCATTTAAGGATAATTAACGAAAAATAGGATATTGGACTCTATATCTATAAGCAGAAGATTGCTATAATTTGTTTTTTTTTATTGTAGACTACGATTTGACATACTTGACAATTGTCATTCATTGTTTATTCTTGTTTGGTCGAACCAAGCCTTTTAATTAGCGTATTTGTAAATCGACTTTTTAAATACGCTTTAAAAATAGGTACCTACTCAGTTATCCCCGCGGAAATCTTGCTTCCAGCCATGCACGGTCATTTCAAAAACAAAAATTAACTAGGTAGGTACGAGTATTTTTTGCGACAATCTACTAAGTTGGTACTTTCTTATCCTCACCGAACAAATAGTAAGAGCAGACTCTTAACATTTCTTCTTAAAGGTTGATTATTTGGAACTATCGTGCTATTCCATTATCGATTTTCAATTCGGCCACATTTTCGAAACCGTATTATCCTATATCAACCGCATCGAATGAAAATAAATTCCCCAATTGTTTTCCAATACGAAAAAGGTATCAATCATCGTTCTGGCAACACAGCACAATTGTACGCAGTTCGCAGTGCGTCCCTATAGTGGCGTAGCTTAGGTGACGTACAACGAGGTTTAATATTATAGAGAAATAGACAGAAATGTTGATCCTTTTAAACAGAGCAAGTTTGCCATGATCTGTTTCGATAAATGATAAAAGTATACTATTGTATACTTTTCCAACCTCATAAACGATTCGTCCTACACTACTAATTTTCTGCAGAAGAAGTTTTTCGAGATCTTCATTTCGGATGACATTGTCAAACGAATAATTACAATGTTGAAATTAAACTCATTTTTCGTGGTGTTTATTACTTTTAGCATTGTCTAGGTGTTCAACGTTTCAAGGCCTTTACAGGCTCTTCTTAAGGATTGACTGATAAAAAACTATTTTTAAACCGAAAAATAAATTAAATTTAAATTCAACATCGGCAAAACCGAAAAAAAATCGACGATATAAACAGTTTCGAGTTAAATTTAAATAAAATAAAAATAACTGATAAATAAATATTTTACACTACGTTATCAAATAGACCGCCTAAAACAGATGCTTTCTCTATTCCACTGCATTTTAAATATCATTAGTGATGTACCAATATTCTTGTGGCAGAGACACCGGGCTGTTCCCAGGAAGATAATACGGATAACTCGACGTTCGCGCACTCATTTGTAACCCCGGTTTAATGGAACTTTTTAGATCCTTTCACTTTTTCCACGTCAGTTTTTGCCCAGTCTCATTTTAATTGTCTTTTCACAAAAACCATGGAGGCAGTGTGTAATGGATACTGTAATCCAACCTTAATAATTTCTCATATTAAGGGTCTATGTTAAGAGGACTATATAGCTGAACTCAAAATCCGTGTCGGATTCATCGTTCAAATTGTTGATTATTTCATGACGGAATGTTTTTGTTTTTTTTTTTTGTGTGTGGATTGTAGGTGACATTGTTTCCTATATTTTGGCGTAGTTTCAAGACAAAATCTTCTTATTAGTTCAAAGTCTATCCAAATTTTAGACAAAAAATGACTGTTTTGGCTTAAATATGTATAGGATTCAACACACTTCGACAAATTTGTCTGGAAGCTGCAGTGTTTCCGACAACTGTCGGAAACACTGTCGCCTACAATCTATCTAAATGAAATGTGGTAATCTAATAAATATTTTTGATTTTTTTTGATTTTTTTGATCTAAACCAATTTCAAAATCATTCCGTCATGAAATAATCAACAATTTTCGATGAGCCCGACATGGATTTTGAATTTAGCGGCTATTTACCCCGTTTTGACAATGGAGTGTACCAAGTTTTACATTCTTTGTAATGTAAGTCACCGATTTGACCCGAAAGAAGATGGGTACGTGCCATCCGATCGCGTGATCCCTTTGGGGTAACCAAAAAAGAAAATTCTATTACAGAGAAGGTTTTTTATCTGCGCTAAGGTGTGACAACGTAAACTAAACTATCCTGTTGTGAAGTGTCGCTAAATACTTTAAAATTAGTGGTCAGCTACTACGAAAATAAGAAGGAGTAGAACACTATAAAATAATTACCTAAATAAAAACTTGACTATGCCCTCAGTTTTAGAATTTTAAAACTTTTGGAGTACTTTCATTTGTTTTGTTTTCATCTTTTAGAAGTTAGAAGTTATGGACCATTTAAACGATACTAACTTCCGATCCATTCCACTAGCTCAATGTAAAAAAAAGCATCGTGTTCACTGGATTAACCTGTCCGCCATTCAGACACATTTTCAGCCAGCTCGCGTTGATTTAGTAGAATAAATAAATATTGCATGACGTTGCACATATCGACATCTAGCCGCAAACATTGCTCAAAGCTTGTACTATGGGTACGAGACAACGGATATGCTACATATACTTTTTTTTAATACACACATCTGATACATAATAGTCACACCCAGAACCAGAAACAAACATTTATGGTCATCATAAATACTTGTCACAGGCGGGAATTGAACTCGCAACCTGCTGTTCAATATGTTTGGTATTTAATAGAACACAAGGAAAAAGTCCATTCTAATTAATAATAAGACCATCAGACATCGAACTTAACCGACCCACAACACAACACTGTTGAACTGAGATGAGCCCAAGTCATCCGATACCAATATGGGTTAATGATCACACGGCATAGGTGCTGTAATGCACTATATTTAAGTGCGTAGGCTAGCACTAGGTGGTCTAGGTATTCAAGTTTTTGAGAGAGAATCCAATTTCAAAAATAGTGTCTCGGTGGGGATCGAACATGCGCTCGTCAGGCAGGCGAACGGTTAGTCCACATAGTCTCCGTTCCCATCGCGATTGTAATATCTGGTAGATGCATTTCAAAATTAGTCGCATAAAATCTTAATCTTTAAAAAATAACCATTCTTCAGCAGTTGGGTAAATACATAATCATAACCGAGTTGAGAACCTTCTTATTTTTTTTAGGGTTCCATAGCCAAATGGCAAAAAACGGAACCCTTATAGATTCGTCATGTCTGTCTGTCTGTCCGTCCGTATGGCACAGCCACTTTTCTCCGAAACTATAAGAGCTATACCGTTGAAACTTGGTGAGTAGATGTATTCTGTGAACCGCATTAAGATTTTCACTCAAAAATAGAAAAAATGATAAATATTTGGGGTTCCCCATAAAGAACTGAAACTAAAAAAAATTTTTTTCATCAAACCTATACATGTGGGGGTATTGCGCGAGAGACACTTCCAAAGTGGTAAAATGTTGGTTACAACCCCCCCCCCCCCCCCGTAACTTCTAAAATAACTAAAAAAAAGTATATGATGTACATTACTATGCAAACTTCCAACGAAAATTGGTTTGAACGAGATCTAGTGAGTAGTTCTTTTTTAAAACGTTAAAATCGAAAACCGCAATTTACCTTTCAAAACAAAATCTGTTGTATAGGTGCGTGCGCGAGTCCGACTCGCACTTCAAGCAAACTCACATAAAAAAGTAAAATAAAACTTTTTCAAGCTCTTTATAAATCCCTTCTAATAATAACTCAAAGCTTTTAAATTATAAAACTGCAATAAGCAATTTAGTGCCAATTAATGTATAGTGTACGACGTTGTAAACATTTTTTACAAGGCGCGATAAATCTTCTAATACATACTTGCCTTAGTAACAACACAATTGCAATATCGAAAAAACGTCGCGAATTTGAAAATTGTAAATTTAAGACTTTCTATCGGGCGATCGCATAAAACAATACTTAAGTATTTTGAAATGTAAAAATAATTGAGCTTTTATCTCATTTTTGATGATTTCTACAGCGCATTTCACCACTGGCGCTAGTCCGACATTCCATTACTAGTTGGCGCTAGTGATAAAAATACATCGCGGTATCGTTGCGCTTATAATTCAAAAATCACGTTTGTTGTATGGGAGCCCCCTTTTAAACATTTGGTTTATTTTGTTTTCAGTTGTTATTGCTATAGCGGCTACAAAAATACATAATCTGTCAAAATTTAAACCGTCTAGCTAATGATATATATCCGATATATGATATATGATGTAAATCCGTTGTCTAGTCACCGTAACACAAGCTTAGTAGCTTACCACGGAGCTAGATGGCGCTGTGTGTTGTTCACAGAATTTATTTATTTATTTTATTCGCCAACCAAACCACAAAGCTCGTCCAAATCTGTTATCTACATGAGCTAAACGTATCGGACGAAATTTGAGCGTTAACTTTTTTATATTTCGTACGCAATATAGAGAGTCGTCTGTATTTTTTATTGTTGCCGAATGATGCACGTTCAGAAACACGTACAGGACCAATAAAAGCGAATGACTGAATCATAAAAAGGGTTGAGTTTATTGATTCGCATTGACGATGACTGTGTCGCTTCACGTTGCGTCGCATTATCGCTTGGCCATGGTCATGGGCTTAGCGACGAGCGGAATAATTAAGGTACGAGTTGGCAACGGGCGACATGAGGCGGCAGCGGACGACGTGTCGTGTCGACGCGGCTACACTACTTTGAAACTCCTTACGTAGTCAGCCCGTCGTCGTAAATACATAGAAACCTATAGTGTCGCCGCGACACGTCGTCCGCTGCCGCCTCATATCGCCCGTTGGCAACTCGTACCTTAAGACTGCTAATTTAAGAGGAGTATATACGCCAACGACCTTGAAACTGAAAATCCCTGTCGGGCTCATCGAAAATTGTTGATTATTTCATGACGGAATGTTGTAGAACTTTTTTTTGTGCACAGATTGTAGGTGACATTGTTTCCTACATTTTGGTGTAGTTTTAAGACAAGAACCTCCTATTGGTGCAAAGCCTATCCAAATTTTAGACAAAAAATGTCTGATTTGGCTAAAATGTCGATAGGCTTCAATACGTTTAGACATATTTGTATGAAAACTGCACTAAAATATCGGAAACAATGTCGCCTACAATCTGTACACAAAAAAAAGTTCTACGACATTCCGTCATAAAATAATCAACAATTTTCGATGCGCCCGACATGGATTTTCAGTTTTTCAGATTAGGGCCCTGAAACAAAATGGAGTCACCTTGGGACTTCTACCTTACGAATTAAAAAATAATCGTCAAAATCGGTGCATAAATGACCAATAGAATTTGTTTCTCAAATTTTCATGGATTTTTGCTTATAACTTTTTATTTTTAGTTCTACGACTAAAAGTTACTTACCAAAAGTTGTAGATAATCTTATTTGCAATACAAAATGTTAATTGTTTTTTTTGTGAGACCTATAGTTCGTCAAATAAACCATAAAAACCATTTGAACCCGTTTTTCCAAGACGGCGGCCGTGGGACAAGAGCCACAACACCACAAACTTTTATTTATCTTTTAACTTACCCCCCCTTGATATCTAAAAATTAAAATTGCGTCCTCTGACAAATGCACACTCAAATGTAACATTTCAATGTAATAGATACCTACCTTAGTTTAAAATTAGACTTAAGTTTCAAAGAGCCCTATTTTTTCAATTGCAGCATCCAACCTTAAACCAAAACAAACATAGTTCCTACATAAAAGCTTTATTTTGCGTACAAATCGTTAAAGCAAAAATACAAATGGATCTCAAACCATTTGGATAAGCTTGTCGCTATCCGCCTATGTTCCTGGCTTGAAGCATGGCGTTACAGGCTCGCGTCGCACACATCTCCGCTAAACAATTTACATAATACAGCATTATCATTCTGCAGTCATGATATTTCAAAGCTCCTTACACTACCACTATCTGCGGAGAGGAATTTATTGGAGCTCAGGGAAAAACGAACCAATTTGCTACATGAAGTGAACCGAATTGAATATTATTTTATTATACAAACACATAATTTATTCTCCCAACACATAATGTTAGGGTGGAAGTTGGATAAGGAGTTTTCGATCGACCAACAGTTTGATCCGTAAGGCCGTTCTGATATAGCGATATACCTACTTGCGTACTATTAATAATATAAATGCTATAGGGTTTTTTTTCCTGAGGGCCATTTGAATTGCGAGTCAATGCGTAGGTATCACAAACAATGCATACAACGTGGCTTAAAAGAAAAACATCTTATCTTGTCCACCTCTGAACATTTATATTTTAATTAAAAAATACAATTTAAGCCCAGTATTTTGTTAAATTACCACATTGTAAAACTACACAACAAAAAATCACCGAAATCGGATAATGTTTTTGGGTGGTAAAAAATGCAACTAGCTACTGGGGTAAACATCGTCATGTAATGAAATACGGTTTCTATGTAATATATGGTGAATACAAATAAATAAGTGTCAGTATCAGTATCGACTACCAGTATTTTTTACATAGTTTGATTGTTGCACCGGCTAACGTATTGGAACATATACTAGTTCTTGCGAAAGCAAATTAACTCGTACTGGTACTCGTACCACCCATGGTTTCCAAGTGCCTGCGCCTACGCCTGCGCGTACGCCTGCGTAGTATTTATACTACGCAGGCGGATAACATCTACTACTAATATAAGTGGTAAGCACCTCCCAACCAATCCATTATTTTTTGACACATTGATCTGTGGATTACTAATACTTAATGCCATATCCTCGTCACCTCATCAAAGCTAAAACTATCTTGATTCAACAATAATGTAAGGAATGAAACGGAAACAAAAGACTATTAAAACAGAAACAAAAGCCTATCTTAACATTGACCAAAATCTATCGAATGGAAAACAGAAGACCATCGAAACAGAAACAAAATACTATCAAATCGAAAACAAAAGACTATCGAAATAGAAACAAAAGGCAAACGAAACGAATAACAGAAGGCTATCGAAACTGAAACAAAAGACTATGTAAACAGAAACAAAATACTATCGAATCAAAAACAGAAGACTATCGAAACAGAAACAAAAGACTATCGAAACAGAAGCCAAAGACAATCAAAACAGAAACAAAAAGCAATCGAAACAGAAACAAAAGACAAGCGAAGCAGATTCAAAAGACTTCCAAAACATAATCAAGAGAGAATCGAAACAGAAACAAAAAACTATCGAATCGGAAACAGAAGATTATCGGAATATAAACAAAAGATTACTGGAACTAGAACAAACTTATATTTATCAGTCGATCACATAGTCTGTAGTTTGTGTTCGCCTTTACAGTCATAGGTGATAAATGAGTTGTTTTATTGTTATTTTATACAATAGTGGGTGGGTGGTGCGCAGTTTTCACATTTCACGTTTCCCGAGTACGTACTCGTATGATGTTTTTGTTGCATATTTCACGAGTCAAATCATTTTAAGGCCTTGAAGGAAAGGATTGCTAAAATAATAGAGTTAAAGAACATAGGCGGTCTTGATATCACCCAACAAAAACGTCTAAAAATGAGTGTATAACGAATGAATTTCAATATTTTTTTTGTGATTTTTGACACTATTAGTTTATTCAAAAGGACGAACGTTTTTAAAATAAAAAAATAAGTTATTATTACTATTACTTCAACTTCCGATGCACCATATTTAGACTGAAACTTTTTTTTTTTCTTTTTTGGCCCCGGACTCTCGAGATGCCATTTGTCGAGATACTGAAACTTAATGTCAAAACAACTTAATTATGTAATGCTGTTATTGTAATTGCGTGTAACGTCTATATTTTAATCACGTATGTATTTTATTTTCTAATATCAAAAAACACGCAACTGTTTTTTTAATTCCTCATTAATCCAACATGGCGACAACGGCCGAGAAGGCTATTTTAAAATACTCTTATCTTTTTAACTTCGGTGATTTACGGTGTTTTAGTTAGTTTTATGTATTCTGGGACTTCTGTAGATTCTTCTAGTATTTTTTTTATATCTAGACGCCTAAGTTTTAAATTGATAAAAACGTTGTTTGGCGACCTGCCATTGTTCTTTGTAACTGAATGCCTATTATTATTTATTAATTTTTTTTTTATTATAAATAAATAATGCCTATACTAGCTTTGCTCTTAGATTTTGTTCGTTATGTCCTGGTGGGCTATTTATACTTCAACACATTTCTAACTACGTTTCTATTTCGTCCCGATGTTTGTTAATTCATAGGCTAACCCCCTTACTTATAAACTATGATTAACAGATACTTAAGATATGTAAAGTTTGTTTCTGTCTGTCAACATTGAAACTCCTTGTGACAGTAAAAGACAAACGATACATAGTTTATGCAGCTTTGAATCATCGTTTATAACTAAAGGGGTTAATTTTTAAAAACCGTTTGCAAATTGTCTTTCATATAGTACTAAAAAGTGATATTGGCAGATTACATAAGAAAAAAATAGTCGTAGCATTCGTAGCACCGTAACAGCTCGTAGCTGTCTACGCCGTAGATGCTCTACGACAACAACAAACTACAAAATTATAGCGGGGTTATCAAAACTAACAGTTAAATTCTAAACTTTCTAACAAAATCCATAAACCTGGGGTGTAAATGAATTGTATGTTCAGACGGGTTTTGTTGTCGGCGATGTAACGCGTAACCCGATGGCGCTGACGCCATTAAAACAGAATAATGAAACACCTGCGGTTTTCGTCGTATCTCGACCATGGATACTTGTTGCCTAGATGGGTTAAAAATTAATGTGACATGAAGTATCAAAGTTAACATGCAGAGACAAATGTTACATAAACTTAGTCATTGCTTATAAGTGAAGGGATAAGTATTACACATGATTTTTTGGAATCGTCAGTAATTTAGTGTGTCTCCGGAACGCGACCTCCAACGAGGCGAAGACACGAGAAACTTATGAGGATTTTTTTGCAGTGATAATGTGATTCACATTGTTGCATATTTAGTATCTAGACTCCTTTCACAGGTGTATTTTTAAAGATGCATAATATAATATCAAATATTTGTAGTAGTAAAATCCTCAATGTTTTGTCCTGACTAACAGACTGATCTAACACAAAGCCTAAACCGCTGATAGTAGAGAGCTAAAATTTGGAGAGTGTGTTTTTTATATGATGTAGGCATCTGATAAGAGAGGGTTTTCGAAAATTCCAACAGAATCGGGGCTTACGAGGGTAAGGTTTTTGAAAGGGTTTTTGAAAACCGCGAGACAAATATGAATGTAAAAGTAATTTAAACCTATTTAGTCTCTTCTATAAAATTTAAATCTATGTACACAAGTGAGGTTTCCTCGCGTCTCTTGTTCTCCGGTGTCCGCACAAAGCGTTGCACAAATAATTATGTGCATACAATTATTTCTAAAGCGGTTGCGCTACACGACGTGACACCTTTGCCATCAATACTAAATTAAAACCTATTTCAAGAGACGTAGAACTGAATTTTGAGTGTAAATTTCGCGAACAATTAAAAAAATGTAGGTAGAAAAAAAGATTTGATATTTTTTTTTTGGTTTGGATTTTAGGGCAACACTTTAAAATTTTACTTATTTTTGAGAAATGTTATTTAGAAAATCTGCGTGATCAAAAAACCAGGCCGGGGCGGGGTTCGAACCCGTGTCCTTTGCTTGCCGGACGAATGCACTTGCACGGAAAGCGATTGGAACTCATCTTCTTCTTCTAATATATAAAATTTTCATGTCACAGTGTTCGTTACCGTACTCCTCCGAAACGGCTTGACCGATTTTTATGAAATTTTGTATACGTATTCAGTAGGTCTGAGAATCGGCTACTATCTATAATTTATAAGGCAAAACAACGTTTGCCGGGTCAGCTAGTAATTTTGTATTTTCCCGGGTCTTAACTGCGTGATTTTTACATTTTTTATTTTTTTACCTCGACGTTTCAATCATGGTAACATGGTGGCCTTGGTCGCGAGGGGAATCCCTTCGCGCGCGACCAAGACCATTGTAATATGGTCGAAACAACGTGGTAAGAAAATTAAAATGTAAAAAATCACGCAATTAAGACCTTAGAAAATATGAACATATAAGTTCCAATCACGTTAGTTTACTCGTAAAAAGTTTATAAGCGAACGTTAAGCAGTTTGTCCCGGTTGTTATCTCTGATAGCAGTCGTTAGGTCAAAGTAGAGGCCTTAGGGCGACCTATAAACTCTAACACTTGATAAGACACACCACTATACAAAACGAAGAAGAAGCGAACTGTACTCTGGGAAAGGTCAAATGGTGCACCGAGTCGCTTCGCTTTCAACATCAAAGAGTCCTCGGCCCTGTTTCAACATTTTGACTGTACCTAAAATCGAATAAACTCGGTTTGAACACTGAAACTGTACCTAGCGTGTGCCTTAACAGCGAAGACGTTCAAGGTGAAGTGTCTCGAAGTACCCTTTGACCTTTCCCAAAAAAAACAAACCCACTTACTTATAAACGATGACTAAGTTTATATAACGTTTGTCTTTTACTGTGACATGAAGTTTCACAGTTAACAGACTGGGACAAACATCGCAGAAACTTAGTCATCGTTTATAAGTAAGAGGTAAAGTCCATAACTCAACCAATCTTAACGAAAAAAAAAAACAAAAAATAAGCCGAACTCCTTAAATAACTAAAATTGCGTACCTTTATACTCGTAATTACCAAAGTAGATACCCAATTAAAATAATGTAATTACTCGTCCAAATATCACGATGTATTTGTCAACTTGTACCAATTGTTCGAGACGCGAGACGCGACTCTCTGTTATTGGATTAAGATCCACTAATCCAGATCAGCCGACAATTTGCACGTTATAGAATTTTGTGTAAGAAATAATTAAATAGATAGATAGGTTAACCTTTATTGTACCAAAAATACAAATTAAATTTATACAAAGAAAAACTTAAAATAAAGTGTTTAGTTGTGTATAAACACTCTATAAAACTGGCTATTTCAATTATATGTAGTTTTAGTTCCTAAAATATACTAAGAGATGGCGCTACTCGCACTCACTGGATCACGCTATCATTATGTTCAGAAGTTTTATATGGTTATCGTTCCGTTGAATAAATCTGTACTAATTTGAGCTCTATTTCTTTGATTTCATTTACTTATCTTTTTTGGGACGCATTCGAAAGTAGTACAATGGACAGATTTATCGCGTATGGGTGAACTCTTCCAGGCAACCAACGAATGGACAAGACTTAAGGAAGGGAATGATGGGTGAGGTGTGAAATAGGTTCGTTTAATAATTTCTATATGGTGGATATAGACTTAGAAATTCAACATTTTGAGATTCAACTTTTCTAAAATTTAAAACTTTGGAGAATTCAGGATATTTAGATCGCAACATTTTAGCAATTCAACATTTTTGTCCTAAAGGGTTCCGTCGTACACTTGAACACGCACTTAAAGTGCTAGTGTCCCTATCCCAACTCATTACAGTTAAAAAAAGGCCAGAGTTGTGTGTGAGTCGGTCGGCGGCTCTCAATTCGGGCGTAACTTGCGGCTGTCGGCCAGCATTGTGCTCGGTATTAACGAGGTACGCACAAAAGACGCCCGGTCGTATATCAAACTAACGTCACTCGAATGTCTTCCTTCCTCACTGAGGGACGGGTCGCAAGAAACGACCCTCCTATGTAGAGATAGAATAATAATAATGTCATAGAAAGTACATCAAATACGCGCCCAAACTCCAATATTTGTTTTTATGGTGGTATTTGAAATAGTGTGTAAAATTTATTTTGAAATGTGTTTGGTTTTTGCGATGCCGATATGAAATTAACTATTTAACCGTTATTAATCGCGTAGTTTTTATTATATTCCGAGGTCTTAGAAGACCTCTTATGAATCTATCCGTAAACAGCAGAATCAGAAATCATTTATTGTTCGTAACTATACATTAGCAGATAATAGTGCTATAAGTTAGTCTCAATAGTTACCACACAGGGCATACAATAATATTATTATTAAACAGTTAAAAATAACTTAATTACAAGTATTGCAAAAAAAATAACAACATTAGATACATTATCATCACTACAAATTATTAAATGTCAAACCATATAAAAGTTGAAACCTACATAGTTTATGAATGTCAAATGATGATAATTATAACAAAAAATAGCAAGAAAAATAAACCTTAGAAATAATGAAACTTCAGTCACAGCAGTTCTGGAGAGACCTCAAAATAATAAATAATTATAATATTTCATTATTAGGTACGTTATTAAATTAAAGCGGATACACGTCCCAAATATAATGATTTATGTTTGTAGTCTAAAACAAGTTTAAATAGTAGGTTTACCTACCTACATTAAACAATACATTATTGTAATGCAATATTTTTTATTCAAATTATTTATTAATCGAATGCAAGTATTTCGTGTACCAACAATTTGCTGTTCTGATGTACTTTCTATTACATTTTATTCTATCTATGTCCTCTCTTCCTTTTTATTGAGCATTTAGTACACCCGAATTATGGCACGTTAAATTCATTGCGTCGCGAATCGAGAGCTTATTTGTACAATTTTATATTTACAATAGAACATCCTTTTGTGTAATAAAAAATACACAAAAAAAATTCCCAAAAAAATATTTGCTCGGCACCCCGATTTTAGGGTAAACAGAAACGTGTGAATGTATTTTTATTATTAAAGCCAGTGCGACGATAACATCTAACTTCACCCCTTATGTAATGTGAAAAATATTATTTTCATAAGACACTTTTAGCAGCAATAAAGCCCATCACAGACGTAGCTATAATATGTTTTATTGCAAGATATATTACCTTACTAGCTGCGTCCAACAGTTTCACCCGCGTAAGTTACGATCTTGTGGGGTTATCGGGATATAAACACCCTATGTGTTAAATTAGATCTCCAGCTATCTGCATACTAAGTTTCATCGCAATTGGTTAAGTAGTTTTTGCATGAAGAAGTAACAAACACACTCGTTATCTTAATAACACACAAACTTTCACATTAATAATATTATTAGAAATATTTTGTATTATAATATTTGATTGACCTTACACGTACGTAAATAAGGTACCTACAAGAAAATACATAAATAAAAATTAAAGGGGCCAATACCAATGGAAATCTCTTGGTTTGTTTTTTTTTATTTCTGCATATTTGTCTGATTTGATCATGTAGTTTTTTTAAACTGCGTGTTTGACCAAATAGGTAAATGATGTCGAAACGTAGAGCGTTGAAAAAAATCGGAAAAAATGAGATTAATTTCATTCAAACATCGCGAAAACAGAAGAAAAATTTATGACTGTAATAGTTAATAATTTGCCAATTTTCCTTCTTATTAATAAAGAAAATTTTCAAACTAGGTACTTACCAATTTTGTAACGAATGTCTTTCCCTTTATTATCTTCTTAATAAACTAACTCTTTCCACTTTCTTTCGAAAAAATAAACTACACTTAGAAAACATTATTAAAATCCATTATTGTCATCATTTATTTGCGAGAAAATGTTTAAGAGAAATCAGAGAATGAACACCTAATGTATATTAATATTATAAAGCAGAAAGATTTGTATTTTTGTGTGTGTGTGTGCGTCTGTATGTTTGTCATGAACAAACTCAAAAACTACTAAACCGATTTCAAAAATTCTTTCACCATTAGAATGCTTCACCCTGAGTAACATAGACTCCTTTTGATCCCGATATTCCCACGGGATCGGGACTTATGCGGGTGAAGACGCAGCTAGTTGGTTATATTCATACAATCATCTGTCCGTTTATTACTAGACCAATTTACTTCACAAAACTTTCTTGTTTTAAAGATTAATTTTGAGAGTACCATTACAAACTAATTTAATTACGGAACCGGAGTTCTGGTTAGAAATTTCTTTCACGTAGGGAAGTTTTTCTTCATCCCTAATTGACGCCTCTGGACTTTAGACGTCTCTACTAGTTTTATTGAAAGATGTGTAAAGAAAATAAAAATGTAGGTTAGAAAAAAAAGGAGATAAAATTATGTTAAAAACAACGAGTAGTAGTATGCCTTACGGATTTGTCCCTCTAAGCTAAAAGGGTATGTGTGCTAGACGACGCTATCTATATACATATTATAAATCTGTAGACATAAAAAAATCTGTAATTGAATTATATATCCAGAAAAAAAAAATGCAGATCGTCTCAAAATCGGTAGCTAAACACGAATTAAATGTTTTTAGAGACTTTGTCTGCTTGTTTGTTTGTTTGTCTGTTTGTCTGTTTGTTTGTTCCCGCTAATCTCAGAAACGGCTAATCCGATTTTAACCAAATTTGGTATGCAGATAGATATAGACCCGGATTAACAAATAGGCTACTTTTTGTCCGGATATCCGGTCAGGTTATCCGGCAATAGTGTTATTTCTGCCTTTACTTAATTAGTTTGAATGTTTTATTGAAGAAGTGTATTGTGTGGAATTAACACGGTATGTCCGGATATCCGGCAATGAAAAAAAAAGCCGGATATCCGGCAATTTAAAAAAAGCCGGATTTCCGGAAATTTTACTTAATTAGTTTAATTGTTGTATTGAAGAAGTGTGTTGTGTGGAATTAACACATGCTATCCGGATATCCGGTCATTTGGAAAACGAAACCGGATAGCAGGAAATTTTTAAAAAAATTCTTTATAATGGCTGTTTTTAACTGACTTCAAAAAAGGAGGAATTTCTCCATTCGACCCGTATATTGTTTGTATGTAGGTATGTATGTGAATATGTTCCCGCCGTACTCCGTATATGAAGTCCGATTTTGATAATTCTTTTTTTACGGTGAGAGATGGTGAGAGGAGTACCAGATTGTAGTTCCATGAAATCTTGGTGAAAATCTAATGAGAACCTTCGGAATGATGAACAGAATAGCATCCCACAATGCAGTAAATCACAATTTTTTGGACTTTTATCGATAGAACCGGCTTATAAAGAACTAGGTAGAAATTGATAGACAACCCGAAACCACCTTCTCATTACAAGACTCCTAAATGATTAAAGTTAATGTTACAATTTTAATGATTTTTACTGCTTTTGCTTAATTAGTTTTTGTTATTTACAATGACATTACTCAGGATTAGGCGCATAATATGCTTTTGGATAATGCAATATAGGTATATTTTTGCAAGAATCATCAAAATCGGTTTATTATTTACGAAGATCACCATACGTTTCCGTCATATTAACGTCCTTCCATATATCCAAACTTTACCTTTTATAATATTAGTAGGTACCAGTAGATGAGCAGCGCGGGTTACCTCCACACGTTACCTACCTGGCGCTGCCGCGCCTTCCACGGTCAGTACTTCCCTGGGCGACCGTTTAAGTGTGGAATTTTGCACAGTGGGAGGTAACGTGTTGGAAGAGAGAGGCCAAAAGTTTGGATATGGACCGTCGTCGGTTGAAAGTTGGCGATATACAGATATCCACAAAATTAAGTTGGGTATGTTGTAGATAGGTATATTATAATTTAAATTTCAGAACAGCTGGACCGATTACGATTATGTATTTAGATAGCTGAATCTTCTTCTTTTTCCTTCCCTTTATTCCGCCGTTGTTTAGGGACGGGTCTCCTCACTTAACAGCTGCAAGTTGATCTGTCTCGGATTGTCGTTATTGCCAATTTGGCTTGCTTGAGGACTTTCGCAATATTTGACTACCAGGTCGAAGGCCTCTACCTCTCTATTAGAGATATTTCAGCTATCTGATGTATTTAGATAGCTGAATAACTCATAGCGATATTGAATAACAATATGACAATTGAATTTAATTCACCACGCAACTGGGTGGAATTGGAACTAGCCGAAACCCGACGGGTTTCGAGCAACAGCTAGTCTCATATAAATAAGGATATATATTATTACCATCTAGGTATATGTGCAGTGTGCACAAACAAAGTTTTACGTAACATCAATACATACGGCGTATGTGTATAGTTGTATACATATAGTTTGTCAGCTTTTGTCAGTCTGACACCTAGTGTACAGCTTGTCACACACCGCACCGGCCTAAGCCTGACCACAGCTTACCTAGTAGTTTGTACCTCGGCGCATCAGAGCCGTATGATGCGCTGAGGCATAAACTACTAGATAAACTGTGGTTAGGATTAGGCCACTGAAATGAAACTGGAACTGGTACGCTGGAATTGCTTCATACAAAATGACATTAGATCTTTGTGCCGATTTGATTTGCGCCATGTTGTGCTGTGTACTAATAGTTCCGGAGACGGAGTCACCATTACTTTCAAAAGAAAACGCGCGACAGCAGCACCACATGGCGCAAATCAAATCGGCACAAATTTCAGTGCGCTATGTCATGTCCAGTTGTAATGGAGGTCAGTGGCTTAGGCCGGTGTGTTACAAGCTGTACCTAGCTACTAGCTACTAGCTGTCAGCTTTCATACATAGATTATAATTCGCACCGGCCCGGAGGCAAGATATGGCGCTAAATCCCTTTATGATTATCGCGTATTATCCAGTTAGGTCAAGGAAAGTCGGCCGCGTCTCGTCTCTGCACCACCGCGACTTATCACTGCGCGTTACGCCATACTGACACCTTAAACTTATAAGTAAAAAACCTGACATAAATTCAAACTTCCTAAATTAAACAACCTGAAATTTATCTCCAAACAACACACTTCATACACCAATAAATCTTCTGAATGTCCATAAGTAAAACAATTTCGTCAAAATGGCGCAATTGTTATCCGCTGACTGTGAAAATATTTATATTCCCCGAAGGCAAGAAAGTTCTCTAACTTCGCTAATGACTTCTTTCACTGTAGAAAGTTTTCCCCGCGCCGCTTCGGAGGTTTTTGCTATCTGTTTAAACAATAGCTTGCCTCTTCACTGTCGCTAAGTTCCTGGTACTAGATAATTACTCAAGTACTGGGTTCAGTGTTCGATACTTGACAGTTATGAAGTAAATAAATAAAAATTATTTCTTATTTTTAATGCTTAAGGCATTCTGCTAGAAATATTATCGTAATAAAATCCTTCCGTGGCCGAGTTCGAACCAGCGCCCTTTTTTTGGAGATGCATTTTAGACGATAATAATTAGTGGCAGCAGGCTACCCCGAGGCAGACTCAGGGGGAAATGTTAGCGTCAGGGTGAAAAGTCACTAGGCGTATTTTACGTTGAATTTATGGCCATGGATTGCTTTCCAATTGCTTTACTTTCTATCCTCTAACGATTGCTTCTATTCTATTCTAGGAAATGGTGGGATGGGACTATATTATAGATATGGACTGGACCCAACTACCACTAGAGAGGAAGAGTGGAGAGAGGGGTAGGAAGCCTTACTTTCAATTAAGAATTAAAAGAGTGTTTTACGTTCATTTGTATTTATAAGTAGGTGTAGTTAGTTTCATTGTGACAATCACGATTAGAGAGGTAGCACGGATTTATACATGCGAATTTAATGCTGTGTGAGTCATAGCCCGTAACATATCATGCTACTATTTGTCAAAAAAAACAAAGCCACAACAGAATTAATTCATAATTCATAATAATTCATTTATTCATTATGATTATGGGTAAGGTACATAAGTAGGTCTTCATTGGTAATTACAGAATCCATACATAATCGGCTCTTTCGAGCATACAATTTTCATATTAAAATTTGTCAAGAGAATTTATTTTAAAAAATATTAAAGTATTATCATGCTATGTCATACATAATCGTTAGGAATAAATAAGCTTAAATAGTTTTGCTAAGACTATTTATCAATTTACAAAATTGCATTTAAATAGATAGTTCTGTAAGTACTTACCAATTATTACATAATAATTAATTAAGAACTGTGATTGAGAACCCCTTTTTCAAAGTCGGTTAAAACATGCAACATAGCCTTCTCAATGTTGATCCACGTTCGACGTTATTAGCATCTAATAAACGCTTCCAACCCGATCTAGAGTTTACTAAGAAGACGTTTCCCGTATATCACGTCTGCGCATTGTGAACAAGGATTATCGGCGACACAAAGGGACAAAAGGCAGTTTATCAAAGCTTTCTGACTGATCTATGTCACAACTTCCCCCACTGAGACCTCAACTTGTTTGGAATTACCGTGAAGGAGATCTCGCAACCATAATTCACAAGATTTAAGACTTAGCCTGTATAATTGTGTGGTTTGTATTAAAATGTCACAAAGTTTACGACAAAGTTTGGCCCCAAACACCTACTGCATGTTCTGCACCCAGTTCAGATAAGTTCATGCAGCAGAAAAGGTCCTACTTTTTCCATGACTTACACAAAACCACAGAATACATAAATTACTGGCGAAAAATCGAGCTCCGTGAAAAAAACAAGTTTAAACATGGTAAATACCCCGTTGTATAATAATATTTATATTGAAATTAATATTAAAACAATCATAAATATTCCTTCCCTGCGGGAATCACAAAACTCAAAATATGTTTGTTGATCATTTTGAAATATCAGTAATCTAGTGTGTCTTCGAAACGCGACTTCAAATGAGAAGAATATACAAGAAACGCATGGAGTTTTTTGCGTTGATGACACGATTCACATGTGGTGTAATAATATAAGCAAGTAAATCCGAATGTAAAAGTTAGAGATAAGAATGCTACGTAAGCTAAGAATGCAAACGTCACATGTTTATAAACATACGACGTATGAGATGCATTCCACATCTATAAAAGGACATGTGTGTGACGTATTTTACCTACCTAATACTTTACTATGAAACCCATGGTTTTTGACAATAAATGTTCAGTGTTCAACCAACGTTTTAAGTGTTAATAATCCTCCAAGTTCCAACATCACACACATTGTCTTGTATTTTCTATTGATCAATAGTGGAACTGGAGCAATAATCTACACTATAATAATCCTTACTAACATTATAAGCGCGAAATAACTCTGCATGTCTGTTATATTAAGTTTTTTTTTAAATAGGTACATTAGATACAATAAGATACATAATACATACAATAGGATGACCAACTGTACGTAGGTACAGTGTTAGCACCCGATCAATATAAAATATTACAATAGAATACTTATATTAGAACACCTAATATATACAATTTCCATGTCACAGTGTTAGTTATCGTACTCCTCCGAAACGGCTTGACCGATTTTTATGAGATTTTGTATACGTATTCAGTAGGTCTGAGAATCGGCTACTATCTATAATTTATAAGGCAAAACATCGTTTGCCGGGTCAGCTAGTAATAATATAAAATTCTACAATAGCATAGGTACTCGCCCAATTCTGAAAAACACTACACAGAACAATCTAATGGAAGGAAATATTTTGTTTAATATTAAATTGGTCTCTAGGAATTAATAACTAATTCCTGTTATTGGTGTTGAATCTTGAACAATAGTTTTAAGAAATTGACCATAATGCCTTTAATTGCCATAATAGAATAAAACAACGATTGCTCACCCGGCCCCTGATTACGTAACTACAATGCTAATAAATTTCGATTGAAACAATTAAAAAATGTTATTTACACGGCATTCAGTTGCTAACAAATTGCCATTTCAATTAAAACTAGCGACTGTAACTGTCAAATTGTATATCCGTAAACGCAAAAATCGACAATTTCAATTGTTTCAATCAAGATTTGTTAGTAACAGAGTTACGTAACCAACTATCCGTTCACATAGTGTCATGTTATATTGTACTAGCTGCATCCCGCGGTTTCACCCGTGTAAGTCCCTATCCCGCGGGAATATCGGGACAAATACTAACCTATGTGTTATTCCAGGACTCCAGCTATCTACATACAGAGTTTCATTGTAATCAGTTCAGCGGTTTTTACGTGATTGAGTAACAAAGACACACATGCATACTCACAAACTTTATAATATTAGTAGGATAGGATTGTACCTATTTCGATAAAAACTTTAGTGGGCGTAGACCGTAATCTTGTTCCTATGTAGCCACTCTATTTGTTGCCAGGATATTGAACGTTTAAAAGGATTACCCAAATTCACGACGAATATGAGGAAAGCTATATAATCGTCGGTGAATTAACTCTTTTTTATTTTACTGGTTAACACCAGCCTTGAGCCGTTCCCCACATGAAGCAAATTAGATAAAAAGGTCGGAAACAATTCTTCATGACTTCGCAAGGTCTTTACGCGTTCTGATTTATAAACGAAATGTTTGGTATGTACGTAGAACGCTCATTTTTACAATGCTAGAAATTGAATTCTCTCCTTTATGTGTTACAAATTGATTTCCAGCGCAATGTTTCAGAGATTGTATTATATTAGGTTGTAGATATTGAATTGGAACAAATGACGGCTGTAGGTAACGTAGGTATATTAGATTTATTTTTATGTTTTTGAAAATACGTTTCGCTTTTATTTATAGTGCCATCAAAAAACTATATGAAAAAGTTATAGATAAAAATTGATTTACAGAGTATTGTTTGAAATACATCATTAAATATTTACCTAATAACAGATTTACCCAGATTCTAGATTAAAACATCAATGAAAGAACGTATAGAAATATTCGTAGAATTTATTTTTCAATTCAGTATCACGGGACTATGGACAACATTTAATAAAAATACTGTTAAAAATTACTAAATTTAAGAATTATTTTAGAGTTGGAATAAACCTGTTTTTTTTTTAAATTTAGAGCATAAAAATATTTGGGAATCGATTTTGAAAAGGAAATATAAATATTGCATCACATATATCACACGTAGTCATCTACCCCCAAACTAAACTAGGTTTACTTTAATGTAATACTTCAGTTTTTTTGTTAGTCTGTCTTTTTATTTAGTTTTTTTTTTAATTTATTTATAGGTTTGTATTTTATTGACCATAACAAACAGCAAATAACAGAGACAGACACACAAAGATTAGAAACAAATAATAATTATTAAACATAAACATTATGTAACGTTTGTCTTTTACTGTGACAGTAAGCTTCAAAGTTAACAGACAGTGATAAACATTACATAAACTTAGTCATCGTTTATAAGTAAGGGGGTACATGTTTGAGGCGTGAATCGAACCGACAGCTTTCTGCGTCGCGGTCGGGTATTACCCGACGACAAGCCACAGAACAGAGGTTATTTTGATTGCAAATCATTTGAATTTAAAATGCATAATAACATAAATTTCTTTTCATTTAGATAGATGGCGCTTTAACGAGCCTTAATCGTAAACAATCAAAGGAGAATATAGTATTGGAAGTTTTCACGGCACGAGGCAGGGACTTGCGTAGTCTAGTTGGAATAGACGTTGGGGTACTGACCCAAAGACGCGAGTTCAAGCCTCACCGCAAGTGAAAAATTTGAAATGCTATTTTTCTTAAAAAATAAATTTTTAAAATAACATTATTTTAGCTACGGATTGCATAATTGAGATGCAGACCGTTTGCCGTGGAGGCGACGAAATCATCTCGTGAATACTTCAAAAAGTGCTTAATTAGCGTTTCGAAGTTAATGAGCTGAGTCGACGAGACGAGACCATCCCTATTCCGAATTAAGATATTCAATTAGATAGATAGATAGATTAGAACGCTTTATAGTTCTCACCAAAAATAAATTACAATAAAATAAAGTACAAAAAATCTTAATCTATAGTGGCACAATAGGCGGCCTTACCACTAAGAGTGGTCTCTTCCAGGCAACCTCGGATTCCAATTATATTTTTAACTAACTCGATCCCGTGAAAATATCGTATAGAAACCGACAAGTCCTAGGACTTCCCACGAGGGTTCAACGGCATGGGTTATTCGCCAATCCGAAGTAGGGTTCCGTGGCTCCTTTGAGAGTGTGTTCTTCGTGGTGTGTAAGTAACCACTAAGAACGATTTTTTGGAAAAACCTTCGGTATCGGCACCTACGCGGGTGATACAGCGGGACTCTGCTAGTACCTAATAAAACTAAAATTACTAATCTATACTTCTATACTAATATTACGTTGGTAACATGTATGTATGTATGTATATTGGGGGTAATCTCCGAAACTACTGGACCGATTTCAAAAATTCACCGTTAGAAAGCTACATTCACCCTGAGTACTTACGCGGGTGAAACCGCGGGAATCTGCTAGTTAATATATAAAAAACTCACAAAGGATTCAAATTGAAACTCCGCCGCGCTCACACCGTAGACACATAATAGGTACCTAATCCTACAAGTAGTTATGTGCCATTCTGTTTTTTGACAGTAAAAAAAAACAAAATCACATACAATACATAGTTATCCTTGATATATTTTTAGTTAGAATATTATCTTTCGGACATTTTAGTAGGTACAAAAATTTTAGAAATGTATTTTATTTTCCCTACACTAGATTATTTCGCTCTCATTTGAAGGGTTTCGTTTCTCTCAAAGGGTCCGAGCGGAAGGTTATTGTTGCGGCTTCACTCCCGGCTTTCCTGTCTTCGGTCGGGTCTGTCAACCGTCGCCGGTTTTTATAAATCTAATACCACAAAATATTTATGTTAAATATTTTCTTTAAGAAGATTTAGAAATATTCTTTTTATAATTGACTAGCTTGCAGGTCATTTTGAATGTAATATTGACACTAGCAGAACTCCAATACCCTCAAAACATTTTATCCGGTTTATGTATGTTTGAAAAAAACCCGACGAATTGAGAACGGAAAAGGAGGAGCCTTTTTCGGAAGTCGGTTAAAATGGAATACAGTTGTACATAGAGTGAAACAAAAATGTATGGAAAAAATAATTATTTCACGGCCGAATTTGATTTAAACAATTTGAGGGTTACTTAAATAACTGAGCAGCTTTTTATAAGTTAAGTTTGGTTTCAACAAAATTCGAAATAATAATTGTGTTAAACTTGCTAATTAACGGATTGATTAAGTTAGAGTTAGCATCAATACCAGTTAAGTAGGTATGATGGATCGACAACGCTTCCACATTGAGGAATTAACTCTTATTAACGTCAGAAACTGATTAATGTCGTTAAAACGATCTCCGATTCAAACTCTAAGGCTTTGACTCGTGCAAATCGTCAAGGGTATTTCGTTACAATTAAATGTGTACCTACCTGATAATATGGCCTATTCACGTAAGTAATAAAAATATGTAAAATATCGTTTTAATATAATTACAGTAGATCTTTAATATATTTTTTTAATGTTTTTCAAATAACATTCGAGATTAGAATTTGTTTCCCCTTTTTTTCATCGAAATGACTGCGTGCACAAATTCTATATTTTGCGCACATTTACAGCAGACTGGGCACTTATTTCTCTATGAACTCATTTCGACGTTTCCTTTCGATTTTTCCTTTAAAATATTTCTACTAAACGTAATTGTTTCGATGCAAAACAAATTCGTTTGGATGATAATTGGCTGTTCACTAATATAGACCTAAGTCAATACAGACAATTTTAAGTTTGGCCAATTTACAATATATGAAAATGAAACCAAAACACGTTATATTAAAAATAATAACACTGCCTAAAAAGGCAGTGTTTTTCCCTTAATTTTTTTACTCATCATTGCCTAACGTTATACCCAATGTTGTGCTATCAGTCAAATACTGTTATTATTTTGAAATCTATCAAAAATATCGAATATTCGATTTATTATAGCTTTCCTCAATAAATGGACTCAAAGATCCAACACTGAAAGATTTTTTCAAATCGGACCAGCGGTTCCTAAGATTAGCGCGTTCAAACAAACAAACAAACTCTTCAGCTTTGTAATATTAGTTATAGATTATTTTATTTTGTATTTACATTTTCCCGGGTCTTTATCGCGTATTATAAAAATAACATAAAAAATAAAATAATGAAAAACAAAAAAATATGATAACAAATCGTGTGAATTTAATAAGTTTATTTTATTTTGTTCGAATATTATAACTTCGACAAGAATTAAACTTGCGACTCTTGCTTGCCTGGCAAGCATGCTACCTTATTTAGGGAAGGCCTATATGCCTTAGTATTACTGTTATAGATCTGACGGCAGACCGAGACGCTACGGCGATGGAGTGGGACGAATTTGTCTTCTCTACAGATAGCTCTAGGATTATGGGTATAAACGAAAAACAAGACTATATATTATAGATGATTCTAAGTGATTACTTTGGCCAAGCAATGCTCTGTCTCGCTCTTATTAGTGATTTTTAACGTCAACGAAAATGCGACAGACACATTACTGAGACAAGTAATTACTTAGAATTGACTTTAAATACCAGTGTAAGTGATTACTTTAGCTAAGCTATGCCTTGTCTCGCTCTTATTAGTGATTCTTCACGTCAGCGAAAACGTGACAGACACATTACTTAGACAAGTAATTACTTAGAATTGACTATACATACGAGTGTTAGAAAACAAGCCCTTTACCCTGAAGTGGTATAGCACAATAAGATTATTTCTATCGCGAAGTCAGCCTGTATGTAAAATTGTAAACTGTTTTTACGCTTTTTAAGGTTTGTTTAAAAAGCGTGCAAACGTAGTGTTACGTGGTCGCTAATTAAATGGCTTGTTTAAGACTTTCCTGAAATTAAAATTAAATTAGCTTGTAATTTCTAAAGACTAATTAAAATTGTTGTAGTAACATACCTATATTTCATTTTATTAGCATCAAACTGTGTAGGTAGGTACATAATTAAAATTTTAAGGCAAAATTTAGTACCTCCTCTTCACACAATCGCCATGTATCTCTTTAAAGTAAGGTCGCCGTTATGTCTTTTACAGTCCTACTCCATCCAAAGGTTGTCTGAAAGAAATCGCTTTCACCGATAGTGCCGGCCATTTGTGCAACTTAATTTCATTATTTACATTTTGTATAATGTGTTTATTGTGTTTCATATGTTTATTTATGTTGTACAAATAAAGATATCTATCCATTTATGTAGTTGCTTATGTCTCGTTCCGTCGTTGCGGGTTATCTACATCTACACTAATATTATAACGAGGAAATATTTGTATTTGTGTGTGGGTGTGTGTCTGTATGTTTGTAATGAATAAACTCAAAAACTACTGGACCGATTTAAAAAATTCGTTCAATATGGTGAACGAATTTTAGGCTACTTTTGATCCCGATATTCACACGGGGTCAGGACTTACGCGGGTGAAACCGCGGGATAAAAAATATTTTGGAAAGTTCCTAAAATGGATACCTAAATACTGGTAGGTACTAATGGTGAACACCCGGGGCGAATTGTTAGTTTTAAGTACCCAAAGCGAAAACGTTGCACAATTAAAGGCGAAATAAAGCGAAATATCTATTTTAATTGACCCTAAGTAATTAGCAGCTGCCACGAGTGTCTCCACTTAAGTAAATGAACTGACTAAAGCTTGTATTAATTACGTAATGGAATTTAATACGTAAGTAAGGTATATTATATAATATACATACCTACTATATATACGAATCAGGAAAGTGTCCTGGCAGCGTATCATGGGTATGTGGTATCTACACTGAGGTATGGAGTAATTTTTTGGAGCAACGCAATCAATAGATATATTTTAAGAGGATAGTCTCCATTCCCTTTCTCCATACAAACGTAGTTTAAATGTTCCTCCCTGGATAAAGACATTAGAGCAAAAATGTTTATGCCATAAAACCTATATCTGTCATGACAATGCATCTACCTTTTTATTTATTTTTATTTTCTAATTAAAATAAAAATAAAAAAATAATAAAATGAAAAAAATAAAAAGGTAGATGCATAGTCATGACAGATATAAGTTTTATGGCATAAACATATTTGCTCTAATGGCTTTATCCAGGGAGGAAAATTTAAACTACGTTTGTATGGAGAAATAGAATGGAGACTATCCTCTTAAAGAAACAATACTTCAGCAAAAACACAACGCACAATAGACGCAAACGTAGTATACGTGGGTAGGTATGAAAGCCAATATGTATTAAGTGATTATGTTTTATATGGACAAGTTATTACATACCACGGTTTCATCTGCGTAATTTCTGATTTGATGTACATATTATATGTATGTGTATTTATATGTAGTTTTATG